>ML681995.1:12974990-13008878 GCA_007922195.1 Podocnemis expansa | reverse complement strand
CTCGTGGGGTCCCTTCCAACCCTATGATTCTATGATTCTATGTGCATAAGACACGACAAACAGAAGTTCCCTGTCAGGGAGCTGACTTTCCTATCAAGTCCTCTCCTGGTTCAACATGGCAATGCAGCATTTCTGCTTCTGTTTCCCCACCACATTCTTAAGTCAGAGATGTGAGCTGGTGCTCCAGCCCAGCCACTTAAAAAAGGTAAGCCCTTTCCAGGACAACAGGCACTTAGCTTAAACTTCATGAACACACAGATGAAAGCAGTCTCCACCCAGATAGGCTCTTCAGTGTTCCACTCCCTTTCTTACAGGTAGATTCTCCCCTCATCTCTATGGTGTCTTTCTACTTAGCAGATGGCTTCATGGCTTACCAATCCACCATCCATTATTCAGGCCACCTCCTGCAAAGGGCTGCTAGTGTCTGGCCCAAGTGAGACTCCTGGATTTTACCTTCTCTTGAGATCAACACCCAGAACAGCTGTGAAGTTGGGTGGGGCTGAGTGAACCCAGAGGTACCCTTTAAGTTGTCCCTATCTGGCACAGGTTGTCTCCCCTGTCACATTGCCTATCTTGCTATGCCATTCATACCCTCATCTGCCATTCTCCTATCTCCTCCTAGTCGCTTTTTCTCTCTAGGGAAAATTCAATCTCTAACTGTAGGATAGTTTTACCCCTCCCTGAATCCTTTCTAATCCTAGTGTAGCCTTTTGGAGATGAGGAGCCCGAACCCAAACAAGTGATTTATATAATGGAATTACAGTCTTTTTCACTGTTGTTCTCCACCCCTTTCCTTATTCCAGTTCAGTCATATTTCATCAGAAATCTGAAGTACAAATGTCCTTAAAGGAAACTAAAAATCTAAGCACAAAATAATTGGAATATTTGATAAAGCCAATACAACATCATTAAATACAATGTCATTCCATTACTTGATTGATTGCCCAGTAATTATGTTATTACAATTAACTTCCTGGATTAATCTGAATATAATCTGTGTTTTTAAAGTGCTTTAAAATGTAAGTTATTGTGTATATATGTGATATATTACAGCTGGAGCATGAAGCAAATAGCTATTGTTAAGGCTGTTGAATCATTTCCAGTCTAACGACTTTTTCCAAGAATTAGTAACTTTATCAAATTTTAGGACTGAAATTCTCTAGGTCTGACTTTCCTTGGAGTAAACTATTTTGGAAAGTTTGAGCAGAAACAGTTCAGATGTTTTTGAATACAAAGGAATGAAAAATGTAATCTTTTTGCCTTATTACAAAAAAAAAAAGAGGGATGTGATTTTTCTTGACTAGATATAGCAATTCTGCAGGAGATATCAGATATGTGAAATCTGGCATGGAGAATAACATTTGTCCATCATGTTTAGTGGTCTGGAAAAAATCCATTTGGATTTTGCCATATAATAAGGGTTTAAAAATTCATTGCATTTAAATTGAATTGGGGCACCTCTGCGCACATGTGCATACGTTAGGAGGGCTTTAGGGCATTTCTGTCTAATTCTGTGACTGGCAAGTAGACAGGTTGATGTGGAGTGAGTGAGGCAGGGGCCTACTAATTAGCAATGAGGATAAAAATAAATAGAGTTCAACTGCCTCATCATCCTATGCCCAAAAGTAGTGCGGTGTGATGTTATGTAATCAAAGATTGCATTGTAATTGCAAGACATCAGCACAAGGTGGCAGAATTAGGGTTTGTGGGCAATCTTGGCACAGAAAATGTGCAACATGAATGTTACTTTAATGTAGGACCAAATCTTGAACTAATATAACTAGGCATCACTGTGTAACTTTAGTGAAGGTAGGCTGATTCATATCAGATAAGTATGTGGCCTGGGGTGGATGGATGGGACGTGTTGGTGTGTATGTATTTGTTTATTCAACACTACACTGTATCTGTCATGCAATGTTATACTTTTCTTTCATCCACAGTTGTGGCTGACCCGGTTGGCACTGGCCATTGCTAATTTTTTTAGGGGCTGATCCAACTCTATTGAATCATAGCAGTCTTTCTATTAGCTTGACATGGAATCAGATCCAACCCTATAGCCTGATTCCCAAGACAGTGTGCCTAACTTTAAGCACTTGAGTAGCCCTGGTGATATCAAAAGGGCTGTTTACATGATTAAAGTTAGGCACCTGCTGAAGTAGCTTGCTAACAAAGGTCTTTACTGAATGATTTAAAAGATCACTGATTTCTTTTGGCTCAGTGCATGATACTAGAATGGTCTCAAACTGCTGGTTCAGCATTGCTGACACCACAGATATGTACCTTCTCATCCATGTATGTGTGATAGCTTTTGAAATCCAAAAAGGAACTTCCGGTTTCCAGCTTCCATTCTGGGCACTACTGCGGAGCTCTTTAATTTAGCTCTGCCTTGCTAATGCAAACACAAAAAGAGCTTCCTCTTTGCTTTCCTTTGCTGTGGCAGAACTTTTCATCACAGATGTGTGTCCCTGACTGCAAGTGAGTCTTTCGCACCTTTCACTGTCATTGTGCCAAGGAAAGAAAAACAATCAATGATTCTTTTTCAAAGCTCTGCTGAGCTTTGGGCAGTTCACTTGGAGCTAGGGAATCATGTACATTCCATCTGACCAAAATAAATATTTCATATAAATAAACAAAATGGATATTTCTGGATTCACTCTCTTAGGAGCAACAGAGGCACTTAGTTTTAAAAAAAATGGATATGTCAATGGTCAATGAATTACTATGCAGCACAGCACTGTGCCAACACTATATTCAACTGTCTGCTTGTGTCACTGCATGGACAGTGATGTACAATGAGAAATGAATCAGTTGGAATTGAGACACTACAGACGTGATCCTAAGTCAGTGTATAAGCACATATTTCCTTTGAAGGCACTGGAATGAGGTTGATTTACATCAGCCAGGGAGCTGCTCCATCTCATTAGGATCCGAGATGACTTTCTCTCCCTCATAATTGTTTGTCTCAAGCCTAATATAATTACTGAAGCTGCTGCATTAGGGTTTTTGTTGGCAGCTGCCTGGTGTTGTGTCTCATCTCCCTGTTTTGACTAGTATGCTATCTTTTTGTTGTTGTTGTTGTTGTTCAATGTGTGTCCACTATTTTCTTGCATTCTCTGTAGTGGAATGCAGAGACCAATAGCAGACCAGAACAACACTGGGTTTTCTTTCTAATATGCCACAGTGGCTGACTTTTGATCTTCGAACACTGGACCATTCCATGTGTTCGCAGGTCACCCTCTCCCCTTCTCTAAAGTTCTCAGTCGTGAAGGGCTGGTTGGAACACCTTCTACTGCTTTCCAGAGAAGTCACTAGTGTACAGTAGAAGACCCTCAAACCTTCATGCACAGACTTCATTGAACCTTCCAGGCTTAAGGCTACATCCAACTCCCATTGAAATCGATAGACAAGCTCCTGTTGACTTCAAGGATTGTTTGATCAGTACTCTGGAATGAAACTAAACGGCTAGAGTTCAAAACTGAGAGTCAATGTACAACTGCTGCCCCTATTTTCCATAGTAACAACTAGCAGGGTGAAAAGCATGCATTAATCAGGTGGAGGAGCCCCAGTTAAGTGTCTTAAGATTCCTTTTAGTCTGTCTTTGAAATTTTTATGATAGTTTCATGTTCAAAAGTATGGTTCAAGTGCATATTTACTTATTTTCACACTTAACATAAGCTTCTGTCAATTGGTCCATTGGCAGCTCTAAATGCAATACTCTTATGCTGCTTTTATATGGGTGCTTTTTATCAGTAGAATTCAGGGAAGTGCTGGAACCTCTAACCTACCATTTTTAACTCCCACATTCATGCGAATAGTATGTTTGCAAGCTGCTAGTGCTTTCCAAGTAACCAGTTTACATGCTTGATCTGGAAATATGCAGACAGCATTGATGTCCATTGCATTTGAAAAATGCAAATTAATAAACACCAAATTAAAACAACCATCGAACATGCTGTAACAGCCCTTTGAAGTACAGTTAATTAGCTGCCAACAAGTATTAATTAGGCTAATGGATACAGTTTCCAGCAGAGGTTTCCCTGTGACAGAGCTGCATTGCAAAAGCTTGCATGTTCTCTTTCTTATTGCTTAGATGACACATTTACTGGTACAGCAGATTTGCAACATCA
This sequence comes from Podocnemis expansa, assembly GCA_007922195.1. Lineage (NCBI taxonomy): Eukaryota > Metazoa > Chordata > Testudines > Podocnemididae > Podocnemis > Podocnemis expansa. The sequence goes on along the minus strand of ML681995.1, from coordinate 13,004,751 downwards.
TAATTAAATGCAAAACATATGGTATTGTTACACAGGCATTCCCTCTCTGAGAGCATTTTATCAATGGGCGTCTTTGTTCTGGTCCCTGGGTCACACTGGTGAGATATAGGATATAAAGATCAACAACTGCTTGGAAAGCTGTCGTTGGAAAGTGCCACCCAGAAGGGATTTCCTGACGTTGCTGGCACACTCTATGCATAGTGTTCAAGTGCAGGCAAAGTGCTTACTGGAGTTCACAGAAGATCTGCAGAAAACAGATCACTCATTTCTGGCAGAGACTGTGCTGTCAAAAACCAGCAGAGAAATGAGGAACAAGTACCTGTTATTGGCATCCATAGAAAGACTTCCAAGTGACAGCGTTCTACCTCAGTAGACCAAACCCTTGATTTATCTCACTCAGTATCCAGCCTCATGCAATGGCTATCACCTGACGTTTTAAAACACAGGGTGTCAACATGAGAAGGGGGTACAACCTGTTTTCAGAGGATGCTTACAAAAGAGGAGGGGAGGAGTCCTGTCCTGAAAACAGGAATACCATCACAGGCCCCAATTACATCAGCCACACCATTAGGGACTCATTCACCTGTTCATCCACTAATGTGATATATGCTATCATGTGGCAGCAATGCCCCTCTACCATGTATACTGGGCAAACCAGACTGTCCTTGCATAAAAGAATAAATGGACACTGTAGTTGAGAGAGGCCACCATGGCCACAGAGGCTGCCACTCTGGTCACAGGGCACCAAAAATCTCCTGCGCTCCCCCTGCTGGGCAGAGAAGCCACCTGCGTGGGACTTGACCTGGGAACCTGAGGGAGGTGCCACAGGGAAAGAGGGACAGGATAAAAGGGCAGACCAGGGACTCACCAGGAGAGTCTTTTAGGAGGCAGATCAACTGGCCACCAGAGCTCCAGCCGGCAGAGAGGCCAGAGCCGCCTCCTGCAGGGCCTGAGAATTGCTAGGGAGACCAAGAGGCAGGCCCTGACCTATACTCCCTCCCCAGTGAGGACTGGAGGAGCTGCCCTCAGCCAAGGAACTGGAAGACCAGACTGGGGCCCAGATCACAGCGGGTGAGGACCTTGAGGAGCTATCCTCAGCTGAGAGCTTAGAGGGTCTAGTGGCACCCAGCCCATGTGACCTTAACGAATTACCGCTGGTGGATGGGTCCAAGGGGTTGCCAGACCTTCCACCCATCGACAGCGAAGGCCTGACTGGGCTCCCACTGGCAGTGTACACAGAGGAGGAGGAGGACTATGGAACCCAGGTAGCCTGGAAGAGGATTTGGAGGAAGCAGCCCAGGGACAGCGGTTGCTTGCCCCGCTGGGATGAGTCAACGTGATTCGGCCGGAGCCCGGCTGACATAGTGGCACGCTGTTCTGCCACTTCTTGGGCTCTGGGCTGGAACGCAGTGGAGCGTGCGGGCCTGTGTTCCCCTCTCCCTCCCCATCGCTGTCCAGGTGACTGTGTTTGCCTTACCCAGCCTGAGGGTTGAAGGCCCTGAACTGCAGCTGTGTTTGTCTTACCCCGCCAAGGGGCTGAAGGCCAAAGACTCCAGAGGCTGTTAGTTGGAGAATTCTGCCTTGCTCTGCCTGGGGGGCTGGAAGGCAGAGGACATTCAAGGTGTATCTGCCTGGCAGGTGGGCTGACTCCACTGGCTGCAGGGGTCCCACCTGCCACAGACACAAAACAGACATCAAAAATAGCAACATCCATAAACCAGTAGGAGAACACTTCAACCTCCATGGACGCTTAGTAGCAGACTTGAAAGTTGCCATACTTCAAAAAAGAAACTTCAAAAACAGACTTCAGTGTGAAACTGCAGAGTTGGAGCTAATCTGCAAGCTTGACACAATCAGACTGGGTCTGAACAGAGACTTAGAATGGTTAACGCATTACAAAAAAGTGATTCATCTGTTCACACATTCTCTCCGTTTGATCAACTGGTGTGAATGTGCCCTATCTGCTCTGAACTGACTTTGGTAAGACTTACCCTCCTCCACCCTTGCATGTGTATATATACCTCTTGACTGTAGTTTCCACCTCATGCATCCGACAAAGTGGGTTGGAGCCCACGAAAGCTTATGCCCGAAGAAATCTGTTAGACAGTAAGGTGCCACAGGACTCTCACTGCTTTAGCCGTACACATACTAACACGGCTACCCCTCTGGAAACTCCTGAATTGAATCAAACCTTATTGATTAAGTCTGAGACTCTTAGGAGATCTTTGCAATAAAAATGTGACTGTTTCTGCTTATTGTGGGATTTTAGGTAATGTGTCTAGGGGGAGACAAGACTAATATAAACCTTAGAAAGCATTTTGAGCTTCAAAGCAGCATGTACCAGACAAGATGAACTTTTAAAGTTAAGGGAGGTTCCCAGAACATTTCCAGGGGGAGCTGTACACAAATTTACCTGGTCCAGTTCTGCAAGTATGTTGCTTTTTTATGCTTCACCCTGCGAAGGAGACTGTTGTCTGCTCTTCAGCTGTTACATGAAACCAAAATCAGAAACCCAAAAAGGATAAAGGAAATGACTCACAGATGAATGGTTTGCTTTGACTTGTTCTGAGTCAAGGCTATTATGAATTTATAACGGTGGGTTACTTACCAGTAAATGTCCTTCTTCAAGATGGGCTGCTTACGTACATTCAGTTACAGGTGTCTACGTGCCGCAGCGCACGGTAGCTCAGAATGTCTTCAGCCTTAGCCTGTCAGGTCAGGGCACACAGCCAATGCCCCCTCTGTGCCGTGACCGTGGCTATATAGGTGACTGTGACCCTGACCCTCCCAGTCCCTTATTTTTTTGCCAACTCCAGTTAGCGGGGACAGTGGGAGGGATGTGAATGTATGTGAGCAGCCCATCTCAAAGAAGGACAGTTACTGGTAAGTAACCCACCATTCTTCTTCGAGTGCTGCTCACATCATTCAGTTACAGATGACTGCTAGCCATACCCAAGGATGGTGGGATGAGTTACAGTCTGCCCACACTGAGTACAGCTCTGCCCAACCCAGCATTCTCTCTAGCCTGTTGGACGATAGCGTAGTCCATCATGAAGGTATGCACTGATGACCATGTAGCTGCCCTGCAGATCTCCTGGATTGGGACCTTGGCGAGGAAGGCCGTTGACGAAGCCTAGGCCCTGGTAGAATGATCCCAGACAGTCCCGGGAAGGGGCATATTTGACCTTCCATAGTAGTCTTTGATGCAGTTTACTGTCCATCTGGAAATGCACTGTGAGGACACTGGGAGACCTCGGTTGTGTTCAACACCCACCACAAAAAGTTGGGAGGTCCTGCGGAACGGACGTGTGCACTCAATATATGTCAAGAGTCGTCTCTTCACATCCAGGGTGTGTCACCTCCTCTGGTTCTCTGTAACCTGAGGGTCTGGGAAAAATACTGGCAAACAAATATCCTGGTTGAGGTGAAAAGGGGAAACGACCTAAGGAAGGAAGGATGGGTGGGGTCATACCACCACTTTATCAGGGAAGAACCTCATATACGGGGGTTCTGAGGAAAGGGCCTTCAACTCTGAGACCCTTCTAGCCTAGGAAATTGCCACCAAAAAGGCCACCTTCCAGGCAAGGACCAGTAAGGTACATGAATCCAAGGGTTCATAAGGAGGCTCCATTAGTGCTCAGAGCACCACATTAAGGTCTCATTGAGGGATAAGTTCACTGGGTTGTGGAAAAAGTCTTTTGACACCCTTCAAAAACCTTGTGGAAGTAGGATGAGAGAAAACTGGAACACCCTCTACCTTCTCGTGGAGGGCCAAAATCACTGCTAGGTGGACTCTCAGGGAGGAAAGGGAGAGGCCCTTGTTTCTAAGGTCCAACAGATAATCAAGGATTAGGTGAAGGGGGCTAGAGTAGGCTTGACCCCTTTACGTTGAGCCCAGCTGGAGAACTGTTTCCATTTGGCTGTATAAGTGGACCTTGTGGATGGTCTTCTACTACTGACCAGTACCCTCCTGACCCTGTCCGAGCAGAGCCTTTCTTGCTCACTGAGCCAAGGAGTCTCTAGGCCATCAGATGCAGGAGACTGTGGTTTGGGTGCCACAGGTGCCCCGAGTCTTGTGTCAGGAGGTCCACCCACAGGGGAAGGTGGAGTGGAGCGGAGCGTCTTTGGACAGGTCCTGTAAAAGCGAGTACCAGTGTTGCCTGGGCCAGTCCGGAGCTATCAATATCATGTTCACTCCATCCATTTTGGCCTTCAAAAGGATCCTGTGTATCAATGGGACCTCTTGGAAGGCATATATTAGAGAGCTCAACCAGCTGAGGAGAAAAGTATCCGTGAGTGACCCCTCCTCCCGATCCCTGAGGGAGCAGAAATACCGACATTTGCAGTTCTTCGTGTCACAAATAGGTCCACTCAGGGTGTTCCTCACTTGTTCATTAGGTGGGAGAACACTTCGCTGTGGAGGGACCACTTGTGGTGAGCTGGGGGGCTTCTGCTGAGTGAATCTGCCAGCTTGTTGTCCACTCCCGGTAGGTGTGCTACCACCAGAGTGAAATTGTACTTCAGAGCTAATTCCCAGAGTTTGCGTGCCCCCTGCAGAGGCCCGGAGAGTGGACCCCCCCCTTGCCAGTTCGTACAGAACATGGCTGCAGTGTTGTTTGTTAGGACCTGGACCAACCTTCCTTGAATCCTTTCCAGAAAAGTCCTGCAAGCCAATCTGATGGCCCCCAGTTACTTCACATTTATGAGAAGGAGGCTGTCAGCATGGGACCAAAGTCCTTGGGTGGAGAACCCCCTCGAAACATGGGCCCCCCTTCCCGAATCTGAGGCATCGGTGATCAGTGTCACTGTAGGAATTGATGGTTCCTCCATATCTCCAGTGTCCCCAGGACATTCCGGGGAACCAACGGTACCTTGGACAGAGGATCTTTCTGTGGGTGAAATATCATGGAGAACCAGCCTTGAAAGGGCCTCATTCTCAGGTGTGCCATCGGTATCACAAAGGTAGAGGCCACCATGTGCCCAAGAAGCTGTAAGCAGTGACAGGCTATGGCTACTTGGGATGCCTGCAGCTCCACAACGATGGTGTAGATGGACTGAAATCTTGAGGGGGGCAAGGACGCCCTCCCTTTGCGGGAGTCTAGGAGAGCTCCTATGAACTCTATGCTTTAGGACGGGCAAAATTTTTACTTTTCTCGATTGACACAGAGACACAGGTATCTGCACAGGCAGGTTACCCGCCTGACACTGTGCTTTACCTGAGCTCTTGATTCCACATGTATCAACCAGTTGTCTAGGTAGAGATAGATCTTTACGTGCTGCCAGCATAGGAAGGCTGTGACCAGCGCCATGCACTTTGTGAACACCCTGTGGGCCAGAGAGAGCCTGAAGGGGAGTGATGTGAACTGAAAATGTTTTCCCCTCACCATGAACCTTAGGCACCTTCTGTGGTGGGGATATATTGCTATGTGGAAGTAAGCATCTTTTAGGTTGAGGGCTGAGAACCAATCCCTGGGGGTCAGAGATGGGATGATCTGAGACAGGGAGACCATATGTAACTTCATTTTCCTAATGTGTTTGTTTAAAGTGCTGAGATCTAGAATGGGTCTCAGGTCCCTGTTTGGTTTGGGGACCAGAAAGTATTGGGAGTAGAACCCTTTTCCCTGCTCCCGCTTTGGGACCTTTTCTATGTCCCTGAGAGAGGGGAGCTTCTCGCATTCAATGTCGAGCATGCAGCCTAGTTCCCAGCTCCTGAGCTTTAGACAAGGGGGCGGTTTTCTGTCCCGAGGAGTTGACCAAAACTGTATGCGATACCCTTTTGAGACTGTCTCGAGGACCCACCAGTTGGATGTGATGTCGGCCCAGTGGTGCACGAATCGATGCAGGTGGTTGACAAAGATTGGGGATGAGGCTGTGGGTCCGCTGCTCTTGAAGTAACCATAAAAAATGCTGCTTCTTCCCTGCCGAACGGTTGGTACCTTGTCTGCACCTGATAGACTGCAAGGCTTGGGGTTTACAATCTTTACTCAAACGAGACTTGTCCTTAACCAGGCCCCCGAGTTGATGCTGGAGGCACTGGAAGGACCAGAATAAGGCACCTTGCATTTGGACCTGCTGTTTTAGTTGTTGTAGTTGCTGTTGCAGGAGTTGTTGAGATTTTGAGGAGCGCCGGGCAGACTGTGGCATGTACATCCTCAGCAATCTGAGGGTGGCTCTAGAGTCCTTCATGCCATGCAGCTTTGTGTCTGTAGACTCAGCAAAGAGGTCGGGAGCTTCAAATAGTAGGTCTGAATGATGAGCTACATCCATGGGGACAGGCACGAGCCCTGGAGCCAGGCGGAGTGCTGCATAGCTACAGCAGATGCTATTTTATGAGAGACTGTGTCTGATGCATCCTAGGTGGACATCAGGGCATCTCTAGAGGCCAAGGCCCCTTCCTCCACAATTTCCTTGAAATCCCTGAGGTGGTCTTTAGTGATAAGATCACGAAAACACTCCATGACTCTCCAAAGGTTGAAGACATACCTAACCATGAGGGCTTGATGGTTAGATGTGCAGCTTCAAGGCTGAGGTAGAGTAAACCTTCCTATCGAGTAAGTCAAGCTTTCTTGCTTCCTTATTCTTAGGGGTAGAGCCCGGCTGGCCTTGTCTCTCTTTTCAGTTGACTGCATCCACCACCAGAGATCTCAGTGAAGGGTGTTGGAAAAGGAATGCAAACTTGTCCAATGGGACATGGTACTTGCGATCTGCCACCTTGGACACTGGCGAAATTGAAGATGGGGTCTGCCACCGTGCTCTAGCGATTCTGTACGTCCCTTCATGGAGGGGAACAGATACTTTGGCTGGTGGAGCAACATCCCCAACATCAAAGAGGGCGTTGGTCTCTTCCTGGACCACTCCCAGTTCTATGCTGAGGTTTCCTGCCATGCAGTGGAGTAAGTCCTGCTGCATGCAGGGATCATCCCTGTATGCAAAGGGCCTTTGGAAGGTATGCTCACCCAGAGAGGATGACGAGGGGGCCCAAGATCTGCTGCGCTGGGTGGAGTCCGAGTCAGGCTCATCATCGGAGATGTCTGAGGAGTCCATAGTCCAGGGTCCGGGATGGAGACGGTACCAATCGGTGCCGAGAAGTCAAGCTATCATCAACCATTGGGTTGAGCCATTCATGCGACCAGTCATTGAAAGAATCCCTGGTTGCGGTACAGCATGAGTCGGAGCAGCCCCTGTCCATCTGGGAAGCTTTTGCGGCATGGGTGGAACTAGGCCATGATGCCTGTACCACAGTTGTTGGGGTCATACCCCTTCTCAGCGTGGGCATCGGGGAACATTTTTGGCAATGCTTGCCTGCTCATTCCCTAGTATCAGAGATAACTTTTGAAGAACCAGGGGAGTGAATGGAGCCAGCAGATGATGATGAGGAGGAGCCGGACCTCCGTCTCCTAGGGCCCTGAGAACACAGTACCAAGGGCTTGTGGGACAAGTGCTAAGAGGAACAGTTGTCGGAGTGATCATCGGTACCATTTCTCAGTGCCAGATGGGGACTTAATGGTACCGAACTCAAAAGTGGTAGTGGTCCCTGCATCGATCACTCCTTAGATGAGAGTGCCAGCTTACTCTTCAACCAGACCTTCTTCATTGGTACCAGAGCCGGGTCCTGGAACAGAGCCCGTGCAATTGCTAGGGTGCTGGGTGTCAAAGGTACTGATGGCAGCCCTGGCCCCAACTCGCATGAGCGGGAATGCTGGGACAGAGGTGAAGGGTGCCATGGTGGTACCAAAGTTGATGCCAATCATGGCTTTGGAGTCTGTGCCAGAGATTGGCATTGGGCGGGCTCCAGTGCAGAAGTTGCCCGCAGTGCCGGTGGAGCACTTGTGGCCCAGGCAGCATCAGAGGCAGACGTGCGGTTCTCTGCGAGAGTGCACAAACGCTGCTCTTTATCCTTGCGAGTCCTACGTTTGAAGGACTTGCAAATAGGACAGTTCTCCAGGAAGGGTGACTTACTGAGGCATGTGAGGCATTTCTCGTGGGGATTGTCAAGTGGGAAAGCTTTACAGCACAACAGACATGGTTTAAACCTAGCATTTTAATTTTGAGCAAAAAGGGCGACAGGCACTTGCTTGTGCAAGTTTTGGCTGATACGAAACCGTCGCTGAGGGTGGAAAAGGGAACTGGGAGGGTAAGGGTCACGGTCACCTATATAGCTGTGGTCGCGGCACAGAGGGGGCACTGGCCGTGTGCCCTGACCTGACAGGCTAAGGCTAAAGACTTTCCGAGCTACAATGTGCTGTGGCACATAGACGCCTGTAACTGAATGATGTGAGCAGTGCTTGAAGAAGAACCACAGTTGTTTTCAAACCTCCATGCAGCTTTGCTGGGTTCTCGCACAGTAAAATAAAAAAATTCACAACTCCCCAGCTGGGGCTCGGGCTGCTGCGCATGCATGGGCCAAGGAGCCAGGGCAGGCTCAGTTACCACCCTGGCAGGGGCTGCACTGAGTCACTGTCCCCAGCGTTGCCAGGCAGGGAAAGCAGAGGAGCCCACTCCCTAACATGGGCTGAGATGGCACCAGCAGTTGCACTGCATCTCTGCTCCACAGCAGTCCTGGGCTGTGTTTAATTCCAGGCAGATTCTGGCCATGCAGCCAGTCAGACGCTGCTTCTCAGCATTTACAAGGTATTTTGCTGCCTGAATTATATTTAAACCTTTTTTTCCCACTGTTTCTCCTTTGTTTTGTTTTTAACTGTGCAAATAGATAAAGCCCTGTGTGGATACATCCACTCAGTCACAGTATCGATCCGGTCCACGATCCACATACCATATTTTATCCATGTCTGTAACCACTTCCGCAATCAGCATTTTAGCCGTTCATTGGCTCATTCTCCACGTGGGTTCTGCCCATTTTTTCCTTTTCTGGTTTGCAGTTTGCATGCTGTGCTGTCAATTAGATTTCCTTTGCCACCAATGAAATCTCTGATTGACAGCATGACATGCAAACTGCAAACAAGAAACTCCATCATGAAACAATGCCAAGGGACTGAAGCTATCTGCATGGCCAGAAGGGCTGGGACTGTCTGAAAACCACTGCTGGCCAGGTGTGTGGGTAAGAGTGATGAGAATGGACTACAATAGTAAACTTTAGGTTAGCTATCTGGGAAGGGCCTCGAGCCCTAAAGGTCAGAAGTTCCTGGTGTGGCATCTGGGACTGGGGATGCTGGTTGGGGGACCATCCCCTGAGTGGCTGGAGAGCACAGAAGAGAGGGGCCAATAGGAACAGGCAGCTGCAGGGCCAATCAGGGCCAGGAGCCTATATAAAGACAAGGCTGCAGCCTTTGCTCTAAGCAAATTCCTCGGTACCATTACCAGGAAGTGCCTATCTTGTCCTACCACCTGTCTACAGTTTCCCTTTCCATGTCTTGTCAATTTAGACTGCGAGCTCTTTGAGGCAGCTCTGAAACTCTGTTCCTACCACAGTGAAGACCTGGGCTCAGCTGGGGTCCAGCATTGGATTAACTGGCCTGCGGGCCCTGGGCTGCCCCCATCATGGCAGCCTGGGTGGGCAGGAGGCCCTGGGGCCCGAGGGCATTCCTGGCCCTGCTCTGGCTAGTCTGATCCCAGGGGCAGGTCCATCTGATGCATGATGCAGTCCCTGAGAACCACAGGCTCTGGAAGTTCATGCCATGTGCCAGCTGACCCTGCAGACCCAGGCAGAGTGAACAAGCACTGGCTCACACCTCCCAACCCCCAGGGCTGGACCAGCTGGCCCAGGGGCATTGTGGGAGCACAGAGGTTGGCCTCTGGCTCCAGCATGTTCCCCCCGTCACTCGTGCTGGGTGGGCAGGAGCACTCTCAGTGCTCACACCAAGCCTGTCTAGTGCTGAGTAGGGTGGGAGGGATCAGGTCAGATAAGGGCTTTAAAGGTTGGGGCCTGGCCCCCGCCTGTAGACTGGGGTGCAGGGTTTCAGCCCCTGCAGTAATCCAGCCCTTCTGGGGCCTCTACTGTAATACCAATAAGAAATGTAAAATGTAAACAAATTTGTTGAATTCAGTTGTCTTGCGCAGCCATCTCACAGAAACAGTTTGCTCATGTGCCTTATTCAGATCTCTCAGCCACTGATAGGTGAACGTACCACACTAGTCTGCATGAAGTGATGCCAACTGACAGATCACATCATACTCCAAGGAAACAACTGGCTGCTCAGTTTGGATTTGTCCCATTGATTTATAGAATGGTATACTCACTGATGGCATGAGTGAAGGATGACAGAGATGGGGAGTGTGCAATCCAATTTGCATCGTACTGAATAAGATTACTGCATTTTGCTGAATTGTGTGCATTGTATATTTTCAGCAAAAGCAAGCTATTTATATCTCCTGTGGAAAAATCTTCCTTTGGAAAATATGTAGTGCTTACTGACACATCTTTGGTGCCAGTTGAGATTAGCAGGTTGACAGTCTCATCAGTGCCTTTGAATTTGTGCCTTTGCAAAAGAGGTCATCTCTGTTTCTTCTCCCCACATTGCCCTCGGTGTAATCACAGTGAGATGAAACACTGCTAATGTTATTTTTAAACACTCATTTTATTATGCCCATTTCTCTTCTCTCCCCCCATTCATCACAGACACTAATTACAGAACCTGACTTTTTTAAAAGACAATTGTGAGAACCAGACTTCTATGTTGACAAGTTGATCTCATAAGAGTAGCCATACTAGGTAAGACTAGTGGTCCGTCTAGTCTAGTATCCTGTCTTCCAACAGTGACCAGTGCCAGATAATTCAAAGGGAATGACAAGACCAGGGCATTATTAGTAATCATCCCCTGATGTACAGTCCCAGTTCTGGTAGTCAGGCTTTTAGGGACACCTATGGAGTTGTTCCTGACATCTTGGCTAACAGCCATTCATGGATCTATCCTCCATCAAGGTCTCTACCCAGCTCCCCAGTTGATCTATACTCACATTACTTATTGAAGGAAATATGAGTCCATCTCAGTTTTATAAATTTCATTAAAATATAAAAAAAAACAAATCAAGAGAATATGTTGCCAAAGCAAAGTTATAATTACTACTGCACTAAGTTAAGAATAGAGCAGTACCACAATCAAATCCAAATCCAATTGCTTCAATAATAGATTGGAACAGAGGTGTCGCTGGCGCTGGGCACCCGGGGCATGTGCCCTGAATCCCAGCACTGGTGCCATGGATCTCCGGCCCAATTGGGCCGGAGATCCGGGGCCCAGCTGCCAGTGGCCGTGGCAGCCCTGTCCCCAGCCGGGGGATCCGGGGCCTGGCCACCTGTGGCTGCGGCGCAGAGTCCGGGCCCAGCCACCCATGCCGGTGGTGGCCCCGTCCCCGGCCAGGGATGGGGGACCCCGCCACCTGTGGCCGCTTCTGGCCCCGTCCCCAACCGGGGATGTGGGGCCTAGCTGGCCGCGGTGGCGCAGTGGCTTCCGCCCCTGTCCCCAGCCAGGGGGTGGGGCCTGCAGGCCGGGGACACGGCCTGGGCCTGGGCCCCGGGTCGCTCTGTGGGCCAGCGACACCCCTGGATTGGAATTAAATAATCAGCAATGTTTGTGTTTGCCTTCCATAGAAACTGGAAACCCACTCCCAAAATATCAAAAATGCATAATATAAGACCTCTTTATGAGAAAGCTTACATTGCCCTGTCTGGGTTAAAAGGTCTTGAATTGACATCATGTCACCAATTTTTGAAAGTACAGCCCACAGTCTTATCACTGAATGAAAAGACCTAGCAACCAGCCACTCAACTTTCAAAATTCATGATAAATATTAAATCTTTTATGACCAGACTGGGTTGTCACCATTTTTCTTGTAAACAAGACAATTATGTGATCTGTATATTTAAAGACTAGGCCATAAATCAAACAGCTAATCTTGGGAAATTTCCTCTTGATAGAAAAAACTTACCTTAAAACATCTCATGATGAAATCCACACAAGAATAAAACTAAAGTGTGTATATAAGATTTCTCTCTGCAGTAGAAGTTGGTCCAGTACAAGATATTGCCTCACTCAGTCTGCTTCTCTGATAGGGCATCTTGTTTAATTTAAGCTATAGCATGACTTTATTTTATGTGTAACCCTTTGTTTCCAGTAACCCTATTTACTATCATTTGAAACTCTGTTCTTTGTGAAATAAACTTAGTGTTTGTTTGCACTATAAACACATCTCAGTGCTGTGTGTTCACACTGTAACTAGATACTCACAATAATTCTTTCTGATCTTAAAGTCTATGAATGAGTAAGCTGGGTTGTACTGTTTCTCTGGGAACAGAAGGTCTGGTTATTCTGTGAATGTCCAGTGAAGAAGTGCTGGGGTAACTCCAAGGCAGAGCCGTAACTAAGCCGGGGAGAGTGGGGCAATATCCCAGGCGCCAAATTTTAGAGGGTGCAGGGGACGCATCCAGTTTCCCACAGCAGCTGGGGATGGATCCAGATCTGTACCCAGCTGCTGCAGGAAGCCGGATCGGTCCCCTGCACCCTCTAAAATTCGGTGCCTGAAACTTCTGGCAGCGGCACTGCTGGTGCTTCCCGTGCTGCCTGGGGCTTGCTGCCACTTCTGCCAGTGGCTGTGGACAGATCTGATTCCCCAGCACGGCCCCAGTAATAGGGAGCCCCTGACACTGCCAGCAGACCGGGGGGATCTGGAATTGTCCCCAGCTGCCCTCTGGCAGCGGCTAGGGACTGATCCGGATCCCACCAGCCTGCTGGCAGCAGCAGCAGCTTCCCGCTGCCTCTGGTGGTGGCTGGGGACAGATCTGAATCCCCCCGGCCTGCTGGCAGTGGCGGGAGCTCCCAGCCACTAGATCGGGCCCAGGCTGGCTTGGGGCCTCGGGGGGGCAGGGGCGCATCTGGGACTGCTTGCCCCAGATGTGAAAACTTCTAGTTATGGCTCTGCTCCAGGGAGATATTTGGAGGGCTTGAGGGTTGGAATGTCTGTATTGCTAACCAGTAAGAGGTCTGAGAGGGAAGTGCTACTGATGCCAGTACCTGGTAGAGTCCAGGTGCTGACCCACCATGGGCACAGACAAAACTGTCTCTTACTAAGGATAGGTTTCTTACAACCCTGGGACCTCTGGGGAATCATTACAGAAGGCCAGGATCTTACAATCAAATTCTCTAAATATCAAACCACAAGGCAGGTATTAAAAGGTGCTCTGGATGCGTTTCTCTTCAACACCAGGTTGAAATGGGAAAAAGGGGATCAGAAATAACCAGACAACCCTGAGTGTCCTTGCCAACTGCAGAGTGAAATGAGGCATGGGGTCTCCATATTCAGGTCATAATGACTAAGAGAGTGAAAGATGCTGGACCACTTGCGGTTATTTCATGGATCATTTAAGTGCCAACATATCAAAGAATCAACAGCCAAGACAGCTGTTGGCAGCTAGTTGGAGAGTAATAGTGTATATAAGATCAAGATGGATTTTTCTACAGGTTTGGAAATGACAGATAGCCAATACAATTCTGGCAGCACTTAAAGGTCAACTTTACCTGAAGAAGTCTTACTAGAAAGAAAATAGGATGGGGATAGCAAGGGATATATTCCTTTCTTATGATCTCAGAAAACTTCTATCTATACTCAAGGTCACATGTGATGATCAGATAACACTTTACATTAACCTTCACTGGAATTCTGCAGGGTCTGTCTATGAAAGTCAGTTGCATGATCAGGGCCCCAAGGAGTAACAACATCAAATTTGCATTGCTTTTGCTTCCTTGCCTTTCCTCTCTGCTCACATGCCTGCCTACTGTTTCTTCAGTTCTAGCTTTGTTCCCACAGCTGTTAATAGTGATCACCATTTTGTGAAAAACAGGGAGAAACCTGTATTTAAATTATCTTAAATTAGTGCATTAGAGTGGTCCTATCATTCACAAGGTTTCTGTCATCAAGGCAATGAAACAGACTGTATGTGCAGGAGCACTCTGAAAGGCACAAAGTGAGCACATAGATCAGGGGTTTCAAACACATGGCCTGAGGGCTGCATGTGTCCCCTAAAGCTATTGCCTGTGGCCCACAATGACACGTTTGTTACCAATATTTGCAATATCATTGTATGGAAAGGTTTCAGTGGCGTGGCCCTCAGGCTACTGTACTCATCCTCATGTGGCCCTTGTGGTGATTTGAGTTTGAGACCCCTGACATAGATGAAAGAACAGGATTTTTCCTTTAGCCTCTTTTGGGTACAGTAATTCTAGGTTTACTTATAATTGGATAAGGCACAACATTTTCAGATGGAGGGTTTTTTTCATGTTGATGGCATCATTTTTAAATAAAATCTGAATAGATGGGCCAAAAGAATTGGTTCCTCTTTTCCTCCAACACGTTTTTCAGTTCTCAGTTTCAGGTGGGACAGGTATATCTATAGAGAGAGGCCAGGTCTGATCACACACCTAGAAACCAGGAGCTCCTGAGTTACAGTCCCAGGTCTGAGGCTCTGCAACTTTTTCCCATGTGTTCTTGTATAAGTCAGTTACCCTCTCTGTTTCCCTTTTCGTATAAAAAGTCAATAATATTTAAAGAGCTTACCTCACAGAGTTCCAGATAGCACCAGTTAAAACTCTGAAAATGTAAATGTTAAGAATTATTTATAGCCCAGCTGGAACCAGGAATGGCTGGAAGTTTCATGAACACTCCAGGTTAGAACATGATCTATGGAAGTATCTGACTGTCTTTCTTATTCTTTGTTTTGATGGTGCTATAAATAATGGGGCCCTGATTCTTTCTTGGACTTCCAAGCCAATGCCTGAATCATTTGAACTATTGTGACTCGCTATGTGATTGTGGTGGTGGTTGGGGAGGACTGTGGCTTTTGTTATGCTTTCCCCTATGCAGGGAGCCATTATCTCCCATAGATCTTATATCTGTTCTTACTTGGACCAAAATAAAAATAGTTTAGACAATAAACGCATTTTGTTCTTCCTCTCTGGGGAAAACACAAATTGGGAAAAGCTAAATGATTTCTTTGCCACGATCTTCCCCACAAAGAAACGTATCCTGAAGTTTCTCTATAGAGGTAGTTTAAGCATGATGCTGTCAGAGACAGAACTCCCAAAAGGGGAGTGGCTGCAGTAGTAGTTCATGCAATGAAATTCCAGTAGATTGCCAAGACTGGATGACGTTTGCCTGAGTTACAAAGGAACCAGAGAACAAAGTCTCAGGGCTATGGACACAAATATCCACTTTATCATTTAAAACAGCTGCTTGGCTGGACTGTAGCCTATGTTGTATTGACCTTTAAAAAATTGGGAGCTAAAGGGAATCATCTTTAAGACGGTCATTAGAGACAGAATTATAAAATCCACTAATGTGAATCACGTGATGCAGACAATCTAGCCCTGCTTTTGTAACAGTAAGTTATGCCTTTGCAACGCTTTCTTATAAAGCATTAAGAATAATGGGCCAGTTTCTCTGCTTCTAGCTCTATGGTGGAAATAAAATGGCACAGTCCCCTGGACTTGAATGGTGCACTGATGACTTATGTCAGGTGACGATGTGGCCCAAAAACAGATTAAATGAGTCACGGGAGATACAGTTTTCAAGTGAGAGGACAAAGTCCCTCTGAAGAAGCTCTGAAAAGAAATATGCAACCACACAGAATGAGAAGGAAAGTTCTGTCATGGACTGAAAACAGGTTACCACACAGAAAGCAAAAGGGTCACAGAGGACAATTCTCAGTGAAGTGGCAAAATCTCCTGATGGTGCAATAATTTAGGCTAGTCAAAGCACTCAGTGGGAGGCACTCCAAAAGGACCTGTGAAGACTGAGTAACAGGCCTGTGTGGAGGTGAATGAAGTCAGTGGCTCTGATGCTCTACTGCCTTGCAGAGTCAATTCCACCTATGCAAAATGGATGGCTCCTACAGCTGGGGGGGGTGTGTGTGAGAGGGAGAGACAGAGAAGAATTTTTCTCTGGGTATGTCTGACACCCACTTTGCACAGGTGTAAAGGATTTCCCTCCTCCCACCCGATCACAGCTTGGGGAGAACCAGGTCCTCTGTAGCCATGTATGAAAGGCAATACATCCTAGAAGCATTTCAGCTGCTGATGCACAGGGGTGGGTTGTGAATTTACTCTCTCAGATTTTGGATCTCAGAGCAAATCCTCAGGCTTTTTCACTAAGGCGATATTTGGTAATATCCATCTCACCAAAATAACCTACAGTATGTTTGTGAGATGTCAGCTCAGATCAGTACAGACAAGATCCTAACTCAGCTGAAATCAATGGCAAAACTCCCACTGATTGCCATCAGACCCTGAACTTAGAGATATTTACACCAAACCACTTTGTTCCCAAATACAAATGATCTCTAATCATCAGTGTTATCAGTCTTTAGTATTATAGTAGCACCCAGCAATTCCACCCAAGATCATGGCCCAATTTAACCATGGGACATAAACAGGCCATTGATAAGGACAGCCTTGAAATTAGATGAAAGTTTCTCACCATCAGGAGAGTGAAGTTCTGGAACAGAGTTCAAGGGGCAGTGATGGGGGCAAAACCTAACTGGCTTCAAGGCTGAGCTTGGTAAATTTTTGGAGAGAAGGGTATGAGACTGCCTATAATAGCATGTAGCTGATCTGTGTTTGTTAGCAGCAAATATCCCCAACAATTGAAATTGGGGCACCAGATGGGGAAGGCTCTGAATTATCAAAGGCTGTGTTCTCACACAGGGGGGTATTTCGATACGGTTGTTCCGAAACAACTTGTATCGAAATAACGCCTTACTGTATTTCGAAGTGACTTATTTCAAATTAGCAAAAAAGTCACTTCAAAATAAGGAGAAAAGATGGAATTGAAATGGCAATTCCGGACAACAGTTATTTTGAAACGACTCACCGTCGTTTCAAAACAACATGTTCAGACAACGGTTGTTTCGAAACAAGTCGTTTCGAAACCACCATTGTTTTGAAACAACACGTTCGCACAGCATTGTTTCAAAACAACCATTGCGAAACAACGTCGTTTCGCCCACAGACTAGGTCTAACTTGTTTCGAAACAACCGTGCGTCGTGTGAACAGCCGAAACCTGATTTCAAAACAACCGCCGTTGTTTCGGAATAAGGAGGCTGTGTGAACACACCCAAAGAGGATTTTTTCCCAGATGTCTGGTTGTGGGCAAGACCAACCATGCTCAGTGTCTGATTACCATATTTGGGGTCAAGAAGGAATTTTCCCCTAGATCACATTGGCAGTGATCATTGGGATGGGGGAGTTGTTTGGCTGGCTGGTTGGTTTGCCTTCCTTTGCAATATAGTGCATGGGTCACTTACAGGTTTAAACTAGTGCAGATGGTGGATTCTGTAACCTGAAATCTTTAACCCATGATGAGGATGTCAGTAATGTGACCAAAGGATAGGGATCTATTACAGAAGTGGGCAAGAAGTTGTGGCCTGCATTGTGCAGGGGGTCAGACTAGATGATCACGATGGTCCCTTCTGACCTTAAAGCCTATGAGTAAGTTTATGGTGGCTAGCAACTGGTATAGCTGCACTGCTGCAAACTCCAAGCATTGGGAGGGAAAGGCACAATCTGCCCCATTTCAAATAAGGCAGACTCAAGTGCTGCAAACTGTGATTTAACACAAGGGATTTGCACTAATCCATCTACACAGTTTACTGGGCATCTGCAGCTGAATCAGGACTAATCACAGCCTTGTATATAAAAGCAATACAGGAGTCTTTAGATAGTTAGCATGCTGGATCAATTTCACGAGGCAACTCCGAAGAAAGAGACAGTGAGTAACAGGGCCATCCCTAAGGGAGGGCGAGCAGGGCAGCCGCCCGGGGCCCTGTGGGCCCCACACCGCTGCCCCCCATGCCAGGGACTGAGCCAGCCAGCCAAAAGTAGTGGCCCAGTTCAGCGCTGCCGGTCTGACCCCAGCCATGTGCGCTACTTTAGGCACTGTGATGGAGCAGCGGGGAGATGGTGAGAGGCAGCGTGGGGCCTGTAACGCTACCCCCCAGCCATGCTGCCTCCTGCCCCCTCCTCGCTGCTCCAGTACAAAGCTGAAAGCAGCACACATGGCGAGGGGGGTGGCAGACCAGCAGCACTGAAGTGGGCTGCTCTTTTGGCTTGCTCACCCAGTCCCCAGCATGGGAGGGCTGGAGCAGGGGCCTGCCAAGTCCCCTGGGCCAGCCGGCCCGCCCCCCCAGTGCCAGGGGGGTGAGTGGGGCCCCACAGAGGGCAATTTGTCCCAGGCCTTGCACCCCCCTAGGGATGGCCCTGCTGATTAAAGTACCAGCCTTTTCCTAGCACTGAAATACCAGCCAAGTAGCTAATGTTCTGTCTGCTTTATACTAAATCTTTGTTGTGACTCATGACCCTGAGTCATCTAGAACAAAGTAATTGACATGCAAAAGATATGTTATCCCCCTTCCTTGCAGCTCTGCCTACGCTGGCTGCCAACCCTTTCATTATGTCAGATAACTTTTTTAAAAATCTTGGATTCGCTACTAACAAGTGGATACTTTCTGACACTACAAGGGATGCTGCATTATTTCCTCCAGTCATCAGGATATATTTAACCAAATACCGAATTGCTTATATTTCCCATGTCATTTAGGAGCACAGGCAAAATTAACATGGCACATCAGAAGAAAACAAGGTGATCCAAAGTTAAACCACAGCACTGTAGTGTTTTTCTTTAAATGTTCCTAATCCATTAAGGAAAATGGCCAAAATTTGCAGCTGTGGATGTCAAAAGCTGGCAAAATAAGTCTATATAAGTACCCTGATCTGCAAATGCTATGTACCTGTGTTTACCTAGGATGACAAGGAGAGCTATGGATGATCAGTAATTTTGAAAATCAGGCTGCTTAGATTTGGACCCTTAAGCATGGGTTTAGGGGCCTAAGTTTAACCACCCACCTCAGACAATTTTGGCTCTGAAAGTCAGTGGTACTTAGAGTCCTTAGGCATTTAGATGCTATGCAACTTTTTACCTTTCAGCTCCTAAGTGATTTTTGAAAATAGGAGTTAGCTTCTTAAATCACTTGTTTTTGAAAATTCAGTTATTTCACACAGTGAAACATTCTGTGTTTCTATGAGTGATGATAGCTAGATTTGCCAACACTTCTGTAAGTTCGTACTGAGTGACATAAACAACATCCTTTGTGCATGAGTTTTGTGTATAGAAGATTGTACTAACCTTTTCTTCCATGATGCTCAGGAAATTATTTGCATAGCGTGAGGCCATGTGCATTCCCTTCGCTGCACTTGGCAATTGTAGTTGGTGTTTTCCACTGAAGTGAAGTTATTACAAATGACTGGTCTAAAAGATGTGGTTAGCTGGTAAGCACTTCTGTATTTGGCCCTTCCTACAGATTTTTGTTAAGAGCTTCTGTTAGTTCTTGCTGCATGTCCTCTGGAGAGAGACTGTTATGGAGAGACACAACGTTAAATGTGACTAAGAGGGTGTCCTCATCAAAGCTGTGGTGCTAATTTACTCCCCAATTTAGTCTAGGGAATCACTACTTTCTTCAACATACTGGGGAAGTTCTCTCAGTAAGAAGTTGATGTGGATCAACAGAATTAGATATTCTTCATGGCAGTGTCATTCACAGAAATAATAGGTACTGTACCTTAGATTACTTAATAAGTACAGGTACTTCTAGTAACAAATTACATTTATTAGGTCCAGGTTAAGAACCTTTTCAGCAGCTTGTTTGTTTTTATATTTAAAAGTGTCTAGGACGGCTGGTGATTTTACTGAATTTCATCTACAATGCCTATGTCCCAAGGCTTTTCTACATGGTGGACTCCAAAAGTTGTCCTCTTTGACACTGCCTTTCTGATTTCTCCTTTTGACAACATCTTTCAGTGCTTTTCACCCTTATCCCCCCTTCCTCCTTCTGAAGGAGGGTAATAACTGAATGTTGAACATTTTTGCTGACTGAGATAAGATAAGCGGTATTCCTGGTACTGGGCTTTGCCCAGGAACTGAGATGAGAGCATGAACGTCCTTGAGTGATAAAGGTTAAAAGCTGTGTAGAAGAAAAACCTGACTATTCCACTCCCCTCACAATAATGCTAAATGTTGAAATGTTCTGTAAATCTGCTTCTTTCATATATTTTAATATTTGATCTTTATTTGAGGGAGTTCCTAATCTTACAGAATAAAACAAATATTCAGGACTCTCTTAAAATCAACTGTGTGTGTGGTGGGAGACAGTGTGGTTTAGTAGACAGGGCACCGAACTGGGATTTAGGAGACTTAAGTTCAGTTCTCAGATGCTGGCCTGCTGAGTGACCTTAGGTAAGTCACCTCACTTCTCTGCAACTCAGTTTCCCATTTCTGTAAAATGGAGACAGTAAACTGAAACACCCAGCATTTATTACAGAATCACTGGTTGTGAATCCACAGCTAAGACTGAATCAAGAATTTAAACCACTTGTAAATATCTCTTTAGAATGGCCAAAAACAAAACATAGGGTATGTCCACGCGAGGTTTTTATTTCAAAACAACCACTGTTGTTTCAAAACAAAAACCTGCATGTCCACACGATGTTCCCTGTTTCGAAACAACAGGCCATGTTGCCATACCTCCGATGGTGCCCTTCCCCTAAAGCGAAATAGTGAGTCCACTGTGTGAACATGCTATTTCGATTTGGTTTTTTGGTTATTTCGAATTAAGTTGTTTCGAAATAAGGGCTTTGTTTCAAAATGACTTGTTTAGAAATAAGTTATTTTGAAACAACGCCCTGCGTGTGGACATAGCCATAGAAAATAATCTGGTTGAATAGAACCAGTTAGAAACATAGAAACACACAAGTTGAATTTTTCAAGGTAGCTTGATGAAAACTAGGTGACTAAAGAGAATAATAAGAGTTCCCAATGACCCCTTTTTTTTGAAGTTTTTCACTAGATTATTTCACTTTTGTTGGGTCTTCTCAGATATTGCACCTCATGTTTTAAAACATTTTTAAATTTTAGCCATTTCTCATTTCCCCTCTCTCTCACCATACAGGACTACCAACTCTAGTACGCCCACCCAGGATAAAAAAACAGGACGTAAAACACAGAAGAGCTTCATTTAGTGACAGTTAAAGTTGCTTAAGGTCTCTTCCCATCAATTCAAGCTGGGAAAGCATGCGAAAAACATTAAAGGAAAGGCTTGCCACTTGTGTATTGCTGGCAAGACTGTCTATGATGACACTCTCCGACACTCTAGGCCAGGGCTATGTCTACACTAGCAAATTAGTCTGAATTAAGGAGACTTAATCCAGACTAATTTGCTCCTTGTCTAAGCTGGGCTTTGCCTGGTTCCAACTAAAAATTTTTTTAGTTCAAACAAAGCAAAGCTTAGTTCAAACTAGTTTGAATGGTAAGTTTGAACTAACTGCTTTGAACTTATTTGTTTTAACTAGCATGATGTCACGCTTGTTTGAACTAACTGCATTTTTGTTTTGGTTTGAACTAACTTTAGCTGCACTTTTTTAGTTCAAACTAAAAAAAGTGTAGCTAGTTTGAACTAGAAAGTTAGTTTGAACTAAAATAACTTGGTTAGTTCGAACTAATATTGAACTACTTAGTTTGGACTAAGCAAGTCTGAACTGAGCTTTTAGATGTACACATAGCCTAGAAGGCTTTCATGCCCTGTTCCAAGAGAAACTAAAAGCAGTAGGTACCTCAACTTCAAGGTCCCAGTGATCTCAGCAGTGCTAAGTCAGAACAGAGTCTCAGATGTACAAGAATGTTGATCTGTTTGTACAAGAGTATCTGAGATTGCTATTCAAATTTTGCACTAAGGCAGCTTAGAATAGAGGAGAGTAAGGGAGGATGAGACAGTGGTTTTTAAATACTCAAAATGCTGCCATAAAAAAAGAGAAAAGTTGTGTAACCCTTCTGCCAGGGCGAGATGGCAGAGCAAGGGCTGCGTTCTATATCTAGGGGTTTCCAAATAATGTTACAACACCAATTGGCTCAAGCCCCACCCAGTCTCCTGGGAAATTATGCACTGTTCCCTTGGTACCCTAAAGGGGTAATGCTTCCCCACTTGCAAGCACGAGTCTGAGTGTAGTGCATAGAACTTTTAATAGCCACATAAAAGAATATATAGAAGCAATATTCAGAATCAATGCAGGACAAGATTCCCACAAAACCCAATACAGCACTCACTCCACCCCAGTGTATGTAGAGAATGCCCCTTAAGCCTGCTGTCTGCTGGTGCCACCCGCTGATCACTCAAACCCTCCAGCTTCTCGCACAGTCCACTGGCTCCACCTGCTAGTCACTCATGCCCTCCAGCCTTCCGCTGGCCTCTCACACTGGCTGCTAGCTCTGCCCACTGTCCACCAGGTCTGCCCACTGGTCACTCTCACCCTACAGCCCTCCGCTAGCCACTTGCACCATACACTGGCCCCACCTGCTGGCCACCAGCTCTGCCCACTGGTCACTCACACCCTCCACTGGCTTCACCCACTGGTCACCACACTCTCCAGCCCTTTGTTGGCTGCTCACGCTGTTCACTGGGTCTGCCCACTGTCCACCAGCACTGCCTGGTGGTCAGTCTGCAGTGATTTCAGCTCCTGTCTTCAGCACACCACAGGCAGCTTCTCTAGTCAAAAGAGACTCCAAAAGGAGTCATTAAGGCTTATCTTTTAACAGTAGGGCAGGAGTGAGGCATTCCTTCAGGCATAGCTCTTTATCAAAATTATGCTGCCCCACCCCTTTCTTTCTCTTCACACCTTGGAACACAGAGTTGTTCGCTCTTTCAAGCTCTTTGTTGCTAATGTGACTTTTCCATCAAATAGGCTAAACAGTTTATACAATCAAAGAATAGCATATTATGAAAAAGGCAATAGTTCATTTCCCCCCTCAGTTAAAATACAGGTATTGACAGATTTGTGATCAAGTCAACCCACATACGATTTACCATCATGCCCTGCACCTACATAGTAAGATTGTGCTAATACCTAATTGTGCTCATGCAAATACAAAGCCCATGCAGATTAGTTGCCTCCCTTTCTCGCTGTTAAGCACAAGAAGAGCCCAGGTTGTAGACCTGCCTTATGGTTGTTTTCTTTTGCCACAAAGGGCAGGACAAAAGGCCCTGGGTTCAAACTACAGCATAGCAGATTAAATTAAATTGTAAGGTAAACTTCTAAAGTGTAAGAACAATAGGACATTGGAACAGACAGCTTAGGGAGGTCAGAGAAGCTCTTTCACTGGTTTGCTAAATGAGGTTAGATAACTAGCTGTCTTGGGTGGTTTAGATGCCAAAAATCCTGCGTCTTGGCAGGGAGTTAGACTAGATGACCTTTGCAGTCCCTTCTACCCTATGGCTCTGTAACTGAGCTGAACTTGGCAGCATTTTAAAAGAAAGTCATTTGGGTTATGCTTTTAGTTCCAAAGGCATTTCTGTAAACAAAAATTTGGGAAACAAAGGAGACAGTGACAGGGAAAAAGTAGCCTCAGGGAGACAGTTTTGTGGTGTGTCAAAAATTATAACTGCTGGGGTCAGTATTCAAAATGTTAAAGTGCAGACATGACCAACCAGACAACATTAAAGAATGGAGAACCCTCTGAATGATAGGATTTATGGGCTTTCCTTGCAGGGTACAAAAGAAAAGAAGGCAGGCTATAAATAGCTTCCTGCACAGAAAACAAGGGAAGGAGGAGGGATTATTTTCTGGGCTTGGAAGTTACGTAAAGGGTCCTTGTCTGTGAGGGCTATGCCTCTTGCTGTCATGGGAAGTCAGGAACTCGTAAGAATATTTTAGCAGAAGCAGCAATGCTGGGTAGGGAGGGACAATTATTTGGTTTGGTTTTGAAGTTTACTACAGGACTTTGACTGCAGCTGTCCAGTTGTGAAGATGAGTTTGAAATTTGAATAAGATTGCTGGTGGTGGAGGTGCTTTGATCTCCACTTCAATCATCTTATGTTTAGAGTCTCCTACTAGATCCCTAGTAAGAATCAAGTTCCTTTAGAGGGAGGGAGAAACCCTTACTGCTACCCCTTGCCATGGAAAAGTATTCTATCCCTTTGGCTTAAAAGAACTGACTGAGTATGACTTTGTGGCCTAATGGTTAGCTCAACAAATGCTCTTCAGTGGCCATTGAAGGATTCTTCTCACTCTCTGCAGAACTAATGGAACATATAATAGCTCTTTTTAGATACTCAATGAGGCCATAGATAAGTGACAAAAGTATTTTTAGCTTTTTAGGTTTTAGAATTCTCTTTTTGTAGAAACTTTCATTGGCTTTCTCGCTCTTACTATGGGAGCTGGCAACATCTGAATGCCTTAGCCTGTCCCATGCTCCAGTTAGAGGCAGTTCATTCTATAATAGTGTGGGTGCAGCCTAGTATCTTGGTACCATAACTGTAGGAATCAACTCATGTGGGTAAACACTAGCACTCATTTTGGCAACTTTTGGATAGTTTAAAGTTCCTTAAAAAAAAACAAAAAACTTCTACCTTCCTTGGCATAAGGATAAGGTTATGAACTCAGCAGTGCTGCCCAAATGAATCTGTAGCAGGGGTGGCCAAACTTATAGAACTCAAGAGCCACACAAGTTGATTATTAAACCTTTGAGAGCCACGCTGAGGCCTATAGCCATATACTTTTACCTACTCCAAAATTACTAACTTTAAAGTTCATTGCATACTTTAATTTTATCATAAAAAGAGGACAAATATCAATCCTGCTAATGTCAGATTCTAATAATTACTTAAGGTTACCATGAAAATTAGGCCTATACAGTAAAAACTTAGCAGCTGCTCGATGTAGAAGACTGCAGACTAGTGGTGAGTTTTAAAATTCTGACCATGCCATATTTCTCCCTGTCATCCCCAACCATGCCGCACTTCTCCCCACTGTCCTGACCCCCTCCTGAACTCCTAGGCTGGGGCTCCTTTCCTAAATTGATTTGCTGATGTTCCTCTGGGAGCCACAGTTTTTCATTCAAGAGCCACATGTGGATCCTGAGCCGCAGTTTAACCACACCTGCTGTAGAGAGACAGTGGCTCTGAAACATGTGAAGTTACCCCACACCATCTCTTCACTGTTCTTCACTTTGAGTCTAATGAAGTATTCTCAACTCCCATGGTTTTAGCAAGCATCTCAAACAGTATTTATTATTCCTTACAGTCCCTTAATATTATTCCTCTTGAAGTCAGATTATTAGAAAAATCTCAGGTTTTTTTTCTTCAAAAATATCTAATCAAGTTTCTAACCCTTGTGGGAAAAACTCAAAAACTGAAAACCCTAAAGGTTCAAATTGGAAGGTAATAAGACCCCAAATCAACTGTGACTTTGGCAGGAGGGAAGAGACTATTTATTTATTTTACCACTGTAAGCTATTTCACTGTTCTTCCCTTTTGAACAAAGCATCTTTGCAGAAACATCCATCTGTTCTGGGACTTGGGGCATAATCTGGGTTGTGGGTGGGGACTTCAGCAGAGTACAATGACAACTTTTTGTTTTTAAACTGTTTTGGCCCTAGTAAAAGTGAAATTATTCTTGTGAGTAAAGCTGAATATATGTCCTGTGCATTGCAGGATTGTCCCTTAGTTGGAAGCTTTAGTAAATAAAGACTCAGTTATTAATAGACACTATTTTTCCCCAGCTAGTACTTTCAACTATTACTTTCATATAGCAGTAAATAATCATTTCTTTTGGGCGTATATTGATGACCATTTTTTGTATGGAGACAGCAGAACAGTAAAGCACCTGTTAAAACAGAACATGTGGTGAAGTTGATAAGCAGATACAAATGCTAAATGGGAACCAAGCAGTGTTTTTAGTAAAGGATGTCAAAAATATAATAGTTCTATTGGTCCTGGGCAGATGTTTTTGGCTATATATTCTCTCCTGGGAAACGAACCAATTTCTCCCAGATTCTTTTCCTAAAGATTGTGTTAAAAAAAAAAAAACAAAAAAAACCTAACAGATACAATAGCTAAAAAATGAAAACCAAGAGAAAAGTTCTTTCTAGATGGGATTTATCTCCACTTTTAAAAGATTTTATTCATTTTCTAAACCCTACAAAGTTCCTAAACTTGAATTCTCAGTATCTCAGACAATACTTTTAAAACTGACCAGTGGTTTTACATGCCTCAGTTTGAATGCCCGATCTGAAACATGTTAAGGGCCTTGATTTTAAAAGGATGGATACTCAGCACTTTTTAAAAGTGGGGCTCCTCTGAGATGTTTC
This sequence comes from Podocnemis expansa, assembly GCA_007922195.1. Classification (NCBI taxonomy): domain Eukaryota; kingdom Metazoa; phylum Chordata; order Testudines; family Podocnemididae; genus Podocnemis; species Podocnemis expansa. Next base: position 12,978,617 of record ML681995.1, on the reverse strand, counting down.
AGGTGGGTACTCGATTTGTGAGTTCCCAGATATAAGTAGCTATTTCTGAAGATGGAGGCCTTACAATCACTTAAATTCACAGATGAAATCACAGAATGAAATAATGCAGCCCTGTCAGCTTGTCTCCTCAACAAAATCTAGCTGCCATCAGTCATTGCACCCACTCTACACCCTGTTTGTGCAGGTTTAAATAACTATGCATGGTACAGTGCAGTGAAAAATCAGCCTACTGACGACAATGTGATACTGCTTCAGATTCAAATGCCTTGCTGGACTGGGCCGCAGTGCCCAACAACTTGCAGGACTGAGAACTTGACTGACCTACATTTCCTCTAAGGGCCTTGTAGCGTGGCAGACCACCACAGTAGGTAAAGTCGGCCTCCTCACAGAGCCAACATGCCCTTAATGTCCACTGCCTTCCAGCCCCTGAAACTGGGCAAGGCAGAGCAAAAACAAAGTCTATAGCCTCCAGCTTCACAGGCAAGGCAAGGCTGAGCACTAGCAAGGTCTGTAACTTCCAGAGTGTTTGGTCTCTCAGCCCCTCAGGCAGGGCAAGGCACCACAAGCAATAGCGTCTTTGGCTTCTCAATGTCTCGGGCAGGGTAAGGCCACACGGTCAAAATCTATACCAGGGGTGGCCAAAATTATGGAAGTCAAGAGCCACACAAGTTAATTATTAAACCTTCAAGTGCCACACTGAAGCATATACTTTCACCTACTAAATTGACTTGCTGATGTTCTTCCGCGAGCCACACTTTTTAATTCAAGAGCTATATGCGGCTCCCGAGCCACAGTTTGGCCATGCTTGGTCTATACTGTAGACTTCAGGCCCTCAAGCAGGGCAAGGCTAAGGTTACCAGATACCAAAGCATGGAAAGGAGGACAGGGAAGTACGAAAAGGAGGACATTGGAGGACCCAAGGAGAAAATGTAGTATTAATATAAGATTCTTCTGTTTTTAGGGGGCCCTGGAACGCTTCCCCCTAAAAATAGGATGTTCTGGGGCATTCCAGCTTACTTTAACACTTGTAAGTAAAAAGCCAGAAAAACTCATATATTTTTAAAATGCCTGCTGGATGGAGGACATGAAGGTAAAAAGGAAGACATGTCGTCCTTTTGCCTGACGTCTGGTAACCCTAGGCAAGGCAGAACAGAGCATCCAAAAGGCAATGGGGAGGGACGGGAACGCAAGCCACCACTCCGCTACGTTCCAGCCCAGGGCCCTAACGGTGGCAGAACAGTGTGCCACTAGGTCAGTGGGGCTCCTGCCAAATCTCACTGACCCCCAAAACAGCTGGGCAATTACCCACTGTCTCTGGGCTACTTCCTCCCTTTTCCTCTCCAGGTTACCTGGGTCCCTTAGTCCTCTTCGTCTTCCAGATAAACAGCCAGTAGGAGCCTGGTCAAGCCTTCGCTATCTATTGGTAGAAGGTCTGGTAGTCCCTCTGGTCCATCCACCAGCAGTAAATCTTGCAAGTCGCAGGGGCTGGATGCCGTCAGATCCTCTAAGGCCTCAGCAGAGGGTGACTCCTCCAGACCGCAGGGTCCCTCTGTGGTCTGTCCCCCAGTCTGGTTCTCCAACTCCTCTGCAAAAGGCAGCTCCTCTAAGTCCTCAACTTGGGGGAAAATATAGGTCAGGGCCTGACTCCCGGTTTCCCCAGGGTTCATCTGGTACTGCAGGAGGATTCTTGGGCCTCTCTGCAGGCTGGAGCTCTGGTGGCCAGTCAGTCCATCTCCTAAAAGGCTCCCTCTCTCCTCTGGTCTGCTTTTTTTATCTGATCTCTCTTTCCCTGGCTCCACCCATGGGTTTCCAGGCCAGGTCCCATGCGGGAGACTTCTCTGCCCAACGGGCTGCGGTAGTTTCTTGGTGCTCTATGCTGGATGCAGCAGCCTCTGTGGGTGCAGCAACCTCTCTCTGCTACAGGCCTATTCTGATACTCATATTGACTTTGGTTTGTTGCCAAGACCTTTACTAACCTGTGGGTCCAACACTTCAAGAGAACAGGATGTTGCTCCAACCACTGTTCCCTCTAAGGCACACGGCAGCGTGGCCGCACACTTGAAAAAATCTGGCCATGCAGGATTTTCCTGCCCCCGTGCATGGGGCAGTTCAGGGTGGCAGCGTGGCCAAGGCTGGGGCCAGGCAGTGCAGGGCTGGGCCGGCCCTGCAGCCGAGGAACAGCCAGGAGCCGGAGGCAGCAGGCCCTGGGTCCTGCAGCAAGGCCAGGAATCAGCTGGGGGCTCCTGGGCTGGGCTGAGGCTCGCGCCCAGACACCGCACTCGGGCACATCTCCCCTCAGCCGGAGGAAGGGATGGTCTGCGGGTTTGGGTCAGCCCTGCCACTCCTCCCTCCCCTCCCCTCCCCGCAGCCTGTGGAGGCTCTGCCCCTTCCAGCCGGGGCCTGGCCGTTCGCGTGGCCAGCCCCGGCCTCCAGCCCCCGACCCGGGCTCCTCCTTGCCAGCCAGCACTGTGGCCTCCTGCCCCCCGCTCAGCTCTTTGGCCAGTGAAGAGGGCTGGGGGGGGGTTGCGTTGATCAGGCAGCTGGCACGGAAAGCGTGGGGGCAGGGAGGGTGTGTGGGGAGGGGGGAGAAGGGGTCGGGATGGTAGGCTGGGGAGGGCTTGGGGGGGCTGAAAGGTGGCATGAAGATGGAGAGCTGGGGGATGGGGTTTAGGAGGGCTGGAATGGGGGCAGGTAGCGTAGGGAGTCAGAACCAGGGCAATTCTTCAGCTTTCTAAACAAGAGGTATGGCAAAGGGTAAGTGCCATTCATACCCTGAAGTTTGAAAATCCTCAAGTGGGAAACAGGGAGTGTATGGTGCCAAAATGTCGCTTCAATAACTAGATAAAGCTGTGGAGGTGAAAAATCTAAAAATCAGTTGTATATTTCCCGAAAGCTAGTGTGGATGTTACTTAAGTGCAATGACTGAACAGTGAGAGTGCTTGAGCATGCTAACCCTGTGCCTTCGGAGAACCTGGAAGATGTTTTCTCCAGAATCCTGTAAATCACAACAATTCATTACAAAACAAACAAGGAGTCTTGTGGTGCTTAAAGACTAACAAATATATTGAGTGCATGAGCTTTCATGGGAGAAAACCTCATTTCATCAGATGCTTTGAAGAACAATTCACAGAAATCTTAGAGATGTAATGGATATATCAGATAAGTACTTGTTTTAAATATAGTAACAGCCAAAAGACTGGGAATCAAAGGCAGCCATGAGATTATTCTCTTCATTATGCACCCTAATCTGTGCATCAGAAGAAACCATAATACATTGAAGTGATGTGGTATTTTGGTAGAGATTTTCTCTAAAGTTGAAATGTAGCCCCAAAATGATGGGGCAGGTAAAGATACAAGGGACTGAAAATAGGCTTTTATGAAATACTGTAGCCTTATCTTAAAGCAGTTAGAAGCCCATTGTTTTGATTTCAGCTGTGTTTAGCACCCTTCTTGTAGCAGCATTTTCCTGAAAAGAGATGTCTGGAATCTTTTTGATTTTTAAAATTTCAATAGAATTTACCCCTCTGGGACCATCAAGGCATCTTAAATACTAACAGATTTATTTTTCGCATGAGCTTTCGTGGGAGAAAATCCCACTTCGTCAGATGCTTGGAAGATGGGTGAACT
>ML681995.1:12920308-12964990 GCA_007922195.1 Podocnemis expansa | reverse complement strand
GATTTGATAGCAACCTTCAACTACCTGAAGGGTTGCTCCAAGGAGGATGGAGCTCGACTGTTCTCGGTAGTGACAAAGGACAGAACGAGAAGCAATGGTTTCAAGTTACAGCTGGGGCGGTCCAGGCTGGATATTAGGAGAAACTTCCTTACTAAGCGAGTGGTGAAGCACTGGAATAAGCTACCTAGGGAGGTGGTGGAATCTCCATCTCTGGAGGTGTTCAAGGCCCAGCTGGACAAAACCCTGACTGGGATGATCTAATGGGAGTGGTCCTGCTTTTTTTGGCAGGGGGTTGGACTAGATGACCTTGTGGGGTCCCTTCCAACCCTATGATTCTATGATATCAAAATGGGAGGACACATGTAGTTTGCCTATAATGTATTGTCAGGGCCATTCACTCGAATGTGAGCACAGGTGGGGTGTGCCTCTTGGATACCACAGAGCCAAGCATGTGTGAATACCTAGTATAGTGAAAAAACAACAAGGAGTTGTGTGGCACTTTAAGACTAACAGATTTATTATTTGCATGAGCTTTCATGGGAGAAGATCCCACTTCCTTAGATGCTTCGAAGATGGGTGAACTTACAGAAAGGAATGAAACTAAATGCAAGGGGGTGTAAAACATAGGATCAGGTCATACACCCGACCCCCGCTGCTCCCCGCTTCTTCTGCTCCTCGCCAGCCCCCAACCCAGCGCCTCTGCTCCCTGCTTCTGCTCCCCTGCCAGCCCCAACCCCAGCTTCTCCGGTCCCAGCTTCTGCTCCCCGCCAGCCCCAGCTCCTCTGCTCCCAGCTTCTGTTGACCGCTGCTCCCCACCAGCCCTGACCCCGGCTCCTCTGCCAGCCCCAACCCCCGCCGCTCCCCACTTCTTCTGCTCCCCGCCAGCCCCGGCCCCAGCGCCTCCGCTCCCCGCTTCTGCTCCCCGCCAGCCCCAACCTCGGCTCCTCTCCTCCCAGCTTCTGTTGCCTGCTGCTCCCTGCTGCTCCCGGCTTCTGCTCCCCGCCAGCCCCGGCCCTGGCTCCTCTGCTCCCCGCCAGCCACGACCCCCACTGCTCCCCGCTTCTGCTCCCCGCCAGCCCCGACCCCAGCTCTGCGCTGGGGTCAGTGCTTGCTGCGCCAGTGAGCGGAGGCAGCTGTGCCACCGCTCACTGGCGCAGCTTACAGGGAACATTGTTCTGGTGCCTTCAGCCCTGGATTTAACTAGAGTGTCATGACTGAATCTTTTCAAACTGTCACTGAGCCATTAGATTATTTTCAGTGACCAGATGCTCAGGAGTAAGTTTTCAAAGCATCAGGTATTTAGCTCCTTATTAGCCATTAAAATTACAGTGCCAAGGTGGATGATGTAATATCTTTTATTGGACCAGCTTCTGTTGGCAAGAGAGACAAGCTTTTGAGCTCACACAGCTTCCTCAGGTCTCAAGGGGTATGTCTACCCTTGCAAGTTAGTTCAAATCAAGGAGGCTTAATCTGAACCAAGTCCCTGTCTACACTAGGCTGTCATTAGTTTGAATTATGGAATTCCTTAATTCAAATGAATGAAATCTTAATTTGGATTAGTAAAACCTGCTGGTTAGTTCGAACTAAACCCTTAGTTCAAACTAAGGATGATGTAGATGAGGATTAACTCTTAGTTTGAATTTAATAAATTCTAATTAAGGGGAGTTAGTTTGAATTAACAAAGTGGACTAATTCAACTTAACGTTAAGTCGAATTAGTACATTTTGTTAATTTGAACTAACAAGTTCAAATTTAGTTCGAACTAACCTCAAACTTCTTAGTTCGAATTAACGAATTTGAACTAACTTTTCCTAGTGTAGAAATAGTTGAGAAGATTAACGGCCTGCTACTACTTACATAAGTATGTAGCTTTATACATGCAAATATTCTTTTTAGGATCTCATGATATATCCATTAGATGTTAATAGGACTACTCCCATGGATAGACTACCTACACACGTGTCTGTACAAGTGGGGCTCTAGGTTGTAAAACTGGAAACTATGAATACTTGCTAATCAATTCCAAATCTTAGAATCAGATAGAAAATTGTAGTGGTGCACAATTACGGGACATTCTCCAGCCAGGGAACAAAATTGCCACTTGATTCTTGTAATCAATTAATTGCAAATCTGAACTGCATATTTGACTAAAAAATTAGTCATTGGTGGTTCTTGCCATCTGTAGAGCAAGAATTAATTAGTGGAAAAACTTGTGAATAAAACCTAGAAATTTGAAGGGGGAGGGGGGGAAGCTTTGTGGTATAGTGGCAGCAAATGTGAGGTAGCAGATCTCAGCTAGGCCAGAGTTCACTGCTGAAGCAACAGGCTTAGACTGAGAGCAAGTGTCATGAGTTGTTCTTCTGTGCTCCCTCTTGTTGATTCAAGTAATTGTGGTCCCAAGTGGACACAATTATCATAAATCAATGTAGAATTGCTGCAGTTTAGGGAACAGGGAGGAGGGAAACATGGAGGATCAGTAGGGCTCCAAGAAAAGCGGGGGTGGGGTGGGGGGGTGTCACTTTTTTTCTTGGAAAAACTTCTTGTATAATCACAATGTGAGGTGACACTCAATACTGTTATGGCAGCTCCCTCACCAAAAATAAAACATGAAGGCACCCAACTCATCTCCACAGTGTATGTTAATGAGCCATGATAAAGCAGCAGATCCATGAGGCTGATTGTCAGAGGGTGGATTCTTTTATATTTATTTTTGCATCACTCCTTGAACAAAGGGGTGTTTGAGGTAAAGCCTGTTTTGGCAAAAAGAGGATTACATCAAAAGGAATGCAACAGCAGGTGAAGAGCACAGTAAGGAACTGACTTGCTGAAATCATATTTATAAATGTAGGGGTGAGGAAATGATCATTACCCTTCAGACTAGGAATTTAGAGTGGTTCCAAGGCATGTGTGTGTATAAGACAGATCTGTGCTCCATAGCTCAGAAGGCCCAACTCAGAAAGAGGGTGGGTGAAGGTAGCTAATTTATGGCAAGCTACCCTGCTGCTTCTGGGAGCTGGTGGAATGAAGGCTACGGTTGCCTCCCTGTCTTCCACATCAAGCAAGCCTCCAAAAGCTGTGCTCCAGTTTGGTATGTTCCTGTGCAAGGGGCTGAAGTGTTGAAGGGGGGAAAGGATGGACAGAGAGTCCCATGCACCAGTAATATGGGGCTCTGTGCTGCCTTGACCTGGGAAACTCCCTGTCTGCCACTCTGCCCCTCTACATCCCCCAGTGCAGCTGGAGGATATCAAGGGACTAGAGCAGGGCCAGAATCTTTGGTCTTTTTTTAAAAGACCTTGATTTCTCTTTCCAGCTCCTGAGCTGCTCGTATGGTGCCACCCCTTAGGTCTGCTCATGGTGGGCTCCCAATGCTCTGCCTCTTTCACTTAGCTGGTTAGTCCTCAAAAATCAAACAGACCCACGGCTGAATCACAGCGGCCCCAGCCCAGCCACATCTGGGAGGCAAAAGGGCACAGAAAACTCCTCCTCCACAAACAGGCCTGAACAGGTGGCAACACTATGCTGTACTTCCTAAACAAGTGTGGCTGGTAGGGCTTGTTACCCTGACAGTGGCCTGTTCCATCGAGGTGATGAGCCAAACCAGGACAGGACTGCAGTGAGGGGAACAGGGAAGCATGCAACTGTTCTGGGCTCCCCTGGAAGACCTATGTCCTAGTCCTCAGAAGGAGAATTATACCTGGACAGAGAATCTCCTCCATCCCTGCTCCACTGTATTTATTTTACCATGGAGGATGTGACACTGCTGTGAGCGTGAGGTTGCCATGTGGAATTGACGATTCAGGATAGCACCAGATAGTTGTCTGGCATTTGGATTTGACAACCAGTTTGATTTTTATGATGTCCCTATGTTCACAGACTGCTTGGTATGCCATCACAGGCTAGTCTATTTATATACAGGTGAAAAAAATTAATGCAAAGGAATTTTTTAAACATTCTAGAGTTTGAACTGTTACTAGGCATGAATTTCATTTTTAGGGCAGAATGTTTCAAAGGCTGATAGCCAGAGAATGACGCACATGTACCAAATTAGATGTGGAGGCAGATTTTTTTTTTTTTTAACTATAAAGGTAGCTTGAGGAATTTTCACACCTAAATCCAAATTTGGGCTTTAATTCCTTGTTGACAGATGCAGAGCCAAGGAACTTTCTCACTTGCTTCCCTGTATTATTTTCAATTCAGAAACAAAAGCCAACACATTTCATTATCAAAATAAATTAAATTCAGTTGTGACATGAGGCATCCAGCTGCCTTTCTCGCTAATGTTTTATGAATTTGATGTACAGATGAAGGGAGAACTCCAGTTTCCCCCTGTGTATTTAAGGTCACAGACATGACGATCTGCTTCAGGTTAATGACCCCAGAGCTTCAGTCATGTTAAGAGTTTCCAGAGTTTGTAGCAATACAAATTCTGTATCTTGGTTATTTCATTCCAAAGCACTTCTCCGATCTGCTGTTCATCACTTCATCCACTCCCAAAATGCAACAACCTTTAGGCTGAAATGAGTTAAATCTTTAACAGCTGGCAGCAGTATTATGTAAAGTGCAGGACAGGCTGTGAAGTGAAAAACATATTTCAGTTTCTGAGTTATGCAAGTGTACATAAACTGAATTGATGTGGTTAGTCACATGACCTCTATAGAGATAAGTACCCAGTAGTCAGCAAGCTTTTGCTGAGCATAACACATGGTGACTAACTGGCAGGTGATTTAAAGAAGCTTGCATTCAGGGGTTTCGCTAAGGGAAGGGTTAGATGGGACTAAGTCAGCTCCTCAGTAACCTCTTTCCTCGCAGTCCATAAGCCAAACTCTAAACATTTGAATAGCAAAGTAGAAAGTCCATTGGGAAAGGCCTCTGGCTGGATCCAAGAGAGACCAAAGAAACTGGAAAGACAGGAAAACAAGTAAGGAGTCCTGTGCCCCTTCTAAAGATTAACAAGTTTATTTTTCACATGAGCTTTCATGGGTGAAATCCCACTTTGTTAGATACTAGAAAATGGGAAAACTTACAGTATGGGAGGGAAAGATAAATCCTGTGATTATACTTTGCTGCATCAGATCAGATTACTTCAGTAAATCAAATAAGTTGTATGGATTCAAACAGTGTGGAACAACATATCGGAAACTGGTAAGGTTGAGAGAGGTGCAATTACTGTCTGTAATGAAAAACAAATGACTCCTGTTTCGCTGAACTAGACTACCGCAGCTACCCCTTTGGAACTTGGAAAGGGAAGAGCAATTCAGGCAGGGCTAAATATGCTTTAGTTCACTGCTCCAGAAGAAGTATGTAAAGCTATCTGCTATGACACTGAGCAGAGTAGTAAAAAGCCATATATAAATAGATCTAAAGATGCAATTAGAGCACCTTGAGCAGGTGGTGGTAGGACTGGTGAATTCACAACATCCAGTAAGCTATAAAATGAGGTATTTTGTGGATATCCTAGAAGATTTCTGGATGCAATGATCTCTCAGACAAAGCAGATGTAATTATAGTCGGGGGGAAAACAGGGAGCAGATTCCTTGGCATGGGGCTCTCATTTTGGGAAATGCTGAGGAAGACGGGTAGCTAGGAGAGGCTGAGTTTGGTAATAAAGGGTAGGACAACAAAGAACACTTCCTATGGTCCTTGCAGCCATCTGTATTTGAGGGGTGACTTGTATTCTTCTCTGGCAGGTATCAAGTACTGCAGAAGATGCTCTGCTTCTTGCATGACTGAAGCCCACAGTTCATAAACAAAGAACTCCAAGAGACTCTGAAAACTGTTAAGCATGATCAACTGACCCCTTCTACACTGAAACTTCTCAGAAACAGCTGATTCTCCCAAGCAGCACTCCAGTGTGGACAGGGTCAAACTAGAGAAGAATAACTGATGTTCTCCCAGGCTCCACCCTCAAACCACATTCATAATAGCATGAAGAGATGCCAGAGAAAGGCAGAGTTTATGGATGTTTACAAAGGGTTTGTCCCTCTTATTCCTGACGAGCCCTAAGCAGAAGAGAAGTAGTTAGAAATGTTAACTCTGAAACCTAATTAAGTCTCCTCTCCCTGTTGAGTTGAACAGGTTGGCTTTCAGCCACTGTTTCAGGCTGCTATATGACTCTGAGGTCACTACAGCTATTAACAAAGGGGTGTCCAACCTTTTTAGGTGAGAGGCCACATTGCAATCCTTTTCTCAGTCGGACGAGGGGAATAAGAAGTTTTAATAAGACATACCAATCAATTTTATTAATAAACTTTAATAAAATAATAATTAGTGTGATATTTGGCATTATTTTTGCTTGCACTGCGTACAGAGGACAAGAAGGGGCAGGGGTGCTGGTGTGAGGCTAGCCCCTAGGCTGCAAGTTGGACAAGCCTGCATTAACAGTGGCTAGCACCTCTGCTTAATACGCAGAAGGTCCTAGGTTCAAGCCCCAAGGGGTTGGACTTGATGATCTCCTGAGGTCTCTTCCAACCCTATGAAGTCAGTTAACATCTGGTTCACCCATTTTGTAGTCATGGGAGATGAAGAATCCTTCCCCCCCCCCATATGTACTGTTTAAAGTTGGGAATGCAACAAGGAAAATGGTAGCACATTGAACTGCTGCGAACCTGACAAAGCCTAGCTCTGAACTTGGGGATGCTGCTGAGAAGGTAGGAGACCAGCAAAGACTAAGGCACTGCTGCAGGGAAGCTTCATTCAATGACAGTGACCTTGCCAGTTCTCAGTTTAATCCGGTGAAAAAACGGGAGTTTGATTTCCAGTGCAACATTCATGACAGGTACACGGGTGATGGGAATTCTTTCACTTCAGCCTACAGCATATGTAGTGTGGCGTACATGCCAGCGATAGGCTCAGGATACATTCTGTCTGGGAAACATGTCAAATATCTGACTTAGAGGCTGTTTGGTAAAAAAATTAGCTTTCTCCTTGTCTTGTGTTAGCCTGCTCTGTAAAACCACTTCCTTGCTTTACTTGACACCACACTGTGTTGAAATCAGTCAGAGGTTACTAGAAGTCATTCACTTTCCTACACAGCTTAAAAGCAGGTTGTGTGCAAACAATAATTAAGGCTGGGATTCACACAGGTATTTAGGCATCTAAATGCCATTGAAATCAATGTGAGCGAGATGCTTAAATACCTTGTGAACTCCACCCAGAAAGACTAACTTTTATGGCATCAGATCTGTGACTTCTTTGGAAATAATGTGCTATGTTTGAGAGAATGTCTATATGCAGGCCAGATTTAAGAGTTCAGTACCAAATAGTTTCCATTTAGGCACTTAATATGAAATGGCAAGATTTTTAATAGAGCTTAGCTCCCACTGAAACTGACTGCTCCCAAACTCAGTGACTATTATGGGTGCAATCCCATTTTCACTCCTGTGCCCTTTGCATTGTTCAGTGAGCAGAGTTCTGGCAGATATAGCTCTCTCTATCCTCCTTGCAAAATCTTCTAAACTGTTATGCAAGAACTGCTGTGTAATTTTTCCTTTTACCCTCCCTGGGTAGTGCAAGGGGACGTTAAAGTGGGATGAAATTACTCTAACACTCCAAGACCGCTTTACATCGCCAGAACCTGTGAAGTGGCCTTAGTGTAAATAAGCCCCAGTGAATGAAAATAATATAAGCCTGGTAACATCCAAGATTTTAAAGTGCTTGAGTCAGCTGGGTCTTGCACTTTCAGGAGTGCTGAGATGAGAAGCTACAGACTGAAGCTAACGGGAGCCACTGAAGCTCAGAACTTCTAAAAATCAAGATGTGCATAGCTCAGTTTGGGTTCACCATCTCAGGTGACCAAAATCAGTGGATGAATCTAAAGGCCTGAGCCTTATGTACTGATTTAGGATTTACTTCAATAGACTGTGTGCAGACCACTGAAAAATGGGTAAACCAGCTTCAGCCTCTGGCCAGCATCCAGGCTCTTCACAACTGTTCCTCCTGGTTCCTGCAGCTCTGCAAAGAGCATCGGCTGTAAACATACAAGGCTCACCCTGCATGCCACAGTATACTCAGACCACTTCTCCGTAGGTCTGGAATGTGATAAGGTGAGGAGAGTCTGGGGAGATTAAGGAATGACTGGTGCTGTGCATCAGAGGCTATTTGTCCCACGAACATGATAAGAAAAATATCCCATGCACATTTCCCCTGTTTATCTCTTACTAATATCTCTTGAATGCACTTGGTCCCCAGTCCAACCCAAATTCCACTTAACGTGGTGATTTTTAAAATGGCCACCTGGCCAGCTGCTGGTCTTGCCTTGTGACTCCTCCGCATGAATAGAGCTGCAAAGAGGCAGCAGGACAGTGCTGAGTGAAGCAGTGCTGGCCAAGAAGGTGTCTATTCCAGGTGCCATGCCCTGTGCAGCTTGTGCCTCACAAGTTCCTTGCAGATATGCTATTCTGGGATGAATGGGAAGGGATAGTAAGAGGGCTGGCTGCAGCAGCCCTGTATCTTGGTAATGCCCTGCTACCACAGCTTGTTTGTGTGCAGGGGACAGCACATGGAGGAAGATGTAAGTCATCTTCACTCTGCTCCTGCACTGATGCTGATGCCAAATGAGATGTTCCTGCTCCAGTGAGCTTGCTGCAGCTGGGTTGCCCCGGGGATTCCAGAGGCTAGAGAAACCTGTTAAGTTGGTGGCACTGGCTTATTAAAAACTCTAATAAACCATTCCTTGTGTGTAACACCAAAGAACCTTTCAAGAGGAACATGAGTGAGGTTAATGTTGTGCAGCTTTATTGTGATTTTGGTGGGGACAGAAAACAGATGAGAGTGGAAGAAAGATTAATTTTTCCTGCTCCAATCTATTAAAATAATTTTTGTGATGCCAGCCTGGCCCTGCATTCCTTATTCAAGCTAAACTCCCACTGCAATAAAATGTCATCAGTAAGCACCTGGCCAAACAGGACATGCAGGATCAGGGCTGTGCTACATGACTAGGCTAGTACAGCAACACGGTTAACAGTCAGAGGTGGACCCTCGTGTGCTCCATCCCTTTCTAATATTTGAGTGAGAATTTCAGCCCATGCATTGGTCCAGCACTCTTTCCCCATTGACTCAAGGAACAAAGTTAAGCCCCCGACCGAGTACTACTGAACAGCCCACCCTTTTGTGGATTAGGCCCAATAGCAACCAAAGCACAGAACAGGTATGCTTAAATTAAAATGTCTTTGGGTTTGGCATTCTGAATCACGGTGTGGCCTAGGTCCCAGCTGCCCTAACGCTTGGGAAACTGACTCTAAGTGCTTTGCGACAGATGCCCTGCCCCCAATCTACAAAGGATCCCAACTGATTTCAATGGAGGTTAAGAGCCTAAAACCTTTGTGGGTCTGGGCCCTTGACTTCAATGGGCACAGGGAGGCAGGCAACACACCTAAGGACACCCTAAAATACCATCCTTACTACTGTCTTATTTCCAGTTTAGAGAGGAGGGAGAGAAACCTTAACTTCTAAGATACCACATTCCTCCCAACATTTACATGCTGTACTAAGACATTGAAGTCCCATACTGAATTTATTTTTCCATGTTTACAAGGCTGGACTGGTGACTACTCTATACTCTCCATGGTGGGCTCTGGCTTCTGCTTGAGTTTGTTTAGGTTCCAGAGAGATGGGGGTGCACTGTGTGGCTAAACAAAACTCTTTCGCTTATTAAAGAATAGCACAGACCAGATCTAAAAGGGGAGACGTAACCAGGCTTAAGATGGGTCAGGAGAGTGCAGGATACTGTGGGCCAAGGGGTTCCATTAAAGGAAAATGTGGCAATTTTTGACTCCCTTTGGGGATGGACACACACTATTCACACAGAAAATGAAGGATGAAGGGGCAAATGTCGTACCTGGCCATCTAATATTAAGCTTCTAAACCCATAGGTACGTACATATATGACAGTGGCCTGACTTTTTCAGGGGTGAGCACCCTTGGTTCCACCAATGTCAACACTGCTGTTAATATTAACAGTGCTCAGTTAGCCCAGGCACCGTTTTATTGTCCTCTTTGGGTGTGTTCACACAGCCCTCTTATTTCGAAACAACAGAGGTTGTTTCGAAATAAGATTTAGGCTGTTCACATGACGTACGGTTGTTTCGAAACAATGGGTCCCGTTGTTTCGAAACAACGGCATTGTTTCGAAACAAGTTAAACCCCATGCAGGGACAAAACAACGTTGTTTTGAAATGATTGTTTCGAAGCAACACGTGCGAACATGTTGTTTCGAAACAACGGTGACTTGTTTCGAAATAACTGTTGCCTGAACCTGCTATTTCGCTTTGAGCTTTTTTCCTTAATTCGAATTAACAAACTGTTAATTCGAATTAAGTTATTTCGAAATAAGGCGTTATTTCGATACAAGTTGTTTCGAAACAACCGTATCAAAATAACCCCCTGTATGTGAACACAGCCTTTGAAATTCTGGCACACTCTCTACTTGCTTTAAGCAAAGCATCTGCACAAGATAATATGTGTTTATGCTGTAAGCTTCTTAGAGGAAAGAATGTGACTTTATCTGCATCTGTAAAGTACCATCTAAGTTCATGGCACTATATAACTTGATCATGATCCTTTGTCTCTAGATGTTCCCACAGTTCAAAGAAAATATATTGCAGTTACTCTAGGGCACTGGCACGATGAGTTGTTTTGTTCAGTAAATTGCAGTGCAGACAAATGTACTCACAGTTGACTGGGGGGCCGCTGCTAGAGAATGAAATTCCCATAGAGACTGGCTTAACTTAAGACTTCGAGCACCACTAGAAAATGCTACAAACCTTTGTCTTTACTACCCCAATGACAATCACAACATCAGAACTTCCTCCCCTTCCATCCTTCTTTCCCCTTTTCCAAACAAACTTCCACTCCACAGCTTCCTCTAACCAGAAAAGGCAGAAGAGAGAGGATCTCCAGACAATCCATTTGAACCTTTGCTCTTGGTAAAACCATTTTATGAGATGAGGAAGGCATTCATATATTAATGCCTGATGGAAAAACTGCCAATGTTCCCTCTAAGGTGATGATGCAGCTGAGCAAGATATGGATGCAGATGAGAAAGTTATGGATGCAGCTGAGCAAGTTCCTCTACCTATACAGGGCCCCTTCCCCACTACCCCCCCCCCAGCATATCCATAACTTGCTCAGCTGCATCATCAGCTTAGAGGGAACATTGCTGTCATTACCATATTATGTCATGGAAAATGGTAATGACAATGAATACAGAATTAAAACAGCACAAAGTCTGGTGGTTTTTAAATTATTTAAAAATTTAAAAAATTACCAAAATGTTTTATTTTACTGAAAACTCATTTTTTCAGTAAATGAAAGTTTTTCATGACCTTTTCATTAATGTTCATGATACTAAAAAAAGTTTAAAAACTAAATTTGCAAATATAAACTTGAAACGAACCTAGAAAGTTTAAAAATAAGTTGACTTCCTGCTTTCTCATTTTCCACAGCAGCCCATTTTAGAATTTAAAAAAGAAAAAAATTGTCCTATATTGTTTCTAATCAATTCAAATGTGCTCCTTTATTTGATTTTCTTAATTTGTCCCTGTTAGTAATTTTATTTACAGTATACATTATGTTCCTTCATTTTATTAGGGTTTGCTATATTTTTTCCCAATTTAGCCCTTTTGAAGTGAGTAAGAGTCCAAATAAATAAAATAAATCAAAGTACCCAGGAGAGGGCTCAAACCCACAACTGCAAAAGGTCAGCTCCTCAGTCCATTGAACCACAAGAGACTGTTATTACAGAATCTCCTAAGAATAAGGGAAAGGGTATGTTCCACTCCCCCTTGATTTCGCTGCAGGGGCTTTTGTTTCTTGTGTGTGAAGCCGACTTTTTTTTTTTAACACCTTCTTCTCATAAAAAGTAAGAAGCAGGAAAAAAATCACCTATTTTTAGAATGCCTGCCGGACAGAGGACATGAAGATAAAAAGGAACACATGTCCTCCTTTTGCCAGACATCTGGCAACCCTAGTCCTGGGGAAGCTGCTTGCTCCCCTGAGCACTTTCCCAACGGCCAGGTGAGGGGGTGCTTCCTGAGTTACACAGCTGGGCGCTTTCTTCACACGCCCTCCAGCTGTTTTCCCCAAGACCCCCTAGCACCCATTCCCCCAGCTGTGAGAGCAGCTCCCAGGTGGAGCATGACCCTCGCTGCTGCCATTCTTCCGGGCGGCAGGAAGCTGCGCCTGGAAGTTTAAAGTCTCCTGCCCTGAGCATGTTCAGGGGAGATTTTAAACTCTCCGGAACAGCTCTCTGTGAGCCGGAAGAATGTGTGCTTGGGGCTGGCAAGGAGCCACAGCGGTAGGCCCTGTGCGGCCAGCAGTGAGGAGTGTGCCGCGGAGTCAGGGCTCCTGCATGTGCGCACGCACACAGCCTAGAGGGAACATTGCTGGAGTTCCCTGTGTCATTCAAGGAACAGTACAGCATACACGTTCAGTCACAATCCTTCTTCTTTCCTACCAACAACCATTGCTATTTCCAAGTAGTTTTGGGTTTACTGGCTTTGTCCTCTAGGAATTACACTGGGGACTGTAAGTCCTATCACATATTATACTGACTATCTATTTTACTGTAATGACTTTTTTTTCTAATGGCTGACCAAGGTCAAACACTCCATGAATCACCGCCAAGCCTGGATTATCCAGACTCCTTAAATGAGATCACAAACAGAAAAAAAGTAACAGAACAAAATGAAGTCATTTATCCTCCTATCTCTAATGACTCCTAAAAGATATGTGATAGAGATGAAGTTATCTGTTAAGCACCATGTGATTCATCAAAGTGTCTAAATGGTGTCTTAGCATTCGTAATTAAAGCTGCACAAAAAAAACTAGGGCATAAATGAAGGCAAGAAAAAGTCTGTGCCAACTTCAGATGATGATACAGAAGATTTTTTTTTTTTCCGGTCAAGTACTGGCTTCAGTTTAAGTATAACTCTGATGGCTTTTTTCATCTGTAGCTCTCCAGCTGCTTTGCAAAAGTACACTGTGTGCTAAGGAACTGCTTTTGGGAAAGAACAGGGGCTTTTATGATTACTCCTGGGCCCAGAGGCCCCACCTCTGATCAGATCTGCATGATGTGCCACTGTGTTCACACAGGCAGCAAAACAAGTTCCAAAGGAGCAGCTGTGTTAGCCTAGTTCAGCAAAAAAAGCAAGGAGTCCTGTGGCATTTAACGACTAACAGATTTATTTAGCCAATGAGCTTTGGTGGGAGAAAATTCCACTTCATCAGATGCTTTGAAGATGGGGGAACTATCCCATTCTTGAAGTTCCCCCATCTTCAAAGCAGCTGATGAAGTGGGATTTTCTCCCACAAAAGCTCATGAGATAAATAAATCTGTTAGTCTTTAAGTACCACACAGGACTAGGGTTACCAGATGTCAGGCAAAAGGAGGACATGTCCTCCTTTTTACCTTCACATCCTTCATCTGGCAGGCATTTTAAAATACATGATTTTGCCTGGCTTTTTACTAACAGGGGTTAAAGTATGCTGGAATGCCACAGAATACCTTATTTTTAGGGGAAAGTGTTCCGGGGCCCCCTAAAAACAGGAGAATATGACATTAACACTACATTTTCTCCACATGTCCTCCAACGTCCTCCTTTTCCTACTTCCCTGTCCTCCTTTCCAGACTTTGGTATCTGGCAGCCCTACACGGGATTTTATTTATTTTTTTCCCCTCAGTGAAACTAGTCCCTGTTCCAAAGATCTTTTAGGCTAGATCAGTCAGACAGACAAAAGAGTTTGAGGAAAATAAGGTGAGCCAGCCCCCCTGTTACAGTCCGGGCACACCTGCCTTGCAAAAGGTCACAAGAGGCTGAATAGAATAGAATAGAATAGAATATGCTTCAACAGGCCAGCTGTGCACCTACAGACACCACCCACGTTTTCATCCCAGGGAGAATTTGGATCCGAAGAGCAGAACCAAGGGCGGAAAATGGATGGTAAGCAATTGCCCCCTTTACTGCATGCTCGCACACCCGGCAGCCATGCAGCGTCAACAGCAGCTACTGCCTGCAGCCCCCCCCCCCCGCGCTCGGTGGTAGCGCCCAGGCGTGCCGGGCTTGACAGCTGTGCTCCATCGCAGCTGGCAGCGCGCGCGCGGCGGGGTGGAGCTTCCTGGCGCGTGCTGCGCATGCGCCGGCGCCGCCGCGGCGGGCGCTGACATCGAGTTACCTTTCACCTACTTCGCCGGCCGCTCGCCTCGGCGGGGTAACTGGAGTTCAAGCGCGGCCGCTCACCGCGCCTGCGCGGAACTCTGGGTGAGGGGAGGCGCGCGCGCCGCCGGCTGCTGCTGCAAGCTGTGCAAAGGCGGGGGGCGCGTGGCAGCCCTGCTCCAGCCCGTTGGGCCCCTAAATCCCCTGCCCCACAGGGCTCCCCTCTGTATGCATCCGCTCCACCGTCTGCATAGACCTCTTCTGCAAGCCCCACCGTGCAAACCCTCTGCCCCACGCCCCCCCAACAAAAGCCTTGCTCAGGGTGAAGGGCAAGGCAAATGAACAACAAGGAGTCGTGGGGCACTTTGAGACTAACAGATTTATTTTTCGCATGCGCTTTCGTGGGAGAAAATCCCACTTTGTCAGAGGCTTGGAAGATGGGTGAACTTAGGGAATGGAATGAAAATAAATGCAAGGGGGTGTAAAACAGGCCATACAGTAACAGCAAATCAGAGCAGTTGGTAGGCAAACGCCAGGTGAAGCAGAGGATCCTGCCAGATATTTGGGCAACAGTTCTTTTCGAAGTACAAGTTGACCCTGGAAAGAAAGAAAGTAATAAAAAGAAAAGCATTCCTGCTATTGTTCCTTTCCCACCTCCCAAGGGTTACACCCTGCTGGTTTGTGCTGTGGATACCCCTGGTGCTGGCTTGCTCATCTTAAATGTTGGCAAAGAAAGCACGTGTTTTTGCTTCTAGCTACGCCTGTCTCTCTCTGAGGTTACTCTCGGTCAACTCTTCAGGCCTTCCTGTGTCGCTCTGCTTTGCATTACTGAGGCCTTTAAAGGTGGCTGGGTTGCCTGTGTACAGCTGACTTTCATTTGCAACTTGATTTAGAGTCCTTTTTACACGTTTTTGGCAAAATTGCAATGCAACCCATTCCCCTTTTCAGAGCTATCTCTCCAAGATTTTTATGGAAAACAAACAACAGGGCCATCCTTAAGGGGAGGGGCAGAAGGGGCAGCTGCCCTAGGCCCTGTGCTTTTGGGGGCCCCACACAGCCCCCCTCCGCTCCCCCCCCCCATGCTGGGGACCAGGCGAGTGGGCAAAAGGCCGGTCTGCCACTGCAGCACCACTGCCGATTCGCCACCCCCCCACGCCACGCATGCTGCTCTGGCCTCCACGCTGGGGCAGCAGGGAGGGGGCAGGAGGCAGTGCAGAGCCGGTATCGCTGCCCCCCTGCCTCCCTGCTGCTCTGGCAGGGAGCCCAGAGCAGTGTGTGTGGAGGAAGGGAGTGGACCAACTGCACTGCAGTGGCAGACCTCCCTTTTGCCCACTTGTCTGGTCCCTGGTATGGGGGAGCAGCGCAGAGGTCTGCCCCTCCCCTGGGCTGGCCAGCCCCACCCCCAGTGCAGGCGGGGTGGAGGGGCCCCCGTGGAGGGCAATTCGTCCTGGGGCCTGCACCCTTAGGCGCTCCTTTAGGGACATCTCTGGCAAACAAGGAGTTCTGTGGCATTTGAACAAATTTATTTATTGCATGAGCTTTCGTGGGAGAAAATCCCACAGTGGGTTTTTCACCCATGAAAGCTCATGCAGTAAATAAATGTGTTAGTCTTTAAGTGCCACAGGACTCCTTGTTTGTTTTACTGAACTAGACGAACATGGCTGCCCCCTTGGAACACAGTTTTTATGGCTCTTCATGGTGTTCCCTGTATGAATGAATCTTCTGTTACACACAAATCATATTCTGCTCCTGTATGGATTTGAGTACAAAAGGATTACCTCTAATGAGATTTTTGATCTTGGATCCAGCATAACTGTTTGACGGAGACTTATGAAACCTCTAGTCAAGAGCAACACCGAACCATTGTTTCTGAGCTGGCAATAAGTGATGGAAAAAAAGTCAGTCAAATAAAATGAAGCCTCCATTTGCACTCTTTTGGGGTAGCAAATTGAAATTTCTAGCATTTGTTCCAAAGTGTGTGTAACTCTTGCACAAAATTAAAAACACAGCATGAGAAGTTGAGATGTGGGAATTTTTGTAAAGGACAATGAGCAATAAGGAAAGTTATTAAGGCCACCTTTATGAACAACAGGCCTGGGGGCACAACTTCACTGTATCTGATTTTCATCTCCAAAATCATGATACAGTAACTTAATCCTGCAATCTCAATTTGGGCAAACCAAGGTGTCTCTAGCCTTTACAAGTAAGACCTTATCTATACTGCAGTTGTAACACAATTATTCCACGACTCAAAAAAGGAGGGAAAAAAGGGGGTGGGGGATGTTCAAGGTTAAAAGCCAAACTGTGCCTAATCTAAAGCCTTGTACTGCCCAGAATTTTACCTCAGTTACAGGGACACCACTAGATCCTCTCTACCCAGTGGCTTTTGACCGTTTCCAGCATTTCCCTTGAAATAATTTTATGTCAGGCTGTCATTAAATCCCTACAAAAAAGGTGAAAGAAACTTTTTTTTTTTTTAGAGGAACGGCATGTTGCTTGTATCCAGCTACTTACTGCTGTATAATGTGTATTTTCTGGCATTACGCTCTGCTGCAAAGCAGTGTAAGATTTATCAGCAATACATTAGGGAAAAGTATTCCTTTTTTGTCTTAGACAACAGTCTTCTCCCCATAATATCTAGTGATGTGCAACAGAATGAAATGGCTTTCACTACTTGTAAACCACCATGGCCTTTGTATGCTTCAACACATTCATAATCCAGTCTCCTAGGCAAAGATTTTCATTCCTCTTGCGAGCAACAGTACACCGTCTCACCATCTCAGTGCTTCCAGGTTCCTAAATAAAGCTATTTACTTGCTTTTCTTCTTCTGTACAAAGACATTGAAGAACTGAAGTTAAAAAAAGATTTATTGAGGGTAACTGGAGGGCTTTTGGAAACAAATCATTTATTACCTTCTCAAGCTTTGAAGCTGCTTTTCCAAAACAAAACAAAAAAATCCCCACTCCTTTTTTTTTTTTTAGTAGCTGTTTTGCTGTCTTTCACTTCAGGAGGCTTAAAGGGAAACCATACAATTGCTTAGTAAACATTTAACTGTTCAGGGTTCTGTTACATACGACAATGATTCCTCCGACATTTTGGCAAGCACATTCATAAGTGCTGCAAAATTGAGATCTGCAGTATTACCTGTAAATGTGGAAAAAACATGAATTTTTAAAAACAGATTTACAAATAACTACTGTAACCACACTCTTCATAACAGCCATTAGAGTTATTGCTCTCCATGGGAACTGACATTTTGCTGACATTTCATCCATCTGGACTTGTTGATGGCACAGAAGATCAAAGCAGAAGAAATGGTCATGATTAGAATATTGGAGACATGTTAACTTTCAAAGCCTTTTTAAGATAAATTTGCTTTAAAAAATAAACTGGCTAAATCATCCATTTTGCATCTCAAGTGGGGTGATTCCCATATCTTGCATTTACATTGCAGGTGCCCCTTAAATTTTAAATAATATCTGTGGACTTGTGTGCATACTAGTAGCGCCATTGTATGTAGTGTAGAAAATATTATTTAAAATGGGTTTGGGTAAAACACTTTTTAAAAGTGAACTGTAAATAATATCTGTGGACTTGTGTGCATACTAGTAGCGCCATTGTATGTAGTGTAGAAAATATTATTTAAAATGGGTTTGGGTAAAACACTTTTTAAAAGTGAACTGTGAAGCAATAATATACACACATACATAACCCTGTAAAGGTCCTGATCCTGCAGTTGGATCTATAGGCCACTTCTTATGCTCTTTGCTACTTCTTTGCTATATCTGGTGACTGGGCCTTTTATTTGAAATGTAAGAAGATATGTTAGATTCCGTCTTTCTACCTTTTTCTTCAGGACTTTTGCACTCTTTCAAAACCTTGATAACCACGGCTACAGCAATCCCAAATCTTCAAGGGGGTGGGGAGGGAGCATGTGAAGGGGTAAATTACAGGCACCTTAAAGCCTTATTCACCCTTGCTTGGAGATTGTTTGAAAATGGAGTTAGTGTAAACACGCTATTGTTTGCCAGCACAGTTCCTGTTCAGTTATAATTTAATATCGTCTTGAAGTCTAATGTGAATGGGATAAATCTATGTAAGAACTGGTTTTTTTTTCTCTAATTATTTCTATCGCAGGTAAATGGTGTATGCTACTAAACTGGTTTGAACAAGTTGGACATGTCTCTACTAACTTTGAAACCATATTAGAACACTTTAACAGGAATTGTTTGAAAACTGTTGACTTACAGCATCACAGGTCCAGTGCTCATTTTCAATTCACCTTTTAGAGTTAAGAGTTAGAGTTTACATTTTTGTATTAGGAATTATGGTGCCTGACTTTTTTTTTTTCAGTTTACTGAAAATTGTTTTTTGATTGTTTGCTTGTTTTTAGCCATTAATACAGATAATTCTTTCTTAGGCTTAATTTAACTGGAGGAAAGAATTTTGGTTCATTCTGCTATCAGAATGTGAAGCAGATTTTTTAAGGGTCCAGTCATGCAATTGGACATATGCAAAAAGACCTCTAAACTTACAGACTGTGACAAATTTTACTGTGACAAATGAGATATTGGGAGTTAATTGTTAATCGTATGGGCATTTACAACTTTGTGATAATACATTTGCAATTACTGGATCTTCCAAATTCTAGGCGAAGACAGCAGTCAGCATGTATGGCAGTTAAAGACTAACAAATTTATTTATCACATGAGCTTTTGTGGGAGAAAATCTCACTTCATCAGATGGAGTGGGATTTTCTCTCACAAAAACTCATGTGATAGATAAATTTGTTAGTCTTTAAGTACCACAGGACTCCTTGTTTGTTTTACTGAACTAGACGAACACAGCTGCCCCTTTGGAACCTGGCAACAATGTATAAAACACTTCCATTTGATGTAGGAACTATCCATTCTGTTTTTGTACAACATCTAGCACAATGGTGTCCTGGTCCAAGACTGGGGCAGTGAGACATTACTGCAATTCAAATAATATATTGTAAAAATCACCATAACTAATTTTAAAGTGCTTGAGGGGCTTCAAGCTGGAAATATATATATTTGCTGTACTGTAAAGCATAACAGTGCAAAGTTAACAGACAAAATTAGTACAAAGTAGTACCAATATAATAGTCATACAATTCCTTTCTGGGAAAATTGCAGTTTATTTCTGAAGCCAGAGTTGTGAGTTACCTATTCCTGTCATTGCTCTGAAAGAATTTTTTATAGTGTCATTAAGATCAGTGCAACATATTTCTGCCAGTGTGAACTGCTTTAAGCCTGGATTTGGCACTTGTCTTTAATGGGTTCTAAGCAGACAGTTCTGTTCAAGTTCTCAGACTGCAGCCATCACCATGGCATTTGCACATACCTGAGACACCTGGAGGCTGCTTCTAATACAGGAGTGGGGTTTAGGTGCTCAGTTATTATTTTCAGTCTATCAGCATGGCCATAACCACCCTTTTTCATGGATTTATAGGTCTGCCTTAATGGGGCACTGCAGAACTCTTGGTAAAAGTTCTAAAGCTTGTTCATAGAATTAACTGTACAATTAATATTTTGCACAATTTTTCTTTCACCAAATTACGACGCAATTCAGTTAAGCTTGATGAGCACAAACAAGCCAAATCCTGTGGCTCTAACTAAATTTTAAGAGAACTACTTTGAGTGTAGTGTTTACAGTGTGTGTGTGTGTAGTCTAAATAAAACCATCCCTAATGCAGGCAAAACTCCCTGTGAATTTAAGAATTCCTCAGAAATCAATGAGAGCTTTTCCTAATGCCACAACTGAGAAACTGAGAGGTTTTTTAGAAAATAAATGCAGCAGTTTAAAAAAGAAAATGTCACTAATGCTGTAGCAGAACAAAATTAGGGCCCAGTCCTAGAATTGCTGAAGTCAATGAGAGATTTGTCACTGATTTTAATGAGAGCAGCATCTTGGCCTCAGATTATACACTTTCTCTGCTCATTACCTTGTTTTTCTGTGAAGCACCTAACATGCTTTGGGAACTGCCTAAATAAGGATAATTCTTCATACTTGAAAAAAGAAATATCACATCTATCTAGAACTACTTGGTGTGTCCCCTTAAAGCAAAAATTTGGGCTCTGATACTTCAATCTGTAACAATTCATTCTGCCTACCTTCCTTTATAACATGGGATCTCTGTTCTCAGATTGATATACATGACTTTAAAGGAACAGCTACAGCTGGCTGGGAAATGCTTTACATCTTTACACAAAGTATTTTAACAAGGTTTAATTTTTTTATAATTTCCCTTGAACATTTCCTTTTAATGCTCTGCACATATTTGTTACTCTGAAAACTGAAATTCTTCAGGTTAAATGGTGTACAGTGAAAACCTAACATTTCAACAAACATTGATATTTTTTCCCCATTGTCTCAAAATTCCTTTTCCACTGACATCAGCTGAAGTAGTCCAGCAAGAGCCTAAATCATGGGAGAATGCATTCCACTATCGACTGCAACATATAGATATAAAATGAGGATTTAAGGATACTATTTAGGCATTGTCTTCGCTGAAAATTTACTGTGATTTCAGCCACTGTCGCAGCTGCACTGGTGCAGGGTTATCTCCTCTACACCGGTTATCAGAACTTGGTCAGCTACCCAGGAGTAGTCATCAGTGGTTGAAACATTCAATCTAGATTAGGTATTTCTGAATTTTCTAGATTTGTGGTTATAAAACAGTGCATCAGCAAATACACTGTGCTACCTTTCATGTAGGATGGCATAATGCATAAAAGGCTTAAGCGTACATGACATAAGTGAAACAAACAAGGAGTCCTGTGGCACTTTTAAAGACTAAGACATTTATTTATTGCATGAGCTTTTGTGCTTCCCTAGGATCCTATTTGACATGAACTTTGAGAAATGAGATTCCAAAACTTGTGAGTGCATCCAGATTTGCACACCCAAAATGGATAATCATGTGTTTTAGATGAGAACTAGCACAAACAGCTGGGCTGGCAGATTTTCATCGTTTAAAACATTTATCTCAGTTCCATCTATAGTGCAAACAAAGGATGAGAAATGTGTGTTTATCAAGGCTGAGAGCAAACTAATCCCTCTAAGGCATTACTCATCATTCAAAGCAAGATATGTGGGAGAGGGCAGTGGTTGGCTGCTGAATTGTGTACATTTCTGAGCACACTTAACAAATAAGAAAAAAATGACTGAGCAAACAATAGTGCATAGACATGCTACAATACTGAGCAATTTTTGGCCATCTTCTCTGTTTATTAGCCATGCATTTCTGCAAGTGGTCTCAGATCTGCTAGGACATGTTACAGTAAGACGTGTCTGCAGCAGGAAGGATTCAAGTTAATGAATATTATAAAAGTTGGAAATAGAAATACTCTAAGTGTTGGACTATGGTTGTTAGTTAGGTTCCTCGTTGGAGACTTCCCTGTTGGAGAAACATGACAGCTGACTTCACTGCTTAGGGAAGGGGGAGTCTCCTCTCTGACTCCTAAACTCAATGCCTTCTCACTGCTGAGACTTAAACTGGGATGTTTGTGGTCTGATGTCAGCAACTCATTCACAGGGAGACTAAATGCAGAGTTTTGTGGTAAGCAGGAGCTGTGCTAAGCTGGTCTCTGCTGGACACATCTGAAGGTGAAATCACCTGCTTCATTCATCATTCTTAGCCATGCGAAGATACAGCGTGGGTTCCAACTTGAAAGTGCTGGTGCTTTGAGTAGTGCTTGCTAATAAATTATATATGACAGGTGAATCTAATATCCTGGGACCAGGTTGGCTACAACAAACACTGAAAACAAAGGTGAATCCTCCCTCTCAAAACCAAAGTGGGCTTTTTATTTCCATAGCAATTATATTAATTTTATATTTTGAGCAGTCTCTCTTTAAAACAAAAGGTAGCATCACCCAGTTGAGCTCACTGAACAGGTTAAGCCACAACCTTCAGCAGTAACATAACTTTTCATTTTACAGAAACATATTCAGTCTGTGTACAAACTGCACACAAATAGACATTACACAGCTTTGGTTCTTGTACCTGTCATGCTAGTCCTGAAAAGGCAGAGCCATCTTGCAAAATACATGACCCAAATCTAACCTTTAAGAACATATTATAGAAAAATACAATGGTAGTATTACAAGTAGGCTAGGAATTTGGTATGCATGTGTATCGTTAGTAGTTTCTTGATGATGTTTACATCTATCTATCTTGTTAGAGGTTAGCAAGGTAAATGAACTGCTTCCCTATCTGTTACCATTGTCCTACTCAAAGGTCAAACATTAACACCTAGATCAGGGGTCTCAAACTTAAATCACCATGAGGGCCACATGAGGACTAGTAGAGGGCTGCATGAGGACTAGTACATTAACCTGAGGGCCACACCACTGAAACCTTTTCATACAACAATATTGCAAATATTGGTAACAAAAGTGTCATTGCGGGCCATAGGAAATAGCTTTAGGGGCTGCATGTTTGAGACCCCACACCTAAATGGAGCTTTGATACCAATGTAAACTAGTAATTAATGTGGTAATGCAGCTAATTACCTGTGGTGCCCAACAGATGAAGGTTTTATGTCAAAGGACAACACACATGACTACTGTCCACTTAAAAAAGTATCTGTGGACTTCCATCAAAACCCACATGAAGAAATTATCTGCAAATGCCCACCATGTTACAGCTATAGAAGGAAGTTTGGAACATAATCCCTTTATCTCACATCTGTCCAAGCTTCTCAGAGAAAGTTTGGGCTGCAGGATTGAGATCCCAGCCAGCACAGCTTGGAATCACCCTGCTAATTCTCATGGAGAATTAGAACAAACTCTACACATGGACTATTATATTCCTTTTAACTGGATTTGTAACAACTGAAGCTGTGAACAAAGGACTTAAACTCTTCTAGATATTGGACATGTAACTAAGGAACTATACACATTTGCAAATTCTACTGGAAAGCTGATGTATATGGACTTTCAAATCATTATATGCATGTGTTTACTTTAACCCTTTAACAGTACTCATAGTTTGTTTCTTTCCTTGTATAAAAACCTCTAGTTTTAATTACTAAAGGATTGATTGGCAGTGTAGTATCATTGTTCTGTGTAATGTGGCTGACCCTTTGGGTCAAGTGAAACCTTTTTGGGTAAAAAACTTGTAGTATTAGGCAATGTCTCTCTAGTCATTACCAGGTCTGGTGGCTGTTTGGAGACCTGTGGCTGAAATGCAGTAAAGGGGCTGTTTGTTGTGGCTTTTTGATGTCCATTGTGGGAAATCGGAAGAATAGTTGGTGACTGGTTATGGGGAAAGTTTATCTTCAGATAACTGACCAGTGCTGGGAGAATTTGCTCTCCTTTTGCAGCTTGCCCTGATATCTGCATTTTCAGGTAGTTATTTTGGGAGTCCTGTGTCATAGTACCTCTGCAGAAATCTTGCACAAAGCTTGGCAGGTGTTCAGATCGTTTCCAGGCAGTCATTTTCAAAACAAGAACTGTAAGAAAAGACCAACAGCTAAACATCATGTGAAACTGTTGCTGCTTTGCCCCTAGAACAATAGACTGTGCTGGGTTCTGGGACCAGTCTTGCATCAGTGGATGGAGGTCTATATCAAGGAGAGCCAGACCTACAATTCCCAAAAACCCCTGCAGTAAGTCTGCCTATTACTATGCCTTGACTTAAAAGAGAAATTATTATAGAAAAGGAAAAGAGTTGAAACAGTTTATTTACTATAGAAATGCAGTTAAGCTCAGCTGATTGGGACAAGAGGTTGATTAATATTTAAGCACAATGTCTTTTAAGATGAATTTTCCCAAAGAGATTAAGCTAAAGATTATTTTAAAGTTATGCTTTATGTATTTTTTTTACTCTTCAGAAGGATTATTTCAGGTGTTCTTTGGAATGGTCTGGGTGCAGACATGATTGATTAGATGCAATCCTATTCTTTTGGCATTTTTGTGGGCCATGCAATGTGTATGAACTTCAATTTGTCCATGGCTTTCCTGGCCACAGAAATAAGATCTTGTGTTTGGTAATTTATACTAGGCAGATAATTTAAACAGCAGCCTCAGATGTAAATTCACATGAAAATTCTAGAGTCCGGAGTAGGGCCCTTTGAATTTTTATATTAGTAACATTACATTGCTGGCAATTCAAATATAATTATTCCTTCTTGGTAGTTTTATTCTTTAAAAAAAAAGAGCACCATTTGTAATGTGTTTATATCAAATCCTCCATTTTTTTAAAAAACTGCCATATGCTTGTGCTCATGAATCTATGCTTTCATTTAAAAAATTGGCATTTGTCCTGATATACCTAGAGGCACTCTTAAACTGATTTCAGGACAACCAAGGGGGCTGCACTGACAATGAGGGCATATCCAGACTTAAACTGCTGCAGTAGTGCTTTAATTAAGAATCTACTGTGATGGGAGCTCTCCCATCAGTGTGATTAATCCATCTCTCCAAGAGCCAGGCATAGCACTGTCTGACAGAGGTTAGGTTGATTATAAGTAAATTACTCAGAGGTGTGAATTTGTTTATACCAATGCAGGTTTGTGGTGTAGACCAGATCTTCTTAAATGTCTGACAACAATGCTATCTGCCTAAGCCTGAAGACACCTTGAAAGAATACATGTGAGAGAAGTGTGAAGTGCTTCTTTTTATCTAAATGGAATATTAAACTGTGCAGCTCAATTACATCTTCCCTATTTCCAAAGGGATAGCCGTGTTAGTCTAGTCCAGCAAAAAACCAACAAGGAGTTGTGTGGCACTTTGAGACTAACAGATTTATTTTTCGCATGAGCTTTCATGGGAGAAAATCCCACTTCCTCAGATGCTTCGAAGATGGGTGAACTTACAGAAAGGAATGGAATGTGAGCACTACAGATTAGTTTCCATCCTGGACTTGTCTACATGAGAGAGTAACACCCGTTTAAGGTGTGATTTTTAAACTGACTAAGGCCTTGTACACACTAGAGAGTTATAGGGCAATAAGCCATCTTATTGCGCTATTACAGGCATGGCCAAACTGTGACTCAGGAGCCGCATGTGGCTGTTGAATGAACAAGTGTGGCTCGCGGAAGAACGTCAGCAAATCAATTTAGTAGGTAAAAGTATATGGCTATATGCCTCAGTGCGGCTATTGAAGGTTTAATAATCAACTTGTGTGGCTCTTGAGTTCCACAAGTTTGGCCACCCCTGCTCTATAACAAGAACACCGTCCACACTAGAATCCCCCTTGTAGTGCTATAAGTGTCCTCTCATTCCACAATAATAAAACCACATAAGTAAGAGGAGTAAGGGCAATTCCATAACAGTTATCGCACTACAATGCCTGTGTGAACAGAGCTGTGAATTTGTCGTGCAATAACTGGCCACTGGAAATGTCCCAGAGTGCCAATCAAGACCACTCTGGGACAGGGGAACTGTCACACGTGTCCATTTCACTGCTCTGTTAGAGCCTGCACCAGGGCACCTGTGGCTGTCGTTCTTGCTGTGAGGACCAGAGGCACCAGCAGGGGGCTACCTGTCCTGGCAGGCAGCAGAACAGGCAGCTGCCAGGGTTTCCGGTCCTGGCAGCAGGGCAGGCAGCCAGCAGGGTCATAGGGTCCCCAGCGGTTTTACGGCTCTCAGCCACCAGGGCTCCTGGGTCCCCGGCAGCAATGCAGGCAGCCACCAGGGTTCCCCAGCCCAGGCAGCTGGGTAGGCACCTGCTGGGGCTCCTGGGTCCTTGGTTGCTCTGCAGCTGCAGCCACCAGTGTGCTGGATGGCAGGGCAGGCAGCTGCCGGGGTTCCAGGGTCCCCAGTGGCTCCATGGCTGCTGCCACCAGGGAACCGCAGCACCTGGAGCTGCAGGATCACCAGGGACCTGGGGAACTGTGGAGCCTCCATGGACCCGGGGAACCTTGGCACCCAGTGGCTGGAGGTGCCAGAGGACCCTGGCACCTGGAACTACAGAGCCACCGGGGAGCCGGGAACCTTGGTGGCTGCAGCCGTGGAGCTGCTGGGGACCAGGATCCCCTGTGGTTGGAGCCCCTCAGCTGCCATGGACCCAGTTCTTGGTGGCTCTGGGGATGCTGGGGGCCCCAGGCATAATGCCTGCATTCCCAGCAAGGCAGGTAGGGGGCAGCAGGGAAACTGGGGGCTATGGGCACCCTGCAGTTTCCTCTACAGGGAGCTGAGAGGTTGATCTCTTAGCTCTCCCACACTGCCTCTTTTGCTGTTGGAAGTGATCCTAGTATGCACGCATTCCAATGGCACAAGGATGGCTGTGTGGACATACAATCACACAATAACTAAACTGCATTTATTATAATGCAAAGACTTATTGCAGAGCAATTTTCTGCTGTAGACATAGCCTGAACTAAGAGGATCCATACAGCCTTCTGGACCAGTTTATTTCAGTTTAAACAAAGTTTATTTTGGCTTAATTTAAACTGAGTAGGTGCAGGGTTAAGTTAAACACAGATGAGCTTTTCTTTAGCTAAAATCAGTGCCTAAATGGGTTTGCCTCAGTTTAATTTGGGGCTAGTCTACCATAAAAATGTATAATGGCACAGCTGTGCTGCTGTAAGACTGATTGTATAGCCATGTTATGTAGGTGGGGAGAGAGCCTATATCAGCACCTATATCAGCAAACGGTGCTAGCTGTGTCAGTGGGGGAGTGTCTCCCACCGACAATGGAGTGTTTTTGCTGACAAAGCTCCTATTGCTTTGGGGTGTGGTTTATCACCCTTTCTGATGCATGTAACTGATGAATTTAGCCTAATTAATTCAGGCATCAGTAATCCCACTTAATATAATAGCAGAAAGATGAGACGTCTTATAGCAAGCCCAGACCTGAATTCACAGTTTTGTCAGCTTTATAAAGACGTATTTGTTCTGTCCTCTTGTGTCACCTCAAAAAGACATCCTAAGCTTAGAAAGTTGAATTGTGACTAATGCTATGACTGCAGTCCACTGGGAGGTGATCACAGCAGGTATAGGCACACTGGAGCTGTTGTAGATCTAGGCAGCACAGCAGTGGAAATGTGGGCAGGATGCATCTCAATGTACACTACCCAGTAATTACCCAGTGTTCTGGACAGGATTTTAGAAGCAGTACCAAAGTTTGTGGTGTTGCATATGCATTGCTGTCAATACCTGAGTTACACCCTGACTGCAGTGCAGACATTCCCAAAGGTTTCAAGTGACTGAAAAGGCAGGACTGTCAGTTTTCCTCAAAATTACTGCCTTCTTTCAAAATATTCTTATCCGCAGGGTGCACAGGACTTGCCATTTCACATAAAGGCTTCGCCTTACTCCTGACTTAAGAAGGAAGTGGAGAGCAGAAAAATAATGATGGGACCAGATTGGGACAGAAAAGAAGAGCTGAGAGGGAAAGAGACCACAAGTGAACTAGGTAGGGACAGAAGAACCAGGACAGGAAAGCAAACCTTCTGGAGGAAAAAAAAAAAAAAAGTTTTAAAAATGAACTGCTGAAAAAAAAAACCCTAGTTTGAGGCAGGGAAAGGACATGGGAGGCAAGTCCAGTCATTAAGAGAATAATGTACAGGGCGGTGGTGAATGGGAAATAAGATGGGGAAACTGATGGCACCTTCATTTTTCCTTTGACAATGTGACACTCATGATAGTTCCACGGCAACCTATATGGAGTGAACTGGTGGATCTAGCCCCAGTTATGACTGTACAAGAACCCACACGGCAAAATCTCCCACTGTAATTAAAAACAGCTGGCATAGCTGCCTTGGCACTCTCAGTTAGGAGTTATCCATTCGTTCCAAATCAACCCACAAAGAAAAGCTGATGTAACTACAACTGTGATTTTTTTTTTGTTTACTCTGATTTAGTTAAACCAGTGCAGCTGTGTGTGAGGGCACTTTTCTAGTGACCTAAGCCTGGGTTATATTGGTTTAGCTTGCTGACCTTTTCTACACCTAGTTAAATCAGTACAAAAATCTGTGTCAATTTGGGGTATGAATTTTGACTGATATGATTATACCTGGTACAACCCCTAGTGTGGAGAGGTATACTGGCATCAAAAGCAGAGGCCTTCCACTAGTATAGTTTATTCCTTTTCCTGTACAAGAATAATCTATAGCAGTATAAGTGTCTTCATATAATCACATCACAACAGGCAGCTTGTACTCCTTTAATTACACTTGTTCAGTGAAAACAGTACAATTTTTGTGTGTAGATGAGCCTTTAAAAACTGTCCAGACCAGATTCTGAACCAATTTTGTGGATAAAAAGATGGCTCCTGGTAACCAACTGCAGTATTTTTTTCAGAAATATGCATTGCACAAAGGCCTTCCGCTTCACCAAGAGTCAGGGTTCATACTTAGTTTAAAGCAGTTCTATGTTGATGATAATAGGTAGAACTGGTAGCACCATCTAGACACAAGGTTGCCCAATACTTCCTATTTAAGTCTAGTCTTCAGTTGCTTGTGACTTCGTCAGTCTTTAAGTGGTTGTGGTGAAATTCTCCACATGTTGCAATTTTTTTAGAAAGTTTCATCTAAAGTAGTTCAGCCACTTCAGAGAGCAAGAGCTAGTGAGCACTCACAGCTGTAACTGAAGCCAATAGGAGCTGTGTTCTGAAACTTTGATGTGCTACGTAACATTAAGTATGCTGAAAAATCAGGCAGTGGGCACCTCAGGTTAGGCACCCAAAGCCAGTAGATACTTCTGACCTTAATCAGGGGTTAAAGTATAATTTGGCAGACTCTAGAACCCTCCTGCATGTCCAGGCCTCCTTGAAGCACCCCTGCTACTGTCCCCAATATCCATTCCCATCCCCAAAATCCACCCCAGCCCCCAGTACTCCCTCCCTCCCCCCAACACAAGCTGGGCTACCCCCGTATTCATGGGCGGCACGCTGGGCCAGGAAACTCTGCAGCCTGCGCATGCGCAGGGGAGCCTGCTCCCCATCCCTGCCTGCCAGAACATGCGGCAGAATGCCATTCTGGGGCCTGCTATTTTTAGGGGCCCAGCGTTCAGCCCCCTAAAAATAGAAAATGGGACCAAAACACTGCATTCCGGGTCCTGCTATTTTTCAATAGTGGGCCCCAGAACACAGCGTTCCGGCACCATTTTCTATTTTTAGGAGGCCCAGAACACTGAGCCATTAAAAATAGTGGGCCCCAAAACAGCATTCTGGACTGTTCCAGCTTTAACCCCTGGCCTTGATCTTACTGAGTCTTCGTTCCCTGTCTGTAAAATGGTGCTAATATACTCTCTCACCTCACTGTTGTGTGAAAATAAATGCAGTAACATTTATGAAGCACTCAGATATGATATTGATAAGTGGCATAGAAAAACTGATGAGGAAATTAATAATCCACATTTAGAACAGGGTTGAATGGTGTGCTGTAAATACGGTCTATGGACACACATTGAACAATGAGGCGAAAACAAAATATTGATCATCCTGTGGACTGAATCAGGTGGGAGTCCGAAGGGGGGAAAATAACATACAATCATATAATTAAGGAGTCTGTCATAATAATGGAGCATGAACGAAGTTTGCAAAGACAAACTTCGTTCAAACATTTCCTCATTTTTGAGTGCTTGACTTTGCAAACTTAATGTTCCTATAATGTAGTTTTTAGTGTGTAATTTATAATTAGATTTCCTTTAGCACAGGTTTCCTAACAATATCTTACAGTCATTAAGGCAGGTTGTTTGCCAGGTTATCCATTTACATGCAGAATAGTTTAATTCGAATAGGACTCACAGAAAAATACTAGTTTACTCATACCCCATATTTCATTCTGTTGTTTTTGTTCTTAGTGAAGTTCTGAGCTCCTTGAAATCAAGAATGATAGATTTGATTTAGGTAATGGGAAGCTGTACTCTAAACAGCTCTGCTCATTCCAGCCTGCAACACGCTTGACGTTCCAGCTCAGACTGTTTTACTGTATTGTACCTAACCGTGTGGTGGCCTTCTGAGGTAGATGAATGGTCACCCGAATTAAATAAGTAAGTTGTACCTGAGTTCAAAATCTTCAAAACATCTGACCAAGTGGGATTTTCTCCCTTGAAAGCTCATGCGATAAATGAATTTGTTAGTCTTTACAAGTGCCACAGGACTCCTTATTTGTTTCACTAGAATGACCCAGTAAGTTAAGGCCATCTCATTTGTGACCAAATGCAGATTGTAAATTGAAACTCAGGGTCTAAATTGTGAAGACTGGCTAGTGAATAGGAGTGCACAATTTGGGACATCTTAAAGGAGCCTGACTTTTAAAAAAGTGTTGAGCATCCTCCCTCTAAAAATCAGCTCCTCTGATCTTGTCTCAAATTGAACACTCAAAAACGAAGGGAATCTGAATAATGAGTCACTTCTCAAACCTTAGGCCCAGATTTCCAGAATCTAATGAAATCACTCAACCAGCCTGCTGCCTACAGAAGGTCAATGAATCATTCTTCACTATGGAACAACTGCAGGCACTAGATTGCACATGGTAGCCACTTCGCTTTTGGCAGCCACATAATTACAAGGGCTTATTGATATAAAAATCTAGTTGCTGGTATTAGTTTCACATTAGCCCTGTGCCCAATTTATGACACGCACAGGGGTGTGAAGCATCATTTGTAGGGTGCAGTCAATAAATTGTTTACCAGCTATAGTTATTCTGCATGCCAACACACACTGCCACATTCCAGTGTCTATAATTAACATCGGCAGGTTTCGGTAGTTTTCTGTCTCCTTCATGTTTGCATTAATTTAAGAGCTGTTATTTCTTTAAAAATATAATTGTAACCAAAAAGATGAAGTTGCTATCCTTGGGGTTCATAGCTGTGAGAAAGGTACATGCCAGTTTGTGGCTGAGTAAAGACTGAATAAAAGCCCTGGTATTTCTGCTGGTCATTCCCCTTTTCATTCAAGCGGTAACAGTGTGTGATACTAGAACCAAAACCTATCACTTGTGTGTGGAATAGCTGATGATCCTAATAATTGTACAGTATGTATGCAGCCCCTCTCTGCTGGTGAGCATCTGACTGGCCTGAAAAAACACTTTTGATATGTACAGGACATGAGACAGATGCCCAGTTGATATAAGCTGTCATTACTTAATTGAACCACTGGACCTATGGAGTTATACCAGCAGCTCCCTGTGCTTTCGGCAACCTCATGGACTCCAGGTGAGCTCAGAAGGGGAAGAAAAAAAAGCCCTTACAGACTGAGCCATAAAGTTTGTTTATGTTGAGTAAGGTGTGAGGAGTGAGAGAGATTTTTATGAATGAGTGGAGTGCTGGAAAAGAGTAGGGAGGCCAAGGACTGAACTGGGCATAGAAACCCTGGCTATAGGCTGATGGGACTCAGGCAGCCAGGCTAAAAATTGCAGTGTAGAGTCTGAAGACGGTTGGGTTCTGGCTGAAGGCCAGTTCTGAAGCTTCATGATGGGAAAGGGCCCAGGGCCCAGGCTGCAGCCTGAGCCCAAATGTTTAAATTTTTAACCCACAGCCTAAATCCCACAAGCCTGAGTCAATTGATTCAGCATTCCCTAAGCTACTTTTCATCCCTTAAAGAAGGATGGGGGCAGAGTTTTTTGCTAGTCGTGTGTGTACTGTGCTTGGCCTCTGGATCAGTGCAAACAGAAGTGTTCAGTTTCCATTGCTATCCAGCCTACTTGTTAAACAGGAAAAGTCACTGACTCCGATGCTCAGCCCATGTAAATTGGCTGTGACCCAGCACAGTTCCATTGATATGAGGCTGTGCCAGTTTACATCAACTGAGTACTTGGCCCTGTTGTTTTCTGAACTTAGACTTGTTCATTTGACCATGGCAGCTGGCAGTGCTGGAAGCTCTGGAACTTGTCTTCTGTTTAAATATCATTAAGCTTGTAACTTATACGAATTTGGAGGAAACATACTTACCTGGGAGCGCTTTCGCTCAAAATGTGATCCGGTTTAGTTAATTGCAACAATGGGACTGCATTCCCCTGGATTTGAGCCCTTACCACAAATCAACAAAGGTGAAAATTAAAAAAAAAGATGAAATTCTGTCCTTAATCTGCCTCCAGTTCTACCATGGAGGGGTACTGCCCTTGACACAAGGCTCTATTCTGCCTTTACTTGTGGGCTGCATAGGAAATCTTTTTGTATAAAGTAGCACATATAAGGGGTTTAAAACAGCTCTCTCCTTTAACTCATGGGGCCAAATTCTCAGGGGCTCTAACTCTATTGAAAATGTTTTGCTAACAGTTGGACAAATGCTGCTTTTCAAATAGCTAGAGGGGGAAAAAACCTATACAATGTCATCATAAATTGTGGCTAAATATGGGAGGCAATGTGAGGGGTTCCTCAGAGCCCTCTTGAACTGACAATGTAAGACATGCAGATTTGAATCCCATCTGCAAGAAGGATCTGCAATCACCTGTATCCAGCACCAGAGGCTGTCTACAGCTCTGTTTAAATAGTGATCTTTGTTGGTTTCTAATAAGCGTGATTCACAAACAACCACTCCTGTGGCACAACACATTAATGGAATCTTTGAGTCAAGCAGTGCAACTGTGAATTGATCCAAGCATCAAGAATAGGGTTATTTGATGTGTTGCTTCAAAAATCCACCCTTCTAGGTCTCCATGTTTTTATTTGGAGGGTTTATTTGTTGCTCTCACTTCTGACTTCTTAGATGTGCATGTTGCAGCTCAGTTTCCACTTTAAAAAAATACATCTGCTAACATGACAGTAGCACCACAACACCACAAGACAGTAGAAGCGACACAGATGAGCGGCTGGAAACCTCAGCACAGCTATACAAAAGGGGATGGCAAGTGAAAGGATGTGAGCTCAAAAACAGATGTCAGTTTTTAAATATGCTACAGTACTCCTTGTTTGTTTTTCAAAAACTGACTGTAACCCAATGGGTTTTTGACATCCACAGTTTTAGACCTGTATGTGAGCAACTGCATGAATGAAATAGGTGCGTGCATGTGTGGTAATTAGGTGGACCATAGACCACTTAGGTAGATGAAAGTAAGTTCTTGCTCATACCCAAAATGTAGATCTATTTTTTCCCTTGCTTGCCTGTTATAGAACCAGCCCTCATCTTTCCCTTTGTATTTTCATCAAGCTCAATTTCTCTCAAGTTTCCCAAGACAAGGGTGATAAAATATTTAAATCTCAAATACTGTGAAAAGGACTGCAAAGGGCCCTGTGAAGTTTCTCACTGTCAAAGGTTTGGACAGAAATAAAGCTTGATTGTGAAAACATAGTCTAACTGTTAAAAGGTGTGTTAACTCTAATTGCTCTATTTCCATTTATTCCAGATAACAATTCCATAGTTAAGAGATTTGGAAGGATATGGATGAACACAAAATGTATCTATGGAGACCACTCACTGAGTCATTGTGGTTTCCAAAGGTTGTTAAAGCTGGTGTTGAGGTCAAAAAAATGAGTAGTGTAAAGATTTTAAAACTCACCTAACGGTGGTTACAGAAGGTTTGTGGGTGTGGGAAAAAATTCTAGTGGCTTGTGTGCACCATAGCTGATACTGATGGGGCAGTAACAGCAGGAGTCATGCTTAAATTCCTTTGTATCAACATAGTCAGTAACTGATTCAATGCATTAATGGTGGGTTTTGGTTTTTTTCTGTGTAAATAGAGTCTCACCATGCAATTCTGGGTGCATGTATTCCAAGCTATCTGTCTTCTTTGAAGTGTGTTATTTTCCAAGCATGCACTGCTAAAAAGCATAGGTTAAAGCAGGGACAGAGCTCAAGATAGCAGTAAAGTTGCTGCATCCCTTCCAACAGTCCCAGGTTTTACAGGACTATCTTGCTTTTGCCCCCCCAAGATCCTGACCTGATTGAAGGGCAGTTTGCATTGAGTCCCCTATTTGAGAAGGCCCCCAAAGCGAGTGATGTGATCTGGCTCATGGGGTTGTCGTGGGGCCTGACAAGGATCAGTTCTTGGCCCTATGCTAGTTAACATTTTTATTAATGACTTGTGATCACCTAGTCTGACAGCCAGCATTATGCAGGCCATTGATCACAGAGGTATAGAATTAGCCAAAAATGGTATGTTTCCTGAAAATAATTTTGATTTCTTGATAGAAAATCTGAAAACCCAAACACAACAATTTTTTTAGTTTTTCTTTCCCCAATTTTCTCTTCCTCCCCTCCTCCCCTCAGCTTTTCTTGTTCCCTTTTTGTTTTAGTTTTCATTTTTTTTCCACTGGATAAAACAAGTGGGGACAGAGAGAGAGAAAGAATAGAAGATTAAAAAAAAACCAAACAAACACTGAATTTAAAAAGTTTTGAGTGAAATGTTTGACTGGCACTGCCATCGTAGTTTGCACCAGTAGAGTCAGAGATTTCTTGCATAACTATACATTAACATACAATGTTACCTCCGACAACTCAACATTAATTTCCTTATGCAGGGCACTTGCAAGGGTGTGTTTTAGTGCAGTTCCAATCCAGTCTTACAAATGAATTATAATTGCACATTAAACAGCCCACGCATCAATGTTTACTACTTTTGGAGACTTATTTGTTATGCTTCCTTTAATGTGCAAAAACAAATCATTAATCCTGGCTTTAAAATTGTACATCAATCATTGTGTACAATGTTTACAAGTTAAAGTGGAAAACAGCTAAAATATAGCAGACGTATTATGTATTATCTGTGAAAAGCAATGGTAAGATGATTAAATTGATGGGTTGCCTGCAGTCTTGGCCAAACAGCTAAAAGAAAAGAAAAGAAAAAAAGAAACATACCCACTATGTGGTGCATTGGTACTTAGCTATTGACACCTTTAACTTTACCTATGCAGGGAAAACCCTGCAACCATGAGAATCAGTGATATGTCTGATGAAGTGGGATTTTCTCCCACAAAAGCTCATGCAATAAATAAATTTGTTAGTATTTGAAAGTGCCACCAGACTCCTTATTTGTTTTACCATTGAAGGGAGTGTCTTTCTCCTCCTTCCTGAATTTCCATACAGGGCAGAGCTCTTACCTGGAGATGAGTGTAAAATGTGAATTCTGCAGAGAAGAGGTGCTTTTCCCAGTTTGTGCCCCAGGGGCAGGCAGTCAGCATATTGTTTACAAACAGAGGCAGAATGATTAAGAGAAGAAGGGCTGATAATTAAATTAAAGATCTGGAAGTCTTTAGGTGAGCCTGTAAAACAGGAATCACTCTGTGGAGGGGATGGTTTGAAGACAGAACACAGGGACTGAGAAGAAATACTGCCAAAGTTATGTTCAGAAAAGAGAGAGATCATAAGGGAATAGGTGAAAAGAAGGGGCCAAAACCAAGGAAAGTGATAGCATGTGGTCCCATCACTGTGGTATCTGAGTGTCTCACAGTGTTTTTTCTTTCTCCTCACAGTCCCTTGTAGAGGTAGAGCAGCCCTGTTATTCCTGTTGTGTAGATGGGGCACTAAGGCACAAAGTGACAAAAGCCCAGATTTTCAAAGGTGTTCAGTGACCTAGTGGGATTTTCAAAAGCACTGAGAAGGTGAGGTGCTTTTTTAAACCCTACTAGATGCCTAGCCGCATCTTGTAGGTAGCAGAAAGTCTTTAAAAGCAAGGAGTCTTGTGGCACTTAAAGACTAACAGATTTAAGTGCCACAAGGCTCCTTGCTTTTTTTTTTTTTGCTTTGCTAGACTAACACAGCTGCCCCTTTGGAACTCAGAAAGTCTTTAAATCTCTGTCCCTATGGCACTGGCCTGAGGCCACACAGGAAGACCATGAGGGAAGTGGAACCCAGCTCTGCCATCTCCTGACCAGCCTCTGCTGCCAGCTACAAAAAAGACAAGTCTGATAGATGGAACCAAAATGAAAACAACCATGCCTCTGAAACCCCAGCAAACAGGGGTTAAAGTAAGCCAGAACGCCCCAGAACGGCATTCCAGGGCCCCCTATTTTTAAGCAGGCAGCATTCTGGGCCCCCCCGAAAATGGGGAATGAACTGGAATGCTGAGTTCCAGGGCCCCCTAAAACTAGCGGCTGTGCACAGCCAGCAGCTGTGGCTGGAAGAGAGAGTCTTCCAGCCGGCAGGGAACTGTGGCAGGCTGGGCCTGAAGTTTTTAAAAGTCTCACCCTGAGCTTGCTCAGCCAGAGCAGGCTCAGGGCTGGGGCCTCACCCTGTGCCGGGGTCACTCCACAAGGTGGACAAGTAAGGGGACCTGGGGGGGAATTTGGGGAAAGGCGAGCTGGCCCCGTGGGGAAAGGGTGCAGGGGAGGAAGAAGCTGGTAGCAGGGTGTGGGGGAGGCTAGGGAAGGGCTCGGGAGACTGCAGGGGCCAGCAGCAGGACTGGAGGGTTGGGGGGGACTTGGGGTGTCTGGAGGAGCTGGAGAAGCCGGTGGGGAGGTTGGGGTGTCTGGGAAGAAAGAGAAGCTGGCAGCAGGATGGGGAGGCTTAGAAAAGGGGTTGGAGGGACTCAGGAGAGGTGGGCTGGTGAGGTGTGGAGGGGGCTGATGGGCTGAAGGAGGTGAAATGAAGGTGGGGAGCTGGGGTGTGGGGGGTTAGGAGGGCTAGAGTGGGGACATAGGGACAGGGAGCTTAGAGAATGGAGATTGGGGCTGAGGAGGATAGGGGGAAGGAGGGGTCTGATGGGGGACAGGCATTTGGGGGGCAGTAGCTGGGATGCATGAAGGGGTCTGGATGTGCGTGAAGGGGGCCCACACATGCATGAAGGGGCCTGGACATTTAGGAGGGTTCTGGGGTCCACCAAATTATACTTTAACCCCTGTCAGCAAATCTCAGTTGGTTGGTGACAGCATGACAAGCAGCATAGAGGTCAGGAAGGATGAAGAAAGAGAGATAATGAGAGTCAGATGAGAGGAAATCACTAAACACACAACGGATGGCGCAGGGTGTGCCCCAGGCTGGATTGTAGAATAATGGCTGCTGGGCATGTCTACGTTTTAACCAGAAACCATTTTTGTTCTGAGTTTAAGAAAATGAAGGAACGAGAAAGTGTTGTCTGAGTATGAGATGTGTTTATGCCTCAGATTCTTAGGGTTGCAGTTGTATTCACCCAATTCCAGAACAAAAAACAGACATTGCTTCCATAGAGTCCATAAAAACAACAAGAGTCCTGTGGCACCTTATAGACTAACAGATTTCTTCAGGCATAAGCTTTTGTGGGCTCTAACCCACTTTGTCAGATGCATGAAGTGGAAACTACAGATGAGAGGTATATATACACATGCCAGGATAGAGGAAGGCAAATGTTAGCAAAGTCAGTTCAGAGAGCAGATGCGGCCCATTCATACCAGTTGATCAAAGGGAGAAAATGTGTGAACAGACGAATCATTTTTTGTAATGCGCTAACCATTCCAACTCCCTATTCAGACCCAGTCTGATTGTGTCAAGCCTGCAGATTTGCTCCACCTCTGCAGTTTCATGCTGAAGTTTCTTTGTTGAAGTATGGCAACTTTCAAGTCTGCTACTGTGTCTAGGGGGATTAAAGTATTCTCCTGCTCGTTTATGGACTTCGCCATTTTTGATGTCCGATTTGTGTCCATCTATCCATAAAGTCGATGATTATTGTCATGATTTGTATTAGTCACTGGGCACTGCTGTGTGCTTACCACTGTTCAGAATATGCCAGAAAATGCAGTTAATGCATATACAATGTGTCTCCCTGGAGAAGAGGGCTCAGATATTTAAGTATGAAGTGTATAGCTCTAGAGCACGTTTTAACATCTATGGGTGAAGATGCTGACAGCAATAGATTTTTTACTTGATTAAGGACTAGAAGATTTGACCTGCTAACTTTTTTTATAAAGAACAGCTGTGAAGAGCTCCTCCTCCTTTTTGTTTCCTTTTCTGCCTGCAGTGGCCCTGATATACCTCAGAAGATTCAAATTTTTCCGTCCCTTTAAAATGTGGAGTGTTCTTCAAGTTCCAGAGGGGTAGCCATGTTAGTCTAGTTCAGCAAAACAAGCAAGGAATTCTGTGGCACTTAAAGACTAACAAATTCATTTATCACATGAGCTTTCTGGGAGAAAATCCCACTTCAAAGCATCTGACGAAGTGGGATCTCCTCCCATGAAATCTCATGTGATAAATTGTTAGTCTTTACATGCCACAGGACTCCTTGTTTGTTTTAACATTCTTCTGTGAGAGCAGCAACTCAATCACTCTCATGTGGTATTTTAGAGTCATCTGGAAAGTACTGAACTTTTAAAGAGAAGTGAAAGCACTGCTGCTAACTCTCAAGGGTCTCATTATCATTAAAGCCCCAGCTCCTGGAGTCAAGCAGATTTATGATGATTTCAGCTTTCATTCTTAAAGAAAAACTAAGTTTCTAGCCTTTGTGGCCCAGAAAGCCCACAGTGACCTTATTGTACCCTAAAGGCCCAAAAAGCAGAAGGCAAATAAAAAGAAAACTAAATCTGTTATTTATACACAATCTCATGATTTGTAAAATAATCTCGTGATTTTTGGTGAACCTGACTCATGACTTTTGAACATTTGGATTGCCAATCCGGGCTGGATTATCACAGAAGCTAAAGTGATTGAAGCCCCAAGACCTAGCGTTAAGGAGGGCTCTGGGCTCCACCCCCTAAAATCTCTGCAGCATGTGGCCCCCACCCATGCTCAGCACTGATGAGGCTTGAGGAAGCAATGAGAGAGCTCCTTGCCCTGCTGGTGCTGGGGAAGCAGTTCCCTGTGGCCAGAAGTAGGGCTCTGTGTTCCTGCCCTTCTCCTGGGTAGCTGGTCTGCCCCTAGGGGTGGGGCGGGGAAGTGTCTATTCACCCCGCCCGGGGGGGCAGGGCCAGCTGGTGCATGGCATGGCCTCTACTCCAGTGCAGCTGTCCAGGGCTCATGGCCCTGTGGGGCTCCACTGGGAGCGTACTGTATGCCAGTTGGCCTTGGGGCCAGACTGACCAAAGTGGGGCCAGCGGGACAGCATCCTCTGGCCCCAGTCCCCCCATCCCCTAGAGATGGGCCACCCACACGCTACCGTTCTGGGGGGCTGGGGGCCCCACAGTGGGGGTTGGTGCCCTAGGTGAGGGGGGCCAGTGATGGGGGGCAGCCTTGGGCCCCTGGGTCAGTTAATCCGGCCCTGTTGGCAATACTTGGAAAGTGACTTGAAAGTGTCAGTTGCACAGTCACTCCTATTTCTAGTCTATTATTTGTGGTATGATAACACCCCCAAATCCTCTGGCAGGTGCTGTGTAAACTCACAGAGCTAAATGATGGAAAGTAATCTAGATTCTTCTACAATTGTTTCAGTTGCTGTATTAAGGAGTAAGAATATACACTAAAATGTTAAACTTACTCAGTGTCCCTCAAATGACCTGACACAGGATGTCAGAGCATGTTAATATTAGAGTGGAATGGGGCTACCATTTATTTAATTTTCTTTCTTTATGTAGGAATTAGATCCAGTGCTCCTGTCAGCTGTTTTTCTGTTACCTCCAAAAAACCCAGATTTTTCAGGTGCCAGTAGCCCCTGGAATCACAGTTAAATTGCCCCATCTGAAGTCTGAAATGGCACCAGTGGTGGAGCAGCTGCAAAATCAGAGACTAAAATTGGACAATGCTGAGAAGGCTAATATAGCATATGTGGCCCTGCTCAATGAAAATGCAAAGTTCTGCAGCACCATCATCCCATTGTATTCCAAAGAGCTTGTGTCCGTTGCTGGCAGGGGTAATGGGTTCCATCAGCCCTACAAATTGAATAGCACAACATCTTTGTTTCATCCTTAGAAGACCCAAATAGTCCAAAAGCTGCTAAATTTTGAACAACCCCTGAGAAAGAGAGCAGTATTTTGAAGCTGTAATTTTTAAGTAACTTAGAGTGGAACTTTTAAAGTGGAGTAAGGAATTGGGACTGCCAGTTCCCGTTTAACTAGGTTTTCTAATGTCAGCCTTGCTTTGCCTGGAGATGCAATTGTTAGCAGTTTTTATACAGCAGGGGAATTTTTGCATGTGACCTGCAGAGAAATAGGAGTGGATTTGTCCTCTATTTCTGTTTCAACCTTTGCTTTTTTACAATTTATAAGAAAGGACATGTGTGTTTATGAGTGAATCCACATTTAACTCAGACTGTCTGAGAAATACCTGGGAAAAATACGTTTTTGATTCAGCACCCCAAACCTCTTAATTTAATGAATGATAAACCTCATATTCTGCATTCTGTTAGACCTGTGACTTCTCCACCAAAATCAGAGATGACCAGACTTCATGTTCCTAACTTAATTGTTTTTT
The DNA here is from genome assembly GCA_007922195.1 of Podocnemis expansa. Lineage (NCBI taxonomy): Eukaryota > Metazoa > Chordata > Testudines > Podocnemididae > Podocnemis > Podocnemis expansa. The sequence continues at coordinate 12,924,669 of ML681995.1, read as the reverse complement.
TCTTTTTAAAGGAAAAAGAAATGCCTTTAACATCTTTCCATCCTTTACCATATATCATAAAGAAGAAAAACAGGATACAAAACTTTTTTTTTTTTTGAGGGTGTCTTTAATTACACCAACCCTTAAGAACTGCTTCCTTCATTCTGTTGGTAGAATGAATTAATCACCTTTCATTTTTTTCTAAACTTTTGTTATGTGAAAGAGGCAGGGACATCTCAGGAGACTACACAGAGATTTCCTCTATGCAGCAGGCTAGAGATAAACATGCTGAACCCAATCAATAATAAATTGGATTCAAGAGGGAATGAAGCCTTGTTCTGAGAAGAATTTGCTATTTATTTATCGTAAACAACATAATGACTTTAAGTGTGTCCAATATTTATTGAGTCAGAGTGAATTAAGATAAGTTGTTCTAGATGACACTAGGAGGCTATAGCCAGGGGAAAAGTAGCAAAGGAAAAAGTGCCAAAATGGGACTGACTCACCAGTTATAACCTGATGTAGCTCCATTGATCTGAAGATGTAAAACTGGAGGGACACAGTAGTGAATCAAGCCCCAGCTATGTATACTGGGAACATATGAATTGTCAAATGGGGTAAGGCCAGCACTCCGTCTAGTCCACTGTCTTGTCTCAGACAGGGGCTGGCACCATATGCATCAGAAAAAGGCATAAGAAGCCTACAGGAACATCACTACTGTACTATCTTGTCTGTATGGGTGCCTGGTTCTGTGTTCACTGATGAAAATTAACTGCACCATATCTCTCCTTTCTCTCAAATATTGGAAGGATATTTCAGAATGTTTCCTTGAGTGACTCTTTAAAATATGCAGCTACCTTTTAGAAGTCTGGCATACAGTTTGTCTGATGGCGGATTGCCTGGCATTTCTGATGCCCAGAAATACATGGAAGTTGTGTTGTAAAACTTTTACACTGTTTTAAGAAGGGAAACACAATCTCCCAAAACATAAATTACTGAAGACTTTGTAGTTGACCCTGGAAAGTTTTTAATTATAGCATATGCATTCCATCTTTATGATCTGATTTTTAATTCTGCTCCCCCCCCACTTAGACTATGTGTACACAAGGAAAAGTTAGTTTGAATTTGTTAATTCAAACTAATACGTTTGAATTTAGTTTGAACTAAACTTGAACTTCTTTGTTTGAAATAACAACTTAATGTTAAGTCAAATTAGTCCACTTTGTTAATTTGAACTAACTGCCCTTATCTCAAACTTTAAAAGTTTGAATTAAGGGTTAATCCTAGTCTACACTGTTCTAAGTTTGAACGAAGGATCAAACTAAGGGCTTAGTTTGAACTAAGCAGCAGGTCTTACTGATTCGAACTCAGCTTTCATTAGTTCATATTAAGGAATTCCTTAATTCAAACTAATGAAAGCCTGGTGTAGACAGGGACTAAATTAGTTCGGATTAAGCCTCCTTAATTCAAAGTAACTTGCAAGTGTAGACATACCCTTAGAGAATACCACCACCTATCAATTGTCTCTGGCCTGTGTATTTTTTGAATGACTGCTTTGGTAAGTAGTAACAGAGCTCCATACTAGTTGCTGGGAATATATTACAATACTGATTATTTTTCCTGATATACTAACCGTTCCACCTACAGTGAGGCAGTAACCCAGGAGACAATAAACAAGTGTCCTGGAAACCTCTGATCTTCCTATCTCAGACAATTGTTGTTAAAAAAAGCAGTCTGGGACAGAAAACAAAAAAATCTTCTTTAATAACATGTGGACTTCAATATCCCTAACAGCTTAACCTAGAATTCTAAACATTAATCAGAGAACACACCCATCTTCACAACAGGCTTTTTCCAAAAGGGCTTTGTATGGAAAGGGGTTATTCTCCTGGCTACTGAGAAAGATATTGGCTCATAATCGAGGGCTCATTGAATTAAATAAGTGCTTACACTGAAATGGGTATTGGATTAGCCTGGCAAGTATGAATTACTGTTCATCACTGTGGGGATCTCTGAAATATTTAGGAAGGTAAATGAATAGGTGGACATGAAGTAGCTTACATTGTTCATTTGGGGGAGGGGAGTTGGCATGAAGAATTAAAAGGATCAGGATGTTGAATGTGCATATATTTTTTCTTTGTGTTGTACACTACTTATTAAGGAAAAGCTGACTTGCCAAAATTTAAGTCAAGGGGAATCTTGAAAACAGATGACTGCAGGTTTTTGATCCCTAAATAAAGTGGAAAGAGAATGTGCACAGACAGCACCCAAAGCAATGCCTAAGGGGCAAAAAAATCCTATTGCCAATTTTAAAAGTCAGATTCTCAACTGCAGTAAACATTAGATTTCCACAGACTTTATTAGAGCTATTCAAATTTGTAGTAGCTGAGGACCTGGCTCAAACTTTGTGTGGTATTCTTTTTAGGTTAAATGCAGAGATCCTATCTTGGACAAACCTCTCATTTACTTTGAGAGTTAGCCTGAGTAAGAATTTAAAGCCAGATTTTGAATTTTCTTAGACATTGGTCTAAGCCACCAGAGAAAACAATCAAATTACAGTGTTTTATTATGCCAGTGTAACTGAGAAAAAATTCTGTCTTGCATTAAAAAACCCTCAGGTTTTCATCATTACAATTAACACCAAAAGGCCAACCAATGCAGATACACCAATTTACTCCAGCTGAAGATCTATTCAGGCCTTAAATTACTGAAACTGAGTTTGCAGGGCAAGCATTGCTCCCATTGTATTTGTTTGTTAACTTTTTGGGTTTGACAGAGCTTTGCGTATAATTGTTTCACTACCATTTGCTGCAAGTTTCACTTCCTGGTCCTCTGCACTAGCAAGAAGATATTTGCATGCACTGTCCTAGACTCTTACATATGTGCTTTACGTTGGTACCATGAGAGAGGACAAAACTTCAAAAGTCACAGTTTTGCACATCGGAGTTGTGCACTCCTAATATGCATCCCTTCAAACAAAATGCCTGAACACAAACCTGACTTGTGCACATACCAAGAGTTCTATATAGCAGTGGTTTTTGAACTTTTTTCCTTGGGACCCCGTTCAAAAAAAAATCATTTATGCCTGGCACCCAACAATTATATCTTTGTGCAATGCCTTCCAGTCTTTCTGTGGTGGCAACAGGGGGTGCCACAACCTAGTGTCTGAGGGTCTGTGACCTAGTACTGAATCCTGACCCTAAGTTTGAAAACCACTGCTATATAGTAGGCATGTACAATAGCCCTCTGAAAATCTGGCTCACTACCTATAGCACAGGCTGGAATGCTTATACAGGTGTGCTGGCTTTAGCTAATTTTTACAAACCTTTGCAAATCATTCATGATGTTTTATTCTTTTACAGCCAAATTCTGGTTTTTCTGAAGCTGATGAAATGTACCATTGATTGATAGAAGCAGTTTTGGACTCAACATTATTATAATACAATATGTGTATATTTTGTGCATATTTTCATTTGAAGTACTTGAAGAGGGAAAAAGTGTCTGATTATGACATTTAGAATGTCTAAATATTTTAACTGGCAGATCTACACATTTTCTCTGCTTTTAAAACTGCTTTCAAAGCTATGGACTAGATTGGCAGCTACTCAGTGTTGTTCCATTGAATTCAATGGATTTACACCAGCTGAGGATTGGGTCTCTTTCATAAACAGTGCTTTTTTGTGGGGCTGGCAAAAAGGTGCTGGTATTCCCTACCCCTGCTAAATGTTGAATTCCTTTGTTTTGCTTTTTTAAATATATCCTTGTAGATAAATATAGATTGGGGAGCACAGAAAGGACACTGAAGAGCTATGCTTGTGTAAGATGTAAGTTGCACCCTTCTTCTTTGAGGATAGTAACAGTCACCCAGAGAATTCTGAACCCACACAAATAACTAATTATGATAGTTCTTAAATCATTATATACCCAAATCCTATGGATAATGCACTTTGCATCTTCCTTGGAGCACGTGGAAGTGGGCAATTTACAGAGGCCTTAAACTCTGGATAAGAGTTCTGTTCTTCTTTGAGCTTTGCTCAGATACATTCAGTGTTAGGTGTCTATGTGCTGCAGCGCACAATTCATCAAAAGCTGTTTGCCCTAGCCTGTCTGAGCAGAGTCGGTGGCCAACACTCCCTCTGGCCACTGTGGCTATATATACGGCCCCAACCCTGACCCTCCTCAGTTCCTTTTTCCACCCTTGGCAATGGTTTCGGAACAGTCTCTCCTTGCAATTGCAAGTGCCTGTCATTAGCTTTTGCGTGAGCCACCCGTTTAAGCTAGAGGACCAGTTTGTGGATATCGTTCCACCAAGAACCGACACTTCTACAGAACATGCATGCATCTAACCCATACTTCCTTAATTTGCCAATGAGAATGCTGTG
>ML681995.1:12749662-12919908 GCA_007922195.1 Podocnemis expansa | reverse complement strand
TTCTTCACCACAACAGAGGGTGGGTTGTGGGCAGGGGTGGAGCACTGCCTACCGCCAGAGGTAACCAGCTGCCAGTGTCCTCCCCTTGCCACAGGCTCCCCATCCAGCTCCAGTGTTGTGGCAGTAGTCCCTGGCACCTGGATAATGCCCTCCTTCTTGCACTTCTCCTTGTGGATCCTGTTGAGGAACTTCTCCAGGGTGTGGATACTCCTAAGCCGAGACACCTCCTCCTGTAACTCTCCCACCTGCCTCTTGAGAGATTCCACCGGCAGGCACCTGTCACATCGATTCATCTCCCCAGCCAGAGCGTTGGAGAGAGGGAACTGCAGGCTGCAGTCCCTGCAAGTCCACACCAGGGTCTGGGTAGAGATATCTATGGTCAGGATGTCTGTCTGGCTACAGGCACAGGTAGAAGAGACAGAAGGGTCATATCCATATGTATTCATGCCTTTCCTCCCATAGGAGACAAGGGATTTGGATGCACACAAAGGCCAACCTCAAGCTTATTGCTGTATCTGTCCCTTCTCTTCAGGCCCTCAGCCTCAATACATTGAAACAGGATCTTGGTATCCTGGGCTGCACTTGAACACTCCCATCGCAAAGGGCAGGTGGGAGACCGATGCCCCTTCCCCTCCCATGCCCCTTTTCCCCATTTCTATTCTTTTCTGGTACCCCTATTTTGATACTCCGGGTCTGTGCCTGCCCTTTGGTACTATCAACCATTTGCTTTCTCAAGGGATCTCTATGGGAAATTCCCCTTAGAGGTCGTGAACTTTCCATCCCCACCCTCACCTTAACTTCTAAGGCTGGTACAGTCTATGTTGACCCTGCCTGACAGAAGGTGCTAAGGGAGCGTCCTCATCTGAAGTTTTCAGACTATTGCCCATAAAACTATGGCTCTGAGGTTACTCTATTATGGCCCTGAGGCAGACCTTCTACCCTCAAGACCACTGCACTTGATTTCCCTACACGACCTGGTGACATGCAGGGGCCATGGAGCTACCTTTCCCACCTCATCATCAACCCCCTTCTTTGTTTCCAAGATGGGTGGGGTAGACCCCTACCCAACCTTACTAGTGGGGGTGCAGGCCAATTTCTTGATGTGCAAGAGATGACCTATCTTTGCTACTTCCCGCTACCCGCAGTTTGGCTGCCACAGCTTGAGACTGAAGGCCTGAGGGTTTCAATGGGATCAGAAAATTTTATATCCCACTTTCTACACAGATGATGGACTTTCTCTCTCTCTTATAAGTCTTACCAGTAGAACTTCCATGTCTTCTGACTGTTCACTTACTACAGTTCTAACAGGCTCCTCTAGAGAAGTCAGTAGGACCTGGTTGTGTAAGAGCTAGTCCTTTTCTTCCAGTGTGCATGGAATAACCCAGACAGTATCCTTGCCAACCCGCTGCAGAAGTGACTCACTTCCCTATTTCGTTTTCCCTGTCAAGCGCTCGTAGAGCTTTGAGAGGAGCGGTCTTTCCGCTTAGGGACAAAAAGTCCCCAGCTCATCAGAAATTTTCTCAATCTGCAGGCTTGGGGACCTGCTAGGCTTGCATAGCTGACACTATGACCCCAACTCCCCTCAAGCTGACGCATAGTTTTCTCTAAGGTCCCTTACCTCAGCTTACCACGGGAGTTCATAGAGTTATAAAATTTTCCCCTTCCTTGTAGGCAATATGCTCACTTCAGGCGGCTTCCTGGTTTGGAGTTTGCCTATGGGGATAGCTGTGCTGAAGGAGGAAAACTCCAACTCTGCCACCGTCCGTGGTATGGCTAGTAGTCACCTGATGCTGAATGTATCCAAGCAGAGCTCAGAGAAGAACAGCGGGTTACTTATCATTAATCGTCCTTCTTCGAGATGGGCTGCTCACATACATTCAGGACCCTACCACTGTCTCTGCTATTCGGAATTGGTGATCTTAAAGGGAGTGGGAAGGATCAGGGTTGGGGCTGTATATATAGCCATGGAAGTGGCCAGAGGGGGCATCGGCTGCCAGCCCTGCTCTGAAAGGCTAGGGCAAAAAGCTTCCGACCAATCGTGCGCTGCGGCATGTAGACACCTAATATTGAATGTATGTGAGTAGCCCATCTCAAAGAAGGACGGTTAATGGTAAGTAACCCACGTTGCTTTCCAAATGGCAACCTGTCTTTGAACAAACTGCTGATCTATATGGCTATGTCTATACTAGCAAATTAGTTTGAATTAAGGAGCCTTAATTCAAACTTATTTAAGCCCTATCTACAGTAGGCCTTGCCTGCTTTGAACTAGTTAATTTGGATGTTTAGTCCAAGCTAACTGCTTAGTTCGAACTTATTTAGAAATTTAGTTTGATGTACTCATGCTTGTTCAAACTAAATAAATTCAAACTAGCAGTTAGTTCAACCTAAGTGCAATTTTTAGTTCAAACTAACTATCTTTTAGTTTGAACTAGCCACACTTTTTTAGTTTGAACTAAAAAGTTAGTTCAAACTAAAAAAGCACGGCTGGTTTGCTCAAACTAAAAAAATGTGCTTAGTTTGAACTAACTCCAAACTACTTTGTTTGGACTCAGCAATTCCAGTCTAAGCTTTTAGGTGTAGATATAGCCTATGTTACCTATCTTACCATCTGGAAATAGAGGAACACAAAGAAACAAGGAGTAAGAAGCTGCAAAAAATATCGTGATGTAATTATTTGCTTGGTAATGGAACAGCAACTGCAACAGGGCTGGCACAAGCATTGCAGGGGGGCGCTGAAGCTTGAGGGGTGCCAAAATGGGGAGCGTGCCATTGCGGCACACTCTGACGTCATTTGTCTTAGCTGGCGTCTGCTGCGCTTGCAGGAGGGCACCAGAAATGGTAGCGCCATTCCTGAACTGCACTTACATGACTCTAAAATGCCTGACAAAGGAAAGGTAAATTGAGGATGGGATGTTGCTCTTACTTTTCTAAAGACGACATTTTAACACAGGAAAATCTTCTTTCTGCTTAAACTAGAAAGGTCCTTCCAGCAAACCTGACTGGAGGCATTTCTGATTACAGCGTCAGATAACAAAAATCTAGTTTGAGGTGTTCAAGAAAACTGGACAAAAGCTCAATATACTGATTAACTTGCATTTCTTGTACAAGACAAGGCAACGGTGAGGGAAAGGGAAGTTTAGCACAAAGGCTGTGTTGCAACACTGTCGAGTTTTAAACAGATATGTCTTTCCTGCTTCCTAACCTGAGTACAAACAAGGTCACTTAGGAATCAAAAGAGTTCAAAATTCCAGATGTAATATCCCCAGAATATAAATAAATTTGTTAGTCATTAAAAGTGCCACAGGACTCCTTGTTTGTATCTCCATAATATGTTACTGGAAGAAATCCAAAGACAGAAAAATGTATGACAAGCTTTTTTTTCCTACACTGCTGCCTTTTGGTAGAGTGGCCTAAATCATCTCGCTTTACACTAAAGGATCTTTCAGGATGGGTGACAAAGTGACACAGCTTTCTTCAGTGTGTGAGTGATAAAGAAAGACAGAAAGGCACACCCATTTTATAGCTCACCTGTCTCACGTAAATCTACTGGGGCATTCTGCTACACCCGGCAACAGCCTGGTTCAGAAATGTTTCTGGCCCCTATATGGGAAATGCAACCAAACAGGTTCTAAGGAGAAAATGAGATCAATGAAAATTGATGAGTGATCTGAAAGAGAGCAAATGGCCAAGCAAATATTAACGTATAAAAGTCTCTTGGGAAGATACTAAACAGCAATTTTCTTTAACACCTGATCATTGATGTTAATGGAAAGACTCTCACAGGCTTCAGGCTTTGGACAGGCCCTGATGGAGTGTAAAATTGACTTATGTCATAAGGTGTAAGGAATGCGCTTGGATAATTCATACATGACTCACCCCTTATAGCGTTAAGGATAAATACACTTATTTTCCACACTCTTCCATGAGTCTCAGAAGATTCCCCTTTTCCATGCCTCTAGTCAAGTGGTTCCCTACCTTTTGCCTGCTGTGGTACACCTTGACATCTTAAATTATTTTGAGGCACACCACTACAGAGTCTCCTAATGTACTCATGAATATTCATGAGCCAATCTAGAACTCTGAGAAGTTTTTCAAAAAATTCCATGGTACGCCTGCTCAAGCCTGACAGCACACCTGTGTGCCATGGCACGCTGGTTGGGAAACACTCCAGCCACCACAACTATACAGCCTTGAGCTCTCCAACCATCTTGCATTCCTAGCCCTGTCTCCCCTCTCATTTATGCTGCTGCCTTGATATCAATTTTTTTCCTGCTTCTGGGTGGGCATCCCAATGCATCCCACCAGCCCCATTCTGTCGAGGATACAGGCTGAAGGAGACTTGTTGACTTCTTGGGAAGAGAGAGGTGCAGAAGCTGTAACGGTTGGTTACTCACCAGTAACCGTCCTTCTTCGAGATGGGCTGCTCACATACATTCAGTTACAGGTGTCTACGTGCTGCAGTGCATTGTATCTCGGAAAGTCTTTAGCATTAGCCTGTCAGGTCAGGGTGCACGGCCAACGCCCCCTCTATGCCGCGACCGCGGCTATATAGGTGGCTGTGACCCTGACCCTCCCAGTCCCATATACCTTTGCCAACTCCGTTAGTGGGGACAGTGGGAGGGACCTGAATGTATGTGAGCAGCCCATCTCGAAGAAGGACGGTTACTGGTGAGTAACCAACCGTTCTCCTTCGAGCGCTGCTCACATCATTCAGTTACAGGTGCCTGCTAGCCATACCCAAGGATGGTGGGAGGAATTACAGTTTACCCACATTGAATACAGCTCTGCCCACAGCGGCATCATCTCTAGCCTGTTGGGCAATGGCGTAGTGCGTCATGAAGGTATGAATTGACGACCACATAGCGGCCCTGCAGATCTCTTGGATCGGGACCTTGGCGAGGAAGGCCATGGAAGACGCCTGAGCCCTGGTAGAGTGGGCTCTCACAGTCTCTGGGAGAGGTGTGTTTGACCTTCTGTAGCAGTCTTTAATGCAGTTGAGAATCCATTTGGAGATGCATTGGGAGGATACTGGGGAACCTCTCGTGTTCAGCAACCACCACGAACAGTTGGGAGGTCTTGTGGAAAGATCATGTGTGCTCAAAATAGATCAGGAGCGCTCTCCTCACATCCAGGGTGTGCCACCATCTCTGGTTTTCTGTCACCTGAGGGTCTGGATAGAAGAGCGGCAGGCAGATCTCTTGATTCATGTGGAAGGGAGTGGCAACCTTGGGCAAGAACGAGGGGTGGTGACGCAGGACCACCTTGTCTGGGAAGAAAACCGTATATGGGGGTTCAGAGGATAGGGCTTGTAACCCTGAGACCCTTCTGGCTGAGATAATAGCTACCAGGAAAGCCACCTTCCAGGACAGCATGAACAGGGTGGCTGAGTCCAAGGGCTCATAGGGCACCTCTATCAGAGCCTGCAGCACAACGTTCAAATCCCACTGTGGGGTGGGTTTACAGATGTGGGGAAAAAGTTTTTCCACTCCTTTCAAGAATCTATGGCAGATGGGGTATGAAAAGAGCGGAGCCCCATCTACTCTTTGGTGAAGGGCCGAGATTGCCTCCAGGTAGACTTTTAATGAGGACAGGGATAGGCCTTTCTCTCTTAGATCAAGAAGGTAATCCAGAGTTGCCTGAATTGGTGCAGAGATAGAGTTTATGTCTTTGTCACGGCACCAAGTAGAGAAGTGATTCCATTTTGCCATGTAGATGGACCTGGTGGAGGGTTTCCTGCTGCCAGCCAGGACCTTTTTAACCCTATCCGAGGAGTGTCTCTCTGGCTCGCTGAGCCAGAGAGCATCCAGACTGTCAGGTGCAGGAGGCCGAGGTTTGGAGGTCTGCCCACAATGGGAGGCGGAGCAGGGTCCTCACTGACATGTCTTGAAGGAGAGGGAACCAGTGTTGTCTGGGCCAGTCCAGGGCTATCAGGATGATGAATGCCTCATCCGCAAAGACCTTCAGGAGCACCCAGTGAATCAAAGGAATTGGCGGGAAGGCATACATTAGAGTCCCCAACCAACTGAGGAGAACGGCATCACTGAGAGAACCTTTCTCCCAACCTCAGAGGGAGCAGAACCGGGGGCATTTGTGGTTCTGCGCCATGGCAAAGAGGTTGATCTGAGGGTTTCCTCATCTGATTGTCAACGGGGAGAAGACCTCGTTGTGGAGGGACCACTTGTGATTCGCCAGGGGTTTTCTGCTGAGTGAGTCTGCTATGCCATTGCCCACTCCAGGTAGGTGGGTGGCAGTTGGCGTGAAGTGATGGTCTATCGCTAGTTGCCAAAGCTTGGTTGCTTCCTCACATAGCGCCGAGGAGCGGACTCCCCCTTGACGATTCACATAGAACATGGCTGTCGTGTTGTCTGAGAGGATTTGGACCACCCTGCCTTGGATCTGGTCTAGGAAGGTCATGCAGGCCAGTTTGATGGCCCTGAGCTCCTTCACGTTTATGTGGAAGAGACTGTCCTCGGGGTTCCAAACGCCTTGCGTGGAGAGGCCCCTGGACAGGTGGGCACCCCAGCCCGAGTTGGATGCATCCGTTATCAGGGTCACTGAGGGCTTGGACTCCCTGAATGGAATTTCCCCCATCATGAAGTCGGGGTCCCTCCATATTTGGAGGGACTCCAGGACATATTGCGGAACCGAAATTACCTTGTCCAGATGGTCCCTTTCTGGTTGGAAGCTTGTGGCAAACCAGAGCTGAAACGGTCTCATTCGCAGACAGGCTGTTCAGATTACCGATGTGGCCGCTACCACATGCCCCAGGAGCTGCATGCATCTGCGCACTGTGGTCAGCCCGGGCTCCTGGAGCTCCATGATGATGGTGCAGATGGACCAAAATCTTGACAGGGGCAAGGACGCGGTGCCTTGCTGGGTGTTTAAATGTGCCCCAATGAACTCTATGTCCTGAGTGGGGCAAAGCTTGGACTTCTCCAGGTTTATGCGGAAGCCCAGGAACTTGCACAGGTTCATTACCATGTTGAGGTGGTCTTGTACCTGTTGACTTGACTTGACCACTATGAGCCAGTTGTCTAAGTAGGGGTAGATTCTTACACGACTTCCTGCAAAGGAAAGCTGCGACCAGTGCAACACACTTTGTGAACACCCTGGGGGCTAGCGATAACCCGAAGGGGAGGGTGGTGAACTGGTAGTGGCGTTGTGCCACTACAAACCTGAGAAACCGCCTGTGGTGGGGTTGAATGGCTATATGGAAATAAGCATCCTTTAGGTCGAGGGCTGCAAACTACACTCCTGGGGACAAGGAGGGAATAATCTGTGGTTGGGAGACCATAGGGAATTTTATTTCCTTTATGTTTTTGTTGAGTGCTCTGAGGTCTTGAATGGGACGTAGGTCCGTATTGGGCTTGGGGATTAGGAAGTAGTGGGAATAGAACCCCTTGCCACGCTCTCTCGGGGACCTTTTTGATGGCTCCGAGGGAGAGTAACTTCTGGCATTCAACCTCAAGATTGCTTAGCAGATGTGGGTTTTCTGGGATTATGGGAGGGGGCGGTTTTCTGTCCCAGAGGGTTGAGAGGAACTGGATGCGGTATCCTCTGGCCACTGTGTCGAGGACCCACTGGTCTGACGTGACAAGGGTCCACCGTCGAGCGAAGTGGCGGAGGCGGTGGGGGGAGAACAGGGCTTGTGGAACACTGCCCTCGGGGGAACCGTCAAAAACGCTGTTTGCGGCCCGACAAAGGGTCCGATCCCTGTCTGCGCCGTCCCGACTGGGAGGCGCCCAGTTTACCACCTTTACCTGATTGGCCTTTATCCTTGTCCAGGTCCCCGAGGTGGCGCTGGGGAAACTGGAGGGATCTCAGGAACTGGGTCTGCAGCTGCAGCTGTTGTTTCACTTGCTGTAACTGCTGTTGTAGCTAGTGTGACCTTGAGGAGCGCCTAATGGGTTGAGGAGTGTAGATCCTGAGGGATCTCAGTGTAGCCCTCGAGTCCTTCATACCATGCAGCTTCGCTTCTGTGGAAGGTGCAAAGAAGTTGGGGCCCTCAAAGGGGAGATCCTGGAGAATCTGCTGCATCTGCGTGGAGAGGCCAGAGTTCTGGAGCCAGGCCAAGCGGCGCATCACCACTGCCGATGCCATTATACGTGCCGCTGTGTCCACTGTGTCCCAGGTTGCCACGAGCGGATCCCTGGACGGTGTGTCTCCTTCATCCAGCATTGCCTCGAAGTCTCTCAGGTGATCCTCGGAGACGGCTGAGTGGAGATTTCGTAGAGCTTTCCACAAGTTGAAGATGTAGTGCGTCATCAGGGCTGAATGATTTGAGATGCACAGCTGCAGGGCGGCAGAGGACTAAACTTTCCTGCCCAACAGGTCAAGCTTCCTCGCCTCTCTGTTCTTGGGTGTGGTGCTAGGTTGACCTTGTCTCTCCCTTTGGTTGACTGCGTTGACCACCAGGGATCCTGGGGCCGGGTGATGGAACAGGAAGAGGAATCCTTCCGGGGAGACAGAGTATTTCTTATATCCGCTACTTTGGACACTGGCGGGATTGAGGAAGGTGTTTGCCAGTGTTCCTGGACGATGCAGAACACCCAGGCGTGCAGGGGAATTGCGACCTTAGCCGGTGGGGCTCTACGGCACACATTGAAGAGAGATTCATCTTCCACTTGGATCACTCCTAGCTTCAGCTTCAGGTTCACCGCCATATGGCAGAGGAGGTCCTGCTCAACGTGGGGGTCTCGCTTGTGGTTGGCAGACATACTGATTAGGCACTCGTCGGGCGACGAAGATGACGGGGCCCTTAATCTGCTTCGTTGGGTAGAATCAGGGTCTGGCTCGTTGTCGGAGAAATCCGAGGACTCCTGTGCTGGTGAGCGGGCATAATGGAAAGAGATATCGTCTGCTGTCAAGTTGTATGGAGACCTTGACAGCGGCATGGGCACCACGAGGGGAGCAGGCACCTCCCCTGGTGGGTGTCTTCCCCTTGAGCCCGGTGACATGGAGCTTTTTTGGGGCCGCTTTCTTGGGCGCTCCTCCTGAGGGGGAAGAAAGGGGTCTTCCAAGGATGATCTGAATGACCTCCTCCCCGACATCTGGCAGTCTGATACTGAGAGTTCTTCGAAGGAGCAATGAGGCAGAGCTGCAGAACTTGGACCCGGTACCGGGTTTGACGGTGCCGGGTCGGAGAAGGGTGAAGAGGCCCGCGACGGTACTGGTATCAGTGCAGGTGTTGCCGGTGCCGAGTCCAATGGTACCGGAAATGGTGGCACTGGAAGCGGCAGTATCAGTGACGGTGCCGAGTCCAGCGGCACCAGGCTTGATGGCGGTATCAGGGTTAGGGGCAGTGCTGCTTGGGGCGGTGCCGTGTCCAGTGGTGCTGAGGGAAGTGGTGCCACTGTGGCCCATTTCTTCTTGTTCTGCACTGGAGCTGGGTTTGAATGCCCTTGGCGAGCCAGTGCCTGAGCTGGGGCCCTACTCAGGTTGGCCAGGAGGCTACTGGGAGACCGGTGAGGTCAGTGCCGAGGAAGTACTGTAGAGGGCTGAGATTTTGAGCCCGGTACCGGAGATCGGCGGGAATCTTGAGCCTGGGCCGATCGAGGATCCAGCGGAGCACTGGTGGCTCAGCCGCTTTCGGGCGGAGCGGCTCCGGTCCCCGAAATTAGGCGGAGGCGACGCTCCCTTTCCAGCCGAGTCCTCTGCTTGAAGGATTGGCAAATGGGGCAGTCCGCCGTAAGGTGGGACTCACCCAAGCAAGCGAGGGATTTCTCGTGCGGGTCGTCCATCGGGAAAGCCTTGCAGCATCCCAAGCATGGCTTGAAACCTGGTATTTCGAGTTTTGCGTGAAAAGACAGGCCCTTGCGTTTCGCAAGATAACGCTGATCCGAACTGACGCTGATGGCGGAAAAAGGAATGGGGAGGGTCAGGGTCACGGTCACCTAAATAGCCGCGGTCGCGGCATGGAGCAGGCATTGGCCGTGCGCCCTGACTTGACAGGTTAACGCTAAAGACTTTCCGAGCTACTGTGCACTGCGGCACGTAGACACCTGTAACTGAATGATGTGAGCAGCCCTCGAAGGAGAACTGACTCTTTTTGTGAGTGCTGACCTGCCCTACTTCCCTGGACCAGAAGAAGAAACTGGGTTAACTTCAGACCTGCTATGGATTGAATGCTCAGTACAGATTTTGGTGATATAAAATCCAAAGCATTGAGATGAATAGAATTACTCTACAAGTACAGTGATGGAATTGGTATAAGAATATAACCAGACAGTCAAAGTCTATCCAGAGGTGGATCCATTCAATCCCATTGATTAAGTTTATTCTGTGAGATTACACAGTTAGGTATAATTAGCTAGAATTATGCCATTGTGTTGAATTCTCTGTGTGACGCTATATTTTGCATATGCGAATACGTGTATGTATTTGACTATTCACTGATATATTTGAGGCTTACATGGCTAATTTTATTTTACAGTTAGATGACTGTACTCTTTTGTTACTCTATTTCAGGCATGATCACTCACTTTAGTCACTTTGTTTTGCCTTAAAGAATGAAAGAAATACAGTGAAAAAAATCTTAATAATCTAACTTGATGGGTGAGCATTGAAACACATGGAAATCAGGAGATTTAAATAGCTAGTTCCCAAATTCAGGTTGTTCATCTTTAAAAAAAACAAACACCTTAACAACATGTACAATAATGCAGTCATCTGGTTAGTGAAAACAAAACCAGGAATACAAACGAGGAGTCCTGTGGCACCTTTAAGAGCTCCTCTACGCCCAGAGTTACACTGATTCAACTTAAGGTGTCATTCAGAAATTAAACAAGGAATCCTCTGGCACTTAAAGACTAACAAATTTATTTATCACTCAGGCTTTTGTGGGAGAAAATCCCACTTCACCAGATGCTTTGAAGATGAGGAACATACAGAATGGGAGGAAAATAAATGCAGGGGAGTGTAAATCATAGGATCAGGTCAGACTGTTAAAGCAAATCAGTGCAGTAAATTCAAAGACTGGGGAACAGCATCAATTAAACCAGTGTAGAAGGCTGTGTGGATGCTCTTACTTCAGTTTAAAGCAGGCTTTGAACACAGGCAGCTAACAGCACACCAGTTTTGCTCTTGCCAGGATATGAATTTCCTTGATCTAGACTGCTATTTTTGGCACATAATCCCTAGATGGATCTGACAAGTGGTCTTGCAACAGCCCATGGAAGCAAGCTTGTAGTGTGACAGTGAACTGTAGCACTACAAACCATGGGAATACATTCTTGGATTTCTGTGTGGATACCGTGCTAGAACAGACGCAATTCCAGGCAGCAGTCGTGCAGAACTCACCTGCTATTCTGCAGCATTGTTGTGATCCATTTATTAGACTCCTTGGTGACAAACTCGTGATTGCCCAGCCTGAGGTTTGACAGAGGCAAAGGCAGTCATTATTTTGATTTAGGTGAAGCAGATTAGGAACAGGGTCAAAATAAACCATTCAAATCAAAATAAGTCTCCATGGAGGGGTTTGCAACTGATTTGGGCAAACCAGTGCCAATTTTGGTATAGAAACCCCAAGGTTTTTTTTCAACAGAAACATAACAAATGATTAGTAGCAAAATTCTAGTAGGTATGTTTGTACAAATAACCCTTCATCCTCAAACATATAAAACATTCACATTCCCTGACTTTGACCAGTTAATATTAAGCTCCCCGGGATACTAGTGGCTTATTTGTTCTTAAGGAAATATATCCAAAAGCCCGCTCCTCCATCCCAATAATCCGCTAGCTCTGCTCACAACTTCAACACACACACTTGTGCTGGGAGTAACTGCCTCCTTGCTGGATGTTGCACCTAGTCTGGTTCAGGGAAGAAAGGGACTAGCAGTGTACCTTAAAGTGGAGGGGACCATTTTGATCACCATAACAGAGCCCAGGAAGAAAGATGCACCCAGTGAAGCCTAGATTCCATGGATGAGCTACGTCAGTGGTTCTCAACCTTCTGGGGCTTGAGACCCATTTGTAAATGTTTATGATCTGTTGTGACCAAGCAAACAATGTAGGGGTGGAGCTCCTGGGGTGGTTTTGGTTGTATTCTGCCCCCTGGAGGAGTGGGTCCAGTCCACTACTCATCCCACAGTAGTGGCTCCTATGCTGTAGCCCTAGCTGGGTTTGGCTAGGGTCGGGGCGTCGCTGGCGCCTGGCACCCGGGGCACGTGCCCCAAATCTCAGCACCAGTCCCCTGAGTGTCTGGGCCAGCCCCGTCCCAGACCCGGGACCCTGGCTGGGGTGCCGTCAGCAGTGCCCATCTCTCCTGGCCTGAATGGGTCGGGGATCTGGGGCCAGGCTGGAGGTGGGAGGAGCCTGATGAACGATTGGGCGGGGATGCCAGATTGTGGGCCAAGGGGGCGTGGCCTGGGGCTGTGATGTGTATTTTATCCCTGGGCAGCGATGTTCCTGGCTAGGGTTACCAGCTGTCAGGCAAAAGGAGGAAAAATCCTCCTTTTTACCTTCTCATCCTCTGTCCAGCAGGCATTTTAAAAATACATGATTTTGCCTGGCTTTTTATTTACAGGGGTTAAAGTAGGCTGGAATGCCCTGAAACGCCCTAGTTTTAGGGGGAAGCGTCTTGGAACAGAACGTCCCTATTTTTAGGGGGAAGCATCCCTAAAAGCAGAAGATATTACATTAATACTACCTTTTCTCCATGTGTCCTCCAATGTCCTCCTTTTTGTACTTCCCTGTCCTTCTTGCCATAATTTGGTATCTGGTAACCCTAGGTTTGGCTCCAGGTTCTGGAGTTGCAAAATCCCATGACTGCTGCAACCCCACTCAAGTTTGGGCCTGTCTGCACTCAATTTGCGGAAAGGGGGTTGTGGTTCCTGGCTGGGTGGTAGGGCTACTTCCTGGACTCCAGTGCTGGCCCAGCCTGATGCCTAGCATCAAAACACCTGAGCCCAAGGCGTGCAGGATGGGACCCTGGGTGGGGGGGTTGCAGTGCCTGGAGCAGGGATGGGAGCTGCCACACCAGCCTTTGCAACTGTATCCTCCCCAAGACTTGAAATTAGGGGGGTGGATAAGGTGCTCACTAATTTGGTATAACACTGGGTATGTCCACACACACTGTTTAAATTGAAATAATTCTGGTTATTTCAATTTTAAAAATGGTAGGTCCACATGACATTCCCTTTTTTCAAAATGAGGAGCTCCCTCAGTTCGATATAAAGAGAGTTATATCGATACAATAAAACCTAGTATTATATCAATATGATGGTTAAATCAAAATTTTTATTTTGAAATAACACTGTGTGGACATGTTATTTTGATTTAACTGTTAAATCGATTGAACACTTTTTGTGCTTCTCTTTCCCAGGTGCTTTCCTTTTCCTATATATTGGGTGGGGGCATGGTCCAGTGAGGGGGCCATGTTGCTGCACCTCACATGGTGCCCCTCTCCTGAATCAAAATAGCAAGTCCTGTGTCTGGATGTGCTGTTTTGCTTTGGGCTTTTATGTTGCTGTTTACTTGTTAAACCAATTTAATGATTTTTATTTTGATTTTATTAAATCGATACAAGTTAAATCGATTTAACCGTGAAAGTGTGGACATAGCCACTGTGCCTAGCTGACAACTGGGGGAGTGTTGGTAAATCCAAGAGGGGAGGGAAATCCCTGCTTCGAAACATTCACAAAAACCAAGGAGTCGTGTGGCACTTAAAGACTATCGGATTTATTTTTCCCATGCGCTTTGGTGGGAGAAAATCCTGCTGTGTCAGATGCTTTGAAGATGGGTGAACTTTCCATTCTGTAAATTCACCCGTCTTCAAAGCATCTGAGAAGTGGGATTTTCTCCCACCAAAGCTCATGCAATGAATAAATTTTTGGGTTTTAAAGTGCCACATGACTCCTTGCTTTTGTTTTGGGTTTTTTTTTGTTTTTTGTTTTTGAGGGTTTTTTTGTTTGTTTGTTTGTTTTTTGCTGGACTAGACTAACACAGCTATCCCTTTGGAAACTGAGCCATTCAGGCTGCCCTGGAGCCATGCACGGACTGAGGAGCAGAGGCCACAGGCACCATCCCGCCGCCCTAGCTGCCGCGCCTCGCGCGCGCGGGGAGGGGCCCACACCCGGCCGCAGGCATCGCCCCTTGAAGAGGCGGGGCGGCTCGCCACGTGCGGCGGCTGAGCGACGGGCCGATATAAACAGCCGCCGAGCGCGCGCGTGTGACCGAGAGTAACCTCGCGGCGCGGCTGGGGCAGGCGATAAAAACCCCGGCGCGTTCCACGCCGCCGAGCCAGCCGCGCAGCGCAGCGCCGGGCGCAGGGCGAGGCAGGGCAGCGCGGCGCGCAGGGGTTCCGCGTGGCAGCCAGGTAGGGCTGGGCGGGGGGAGTGGGCTGCAAGGCTTTCCCCACGCACCCCCAGCTGGCAGCTCCTAACAGCCTTAGGGCAATTTAATGAGCCCCCAACACCCCGCTATTTTGAAACGCTGCTGCTGGGCTAAGTGTCTCCCCCCCACGCGCCTTTTTGGGGCGCCTGCTGCGGGGGCGGGTCCCTCTTCTTTCCCTCAGCTGCCTGCTTGCAAAGCGAAGAGGAGCCTCCTCGCGCATCCCCGGGCTTTTGGCAGTGTCCGCTAGTCCCTGGAGCGGGAATTGCTCTGGCATTGCCATTGCACGCCCGCCGGCCTCCTGGGAGCCGCTGCAGCCCCCCAGGCCAGGCCAGGCCAGCTCCCCCAAAACAGCTCTGCTTTGCTTTACGCCCCCAGCTGGAGCCGCTGAGGCAGGAAAGGAGGCAGCGCAGACACCAGCTACGAGTGACCGAGAGTAACCCCGGCAGCAGGCGTGTGCGCTCTGTTTCTTTAGAAAAATAACAAAGACATCCTCCTCCTGGCCGAGTTTTGCACACCCTGCTCTCGCTGGGGGGCCCAGGCGTGAACCTCCAGGAGAAAAATGCCTCGCAGGAGCCAGTCCAGCTCCAAGGATTGCTCTTTGCAAGAAAGGCTGAACGGGTTTGGAGAGAGGGAAAGTGGGGAAGAGAGTTGCTGATCAACTCAGGGCTGCCTTGGGAAGTTTGCTGTTTCCTCTTCCACGTCCCAGTGAGTTAGCAGCCCCTGGCAGGATGTTTGTGTGGAACAAAGAAATTCTTGGAAGAGAGGAATGGCTTTATCTTTTTCTGAACAATAGAGTTTGTTTTATTGGGTGTTCAGGGGTGGGTATATAAATGCAGGCACAATGTTATTCCTCTGCTGTGAGGAGAGAAAGCCCAATGGGTCAGCATTCAGTGTAAATCCATGCAAGTCAGTGGGATGACTCCACATGCATCTGAGAGGAAAATGTGTCCCAGTACTTCGAGTGGCAACTCTAATGGAGCATTACATTTTTTTGAAACTTATTTGATTACCCTAAATAGGTATGTTATAACATACTGTAAACCAGGGGTCTCGGACTCAAATCACCACGAGGACTAGTATGTTAGCCCCGGAGCTACACCACTGTGACCTTTTCATACGACAATATTGCAAATATTGGTAACACTAGTGTTGTTGCTGGCTGCAGGAAATAGCTTTAGGGGCTGTGTGTGGCCCTTGGACCATGTGCTTGAGACCCCTGTTGTAAACATTGATATGGATGAAGTGTAAAATGACTTATTAAAAACTGCTCAAAATAAAGCAGATTCAAGGGGAAGCTGGAAAAGTTTCTATCTTTTACCAAAACTTCTAGTTTTAGCACTGATAGTGCATAAGTCCAAATGAATAGTTCCAAGTTCTTGTATTTATTTTTAATATTAAAACATGAAAGCACTGTAGTTTTCTTTTTTTAAAAAAGACTTGTTTGGTCTCAAGGAAACATTTACTATGGATTCTCAGCAGGAAGTGCTTTGCCAAATTCGGGCCTACCTAGAAACTGAGCTTTCTTGAAAATGTGGCCATGCTAGGATAATAGCATGAGCTATTACAATTTGATGTTAATTGGTGCCTGGCCAAAAGCAAAAATAATGCTGTGCAATTTGTGCATAGTACTGTGCTTCCCTATTAACAGCAAGATGCTAATACCCTTGCTACTTGTGGTGTATCTTATTCCACTGCTGGGGGGCTAATCACTTTGGTTTCTGTGCAGCCCCTTGAACCATGAGTAGCCAGCACTAGGCTACTGAGAATGCCTCAAGGGCCAGACCCCCACTCTCAGGCGGCACTTACGAAGCTATGCCATGACCTATTTTAACTATTTACGGACCCAGTTGTGCTCCACAATAGAAGCATTGTTATATGCAGGAAAAAGAATCAGGGCACAAGCCCCCCAAACCCACCCTTCCCAGGCCTGGGCCCACCTGACTTCAAGCCCATGTGCAGCCCTAACACACACACTCTTTGTGCCAGACAAGGGACCAGGGAGGGCTCCCCCGCCACACTTCCTGACTCAAGAAAAAAGCCAGGGAGCCTGACTCAGAGGGGCTGGGTTGCCCCCCTCCTTTCTTCCCCCACACTGAGCCAATCAAGCAGCAGGGCTGGGCAGCCTGGATACAGAGCCTGGGGGCCTGCCCACATCCAGAGGCTGTAGCTGGGCTTAACTCCCTCGCAGCCCAGTGGTGAAGCCAGCAGTGGGTCTAGGCAGAAGGTGCACCTCTTCCCAAACAAAGCCTAGCACAGGTCTAGCAAAGCCTGAGAAGCCCCTCTCCTCCTTCCCGATGCTAAGCCGTGTAGCTTAATTTAAAGGGCAGGGAAACTGAGGCACATATCACAGAAGGTGTTTGAATTCTCTCCCCATAAGAATATACCCTGCATTCCTGGTAGAGTAGGGAAAAAAGCCAAGAGTCCTGACTCCCATGCTCCTGCTGTAACCACTAGACCCCAGTCCCACCCAGACTAGTAAATACAGCCCAGGAGTCCTGATTAAATCCAGCCCCATACTCTGTCCTCAGTCTATTGCAGGGGTCTCAAACTCAAATCACCTCAAGGGCTGCATAAAGACTAGTAGTTAGCTCAAGGGCTGCACCACTGAAACCTCTTCATACAACTGTTACCAATATTTGCAGTAAGTGTCATTGATGGCTGCAGAAAATAGCTTTAGGGGCTGGATGTGGTCCACAAGCTGTGTGTTTGGGACCCCTGGTCTATTCTTTGCTCCCTAGCTTAACCCCAGGTACCAAGCTGGGGTCTGTCTCACTTGAAAGAGCTTCTGATGTTTGGGGACTCTAGCAGCACATGGTGGGTGTGGAGTGGAGGGTCACAAGCGTGAGGTCTGTGACATGGCTGTGAGAAGGGAGGAATGGGGTATGAGAGGATAAAAGTGATGAGAGACCAGAACAGGGTGAAATCAATCACATTTATCCCAAGTCCCGGTCATATCTGGATCACCTTCCCAGGTCAAAGCTGCTTTCATGTGCAAGGTAAATTCAGGTTGTGAACCACCCATCAATTCCAGAGCTGCCTTATTGGGCTTGGTCCTATTGATGCTAGTGCAGTCACTCCTGTTTTAGCACAGGCAGAAACAAGATCAGAATTATCATTTTGGGTTCTTGATTAATCTCTGCCTTGTATCTGAGGGCATCATTTACCTCTGAAAAGTGGATGTTGTGGGGTTCTCCCCTCATACCCTGGCAGGGGCATGAAAATGCCAACAGCAGCAGAGCAGCAATCCTACAAACCCAGGCTGTGAGTCAGGACTCTTGGGCTGGGTGAGCAGTGGAGTTTAATGGACTGGAGCAAGGGAGATGCTGCCCATGGCTGTGCTGCCCCATTGATGAGAATTTGACTCTGGAACTTAAAATAATTATACTATTGTATGTGAGCAGCATGTTAAAATATATATTAGATATGTGCAAACAAAATAGTTGATATGTAAAAGAGTGGGATTCTGTAATGCACTTTTGAAAAATACACCCGAGAGTTTGATCATACTTCTTAACTTCAGCAGGCTTTTCTGTCACACAATGGCATCTGAAAATGCTAGACACCAAAAGAATGTTAATGTCACCATGTCCAGGTTATTGATAGGAGTGTGCGTGCGCGCACGCATGTGTTTTGTTATAGTTCGGCCTTTTTTAAGTATTTGTTGTCAGATGAAGGAATGACCCCCCCACCCCCACCATCGCCACCACCAAGGACGGTGGCAAGAAGGCAAAGTAGGATGGAAAACTGTTGATGCAGCTTTTTTGACAAAACTGCCTAACATTATGGACAAATAAACAATACTCAGAGCTGCATTCTTCTGAGCAGTAGGGTAAAAGCTTGATTGAGGATTAGAATAGGAATGAACATGAGAGTCTGTAGTTTAAACAGCATAAATCTCCATGTTCAGACTTTCTTCTTATGGCCTTTAGTTATTTTCTGTGGGAGTGCTGCTTTAAAGAACACTAGCTTAATCCAATAAAGAGGCCATTTTGCATTATGTTAACTTTATTAGTGAACAGTCAGCATTAAGCAGGAGAAAAGAGCCATTCCAAGACTACCAGCCTGGGCTAGACAGAAGGATTCCTGAAGAATGTACAAACAAAGCCAGAGCCTCTGACCGGGGTTCAGAAAATCTGGCTTTCTCTTTTAAGTGAGAGACCAGATGAATGGTGCTGTAGAAAAGATTTGTAAGGGTCTAAACGCTGTTATCCCCTGATAGTCATTTGGCTCATGTGAAATAATTTGCAGAGTACCATCCCAAAAACCTATCATCACATTTAATACTTACTAACAGTCTTGGTAGTGGTCTTAGAGGCCAAAATTCAGTAAGCCCTTGGCATGAAGGATAGATTTTAAGTAGGTGGAACACAAGATCGGCACTAGCAAGAGACTGTAAGTGGCTTGAGTTGAATGCCTACTTCTGTCGCAGCTTGAGAGTTAGTGCTGCCTCTTTTTCCTTTTCATTTCCCTTTTGTTTGGCTTTTGGGGCAAGCATTATCTTGTTGGGTCCATGTGCTGTGCTAAGCACAGTGGGGTCTCAAGCAGTATTCTCCCCAGGACTTGAAATTTGGGGAGGTGTGGGGAGGTATTGGGGGTGCTCACTAATTTGGTATAACACTGTTACTAGCTGACAACTGGCGGGATGTTGGGACCCTCGGGGGGGGGCCCCCCCCCGGGGGGGGGGGTGTTAGGAAAATCCCTGGTCTCAAGGCTTCTGGCTATCACCATGATACAAACCATGAAGTTAAGAGCTGATGCTGTGCAAGATCCAAATGAGAGCACAGTCTAGCTCAGCACTGGGGGAGCTGCAGTGCTGGGGAATGGCCGGTTACTTACCAGTAACCATCTTTCCTTGAGATGGGCTGCTCGCATGCATTCAGTGTCAGTGTTAGGCGTCTGTGCCACAGCGCATGATTGGTTGGAAGCTTTTTGCCCTAGCCTGTCAGAGCAGGGTCGGCAGCCAGTGCCCCCTCTGGCCACTCCCATGGCTATATATATATGGCCCCGATCCTGATCCTTCCTGGTCCCTTTTAAGTCGCCAACTCTGGATAGCGGGGACAATGGGGGGCTTCTGAATGTATGCAAGCAGCCCATCTCAAAGAAGGATGGTTACAGGTGAGTAACCCGCCATTCTTCAAGTGCTGCTCAGATACATTCAGTGTTAGGTGACTACTAGCCATACACTGGACAGTGGGCAGAGTTGGAGTTTTCCGCCTTCAGTATGGCTGTCCCCTTGACGCGGTCTCCAAGACCTGGGAGAGTGCCAGAAAAGCTGTTCAGCCTACATGCAGGGGAAGTCTTTCGCTTAGTAAATTTGTGAGGGAAGTCTGCCACTTGTATAAAAGGTGGGATCTAATCCCTGAGTCTGTTTAAAAAATCTTCAGGCCTTCAGTCACAACTGTGGTAGCAGAACTGGTGACAGTGGGAAGTTGCAAAGATGGGCCATCTAGTCTGAGGTGAAAAACTGAGTCGTACCTGTACGGAGGGGGTTGGGCAAAGGCCTGCCCTGCTAGTTCTGGGAAAAAACGGGGGGGATAGCCCCGTGACCTTCAAGTGTTGTTGAGCCTGGTGAAAAGAAGCCCCAGATAAAAAGGATCTAGCAGGATGGCCCTGATAGAAGAGGGGTCACCTCAGGGCAGCAGTGAGAACCTTGGGTACCCAGGGGTTTGTGGACATCAGTCTGGAACCCCAATACAAGGGACGTCCCTTTACTTCCCCTGTAGGTTGGGGTATATGCGATCTGCAGTGCCCCCTGGCAAAGCGGGGGGGGGGGGGGGGACGCGACAGGCTCCCACCCAGACTGGCTAACACAAGGAAGGACAGTGCTGATCATGAAAGACTCCCACAAGGGAACAGCACCGTCCGACTGCTGGCCAATAACCTGCCTCCCCACAACATGGAAAGTCCTATCAGGCATTATAGCTGCCAAGCTACGGGACCACATGGGCCAGTACCTGAGCACAGCTCAGAAGGGCGTTGGGAACAACACCAGGGCTCAAAACACCAGTTGGTCATAGACAGAGCAGTCGCCCAAGACTCAAGGTCTAGACAGACCAGTCTGAGCACAGCCTGGATTGACTACAGGAAAGCCTACGACTCAATGGCGCACACATGGATCTGTGAATGTCTGGCACTATACAAGGTCAACAGGACACTAAGGACCTTCCTCAAGAACTCAATGGGACTGTGGAAGACAACACTGGAAGTCAACTCAAGACAGCTTGCACAAGTGGCCATCAAGTGCGGCATATACCAAAAGTGATGCACTGTCCCCGCTGCTGTTCTGCATTGGCTTGAACCCCCTCAGCCAGCTAATCACAAGGACTGGATGTGGATACAAGTTCAAGAGTGGAACTACCATTAGCCACCTCCTCTACATGGATGACATCAAGCTGTATGCTAGGAATGAACGAGACATCAACTCGCTAATCCACCTGACACGGAGCTACAGTGAGGATATTGGGATGTCATTCGGACTGGTGAAGTGTGGCCGGATGGTAGTAAAGAGAGGGAAGGTAGTCAAGACTGATGGGGTGGAACTACCAGCAGGCCACATAGCAGACATACAGACCAGCTACAAGTACCTTGGCATCCCACAGTCACATGGGAACCACGATGAGGAGGCAAGGAAGACAGCAACATCCAAGTACCACCAAAGGATAAGACAGGTCCTGAAGAGCCAGCTCAATGGGAAGAACAAGATCCACGCCATCAACAGGTACGCCCTGCCAGTCATCAGATACCCTGCCGGTATAGTGAGCTGGCCAAAGGAGGACATGGAGGCTGCCGATGTGAAGACCCGGAAGCTCCTCACAATGTATGGAGGTTTCCACCCCAAATCCAACACCCAGAGGCTGTACACCAGCTGGAAAGAAGGTGGGCGGGGTTTGGTGAGTGTCAAAGCCACTGTCCTGGACGAAACCCAGAGCATCCAGGAGTACATCAGTAAGATGGCACCCACAGATGAGCTGCTGAGAGAATGCCTGAGGCAGCAGCAGACATGGGAGGAAGATCAAGCAGAAGTAGTGCCATGGCAAGACGAGACCCTGCATGGGATGTACCATTGACAGATAGCTGAGGTGGCTGACGTTGGGAAATCCTACCAGTGGCTGGAAAGGGCTGGACTAAAAGACAGCACTGAGGCACTGATCATAGCAGCCCAAGAACAGGCACTGAGCACCAGATCCATTGAAGCAGGGGTCTACCACACTAGACAGGACCCAAGGTGCAGACTGTGCGGAGAGGCCTCAGAGACAGTCCAACACATAGTGGCAGGATGTAAGATGCAGGCAGGAACAGCATACGCTGAACGGCACAACCAAGTAGCTGGCATTGTGTACAGGAACATCTGCACAGTGTATGGGCTAGACCCTCCCAAGACCAGATGGGAGATCCCACAGAAGGTCGTGGAGAATAACAGGGCTAAGATTCTGTGGGACTTCCAGATCCAGACGGACAGGCAGGTACTGGCCAATCAACCAGACATCGTGCTAATAGACAAGGACCAGAAGACAGCGGTGGTGATAGATGTAGCAGTGCCAAGTGACAGCAACATCAGGAAGAAGGAGTATGAGAAGCTGGAGAAGTACCAGGGCCTGAAAGAGGAACTAGAGCGGATGTGGAAAGTGAAGGCCAAAGTGGTCCCGGTGGTGGTAGGAGCACTCGGGGCTGTGACTCCTAAGCTGGGAGAGTGGCTCCAACAGATCCGAGGAATAACATCAGAGCTCTCTGTCCAGAAGAGTGCAGTGCTAGGAACAGCTAAGATACTGCGCAGAACCCTCAAACTCCCAGGCCTCTGGTAGAGGACCCGAGGTTGAGGAAGACACATACCACCCATAGGGGTGAGAGGGGAATTTTTATATATATAGTAAGCAAAACAAACTGCTCTGGGTCAGTGCTTGGTTTTTTAAAGGTAAATGGAGAAAATGCAGCTCTCTTCTGACTCAATCCTTCCTGTGCCATGAGATGTTGCTTAGGGTGTGAACAATGCTGTGCCATCCCTGTCTATCCTGGGCTGCTATTAGCAGGTGCCCTGTTACGTTCTCTATGTGTTCTCTGTCTGGATCCTGTTTGATGGAGGGCTTTTCTGTTGGCCTTTTGCATGTTCCACTAGCTGCCCAGTAGCACACCTGTGATGGTAGACAATTCATCTTCCTTCTTAGTAGGTGTCCTGAATATTTCTGTCTTATCTGGAAAACTTTAGATATAGGGAGTTGTTGAACTCTGACAAATCATGGTACTGGTTAGAAATCCATTCCAAATAACACCTTGTAATTTCTTGAGGCATTTGCTTTCTGAAGGCTGGTGGATTTCCAACATCTACATCCATGTGTTAAGATAGAAGTTACGTTTGAGTTGAAGAGTCAGAGCTTCTTTTTCTTGATGACCAAATTTCATTTAAGCTGGTGAACCCAGCTGCCATTTTTGTGAGACCATTACATTATTTCCTTCAGTTTGCATGTTACTGCTGAAGTGTGTGACCTGAGTAACCTCTTGCATTTCTTTGACTTCTAATGTAATGCCTGAGTTAAGGATTGCTGGGATTTTCACTAATTTGTTTTCCATAACTAATTATTAAGCCTGTCTCTTCCTTTATTTTCATGTTGGTTGAGCTGTCCCTTAGCTCTATGATCACCATCAAATCTAGATCAGTGTTTCTCAGTTGGTGTTCTGCAGAACACTGGTGCTCCATGGACATAGTGAAGGTGTTCTCCAACCAATACCAACCTCCTTGCCCCATTGAGGGGGTGAAATGGGGAGGGAGGAAGGAGCAGCATGGTGAATCAGCATGTGCCTGGCAGATTTTTAAATGCCCCAGCTGCAGCAAAGCTTCCAGGTGTATGTCAGCATCTGCTGCCACCTTGCTCCTTCACCACATCTGGGGTGTTTTTAAATTTTCCCATTGCTGTTAAAGTCAGCATTGAAATCACTTGTACATAACGGCCCTGGTAAAACTTCCTCCGACTAACCTTACTCCAAGAACAGGTGAACTTTTTTGGAACAGGCAGGTGCAGAATTCCCATTAAAACCTGAGTAATATCACTTTCAATTGTATGCATATACCTAATGTATCTATTGTTTAGAAATACATGTTATATTCATAGAATTGTATTTAATTTGGTTTCCTGAATCCCTTTTGCAAGAGTGCCTAGTATGCAGATATAACAACTGGTGTATGTCAGGTCTCTCTCTCTTTCTCTTTTTTTTTTTTTTTTGCAGGAAAGTTTTCATCAGGTGTTCTGTGTAAAGTAATTAATACCTCTAGGTGTTTACGGGTCCACTAAGTGTGGAGAAACACTGATCTAGATCTTCCCATGTTTGGTTGAACCATGTGATGCTCATGTTGTATTTGTCTGCACTTTTTTCCCATAATAAAGTCAATATTCATGCCACACAGAGGTGATAGAATACATGGTTGTGTGACACCAATGTCTCTTGAACTGTTTGCTCAAGCCTACAGTAGTTTACTTTAACTGTGCAGTTTCTACCTTAATAGAAAGCCTTGATGATGATGTTAACTGTTTTTCTTGGCATATTGTTACACCTCAGGGTGTTCCAGAGTGAATCATGATATCAGATGCTGATCTGTGAAGTTTCTGATGAGTGGATTTTTGACATTTGATCATTGAAGAGAGCATCAATTCTTTGGTCAACGCATGGATTTCTGGGTCAAAATTCAGCCTCCTCTTCCCCTAGATGTCTCAGCTACTTCCTTTACTTCTGCTTAAGAGGATGCTGCAGAAGATTTAACCTAAAAGGAGTCACTAGTTGTCACAATCACCAGAGTTCAGTGTCTTTAGTATTTCAACTGATGCCACTTTTCCATCACTCTGGAGCCGCGTCTGTGTCTCACTGAGTTCAGTGATTAATCAGTGGTCTCATTTGCTCAGTTATACCCAAGCTAGTGGAGTGACTTGACTTGAATTGTGTGGGTGTGTGCTTAAGACACAACTTATCCCCATAAATGTGACTGGCAACTTATTAATCATGCTGGTGAATCCTAAAAACACCATTAAAGAATTCCTTTTTCCACAAAAAAAATGGTTGCTGTTAGTTAGTGCAGGTGATATATCATTTATGACATATTGGTCCCAGTGGGCAAAGCCCAACAGAAAATGGCCATGATATTTGAACTTCACTGGATGAGGCGTATTGCAGTTTAAACTGCGCTGTCAGAAGTTATTTTGTCAGGACTGTGCAGTAAAGGCTCTTATGGGCTCTTTTAGAATAGAGTATTAGTTTGAGATCAAGGCTTGACTGCATCAATTAAATCCATCATGCTTCACAATTCTTATCTTGGTCAGATGTGCACTAC
Organism: Podocnemis expansa; assembly: GCA_007922195.1. Lineage (NCBI taxonomy): Eukaryota > Metazoa > Chordata > Testudines > Podocnemididae > Podocnemis > Podocnemis expansa. Next base: position 12,895,262 of record ML681995.1, on the reverse strand, counting down.
TATTTTCAGATTCTGCTACACAGCATAGCACATTAATTGACAGTAAAGTTTGGGTTTTTTTTTCCCCCCTTCCTTCCGCTCCAGCTAATATGGGATCTTGATCTTTGGACATTTGGCTGTGGTTAATTGTCTGTCTGAGAGACAAAAGCAAATAAGGTAGTCAAATTTGCTTTTCCTGGGTTTATCTGGCACAGAGAATTAACTAGATTTTTAGCCTTTTAGTTCAGGACAGAAAGGGACTTCCGTTATAATGAGGTGTTTCAATTTCTCATCCAGTTATCTTTTCAGTAGCTTTAGCAGGGCCAATGCTACGCAGTAAGCAGCCCCTGCATTGCAGGGGGGTGCTGGCATTTTGAGGGGCGTCAAAAGGGGACAGCGCCATGGTGCTCCCTTGATGACGTCACTCATCTGCGCCGGCGTCACTCTGCTGCTGGGGGGCACCACGATCCCCAGCACCGGTCCTGAGCTTTAGGAGAATGCATGATAGGTTAATGAATTTCATTTCAGGTGTAATATATTTTATGTTAGCTATGATTTTTTTCCCCATGTAATTATAGTTACATGCCAACATCTTTAGTTCAAACTCTCAATGATGTAAGCAAGTGCAACTCCTTCAGTTTGACAGAGCTGCACTTGCTTCCTGCAATGGAGGGGAATGACATCAAGACTTCAAAGAGAAGCAGCTGAACTGAAATTAAATTAAATTAAACTGTGTGAAAGCAGGATTAAATCGAGACTATGATTTCTTTTCCGATTACAAAAGGTAATTTGACTTCACCTTTCCCAGGGTTTGAACCTAACAACTGCTCTGATTTGCTGTTACTGTATGACCTGATCCTATATTTTACACTCCCTTGCATTTATTTTCATTCCATTCTGTAAGCTTGCCCGTCTTTGAAGCATCTGACAAAGTGGGATTTTCTCCGATGAAAGCTCATGCGAAAAATAAATCTGTTAGTCTTTAAGTGCCACACGACTCCTTGTTTTTTTTGCTGGACTATACTAACACGGCTGACCCTTTGGAAATCTTGCCAAATGTATTTGTGGGTACCATGGATGTCCCTATATAGTGATAAAAGCTTGGCTGGGTTGCTGCAATTGTATGGAGAATGTAGGAGCCAGAAGGAGTGTTTTTCTGCAGTGTGTAAGGTAACAGGGCTTTATTATACAACATACTGGGGTGCAGAAAATGGCTTTTTGAATTCATTTGGATACAGAAAGAAGGCCTGGTTCTTCATGACATGTGGTGTGTGCTATCGTTCCGCACAGGGCCAAAGTGGGCATAAAATACTATCAGTCTAATTTGGTAGCACTTTGCACTCCTATTGCACCCATGTCAATGCTGCACAAGGTACAGGAGTGGAGAATTAGGCCAAGAACGTTGAACTATCCATATGTCCTTTGTGATTTTTTTTAACCCCTTTTCCAATTGTTATGCACTGGCCTTTTGTAAGTTTTTAGGATGGAATCTTTTAAAATGAAGTTGTCAAGTATGCTCTTAAAATGCAGGTAAGAGCATGGAAATAAATGATACTGTGAGGTCCCTTGTTTATTCTGCTGCTATTGTGGGATTTCCAGCTCAAGCTTGCTCAATTTGTAAATAGATGGATTTTTTTGCAACTGCCCCCTCTGCAAATTAAATCCTGAGATCTGAAATGTCAAGCTGTTTCCTTCCTGCCTCTTGCATCATCAGCATCCATAAAGACTCTAGTATGAGAAATTGTCTGACCATTTTCTTGATGCATGAGGCAGAAGAGAACCTAGTGTTTCACCTCTGAGCTAGATGGGCAACAGCTTACAAGTGTTTTGGCTTTCTTGTGTTATGCCACTCCAGGCAACATGTCTGACTTCTCTGTGTGCATTCCCTGTATCAGTAGCACTCCTTCATCTCCTTGTTTAAGGAGCTGTGTGTCTTGGTCAGTGCTAACCCCTTACATGTGCAAATCCCAGGGCTCTGATTATCACCCAGCCTCATTCAAATCCTGTCCAAATATTCACTTCCACCACAAAGTCAATACAACAGTGTCCCTGGGTAACAGTGGTCCTTTCTGTCTTTATGATCTACACACAAACTAATCTTTAATTGACCGACTAGTTCTTCCTCCTCCCCTGCCCCCCATAGATAAGTTCTCTTCCTCCAGTTCTTTTTTGCATTTCTGGTTTCTGTTGTGAGGACAAATAAAAGCTATTCTTTAGTACAGTATTGCCTAGGCATACGTATCCTGAAAGGACCCTGTTTAAAGTGAGCTGGGCATCAAGCCAGAGTGGTTTATTTGGATAAGAGACTGGATCACTACCTGAACTCAGTATTTAAGCCTTTCATGTAACTTTGTCACTTTCATATTGTGAACTTTCTTGTATTTCCCCGCCCCGCTCCACTCATCAGCTTGACAGTTACCATGCACAGTGCAGATCAGAGCAAAACTTTTTGCTCTTTTTAATGGTCTGCAGCCAATTTCAAGCTGTCTCCACTGTTTCTGACTTGAACAGCAATAATACTGCATACTGTTTAGACAGCAGGCAAATCATTTTTTTCTTGCTTAAAACATGAATGTGTTTATTATTAAGCATCAGAGGACAAAACTTGGATTTGTTTATTAACACTCATAGGCCCACACTGTCAGCTTGTATGATATGATGCAAACCACCTGAGGATCTTTCTCATCAGTTTTAACCAAGAGTAATTATTGTGTTTTCAACACTCTTCTGTTGCCTGTTGACTCAACAATTCCCGTTTGTGCTCCAAAAAAAAAAAAAAAGGAGAGCTGCAAATGGAAACCAGGGGTTTCAGCTGGAGGGCAACTCTTGATGAAGTTTTGAGAAGGCATAGGAAGTGTGGAGAGCGGTTTACTTATCAGGAAAATGAGCCAGATAGAAGCCAGTGTTTGGAAATTGGGAAAGAACTGTGCTCTGTTGATTGGAGGATTCAGGTGACGATGGTCCTGTGGGCGGGCAGAGGAGGGTTGTAGGTTCAAAGCTCTGATCTGTTGCTGATACTTATGCTACTGAGGTGTGTTGCAGTGCTTAGACTAGGCAGCTGAGAGCTGGGAGTCTTGATTTTTGGAGGTCTGTTTGATTGTGTTCCCAGCTCTGCCTCTGATTTGCTGGGTGATCTGGGTAAGTCAGTTGACTACTGCTTCATAGTTCTCCAATGTCTAGAACAAGTCTAATGATAGTTGGCAAATTTTCTTTTTTTTGTAACTTGGACTCAGATTTGTTAGAAAAGCACAAAGTTGTGCATCTTTTTAAATTGCCACCAAGTACCATTGTGTGACTTGTCAGTGGTGGTCCTGTCTCTCCATCCCAGTGATTTTCCAAGTGAAAATGAAAACTTTGTGGCCCTTCTCAAAGGGTATTGGAGCAACCCAGTGCCCAGTCCTTGGGAAGTTTTCTGCTTTAAAAGGGTGGTGGTGGTGGTGGTTCTTGAATTTTTGAGCCTTTGTGTGAGCAGTTGTTGAGCACATAATAGGCACTACACTCGGAGCTCTTTGTATTAATTGTGTGTGAAATGCATTGTGACACCTTTGATGTGGAATTCATCATTATTTTAGCATCAGTACAAATGCAGATTTAACTTGCCCTTTCTCTTGAGTTGAGGAGAATTAAGTCTAAAGCTGTCTGCCTTAAGTCCATAGATCCCTTTAAAGTAAAAGCATGTACTCTAACTGCGCCTGTTCTAGGAATAACAGATGTATTGCAGTTTTGATAAAGCTTTTCTCCAGGTTTCTGTACCTTGCAATGATAACTTCTCACACACTGTCCTGGGCCATGTGCTATTAAAGGCAGTTGTTGCATGTCTAACTACATAGAAAACTCTTTGTAGCTGCTACATCCCAATATGGTGGGGGAAGCTGGAATTGAAGTCTGGTTTAAGCTTGAAGGCAAAAGCTTAATACTACAGACTGTGCATTAGGAGAGTGGAATATAATTCCCAGGTCTGTAACAGGCTTCTTGTGATCTTTGGGAAGTCAGTTTGGCCCAGATCCCCAGACCTATTTAGGAGCTAACTCCTCCTGTCTTCAGTGGAAGTTAGGAGGCCTAAAAAACTTTGAGGATCTTGGCCTTTTCGTCTCTGCCTCAGTTTTCTGTCTGCAGCATGGGGATAATACTTGATTTGAATTGTCTCTCCTGAGTGTTAGCTCTTTGTGGCGGAGATATCTCTTATTATTTGTGTGGCCAGTACTTAGCACAGTGGGGCATGGGTCTCAGTTAGGGGTTCTGCCATTATCATAATACTGCAAATGAGGGCTTTGCAGAGCTGACGATAGAATCATAGAACAGAAGGGTCAAACAGCATTGCAAGGGTCACCTAGTCTAAGGCCCTGCTAAGATGTTCTGATTTACTATATTTATAAAATGCAGCCTGGAATTGCCTAAAGGAAGGAAGACTTTTCATACATGGAGCAGGTAGTGAGGTCTGGGTGAAAGAACAGTTAAAAATGGCTAGAAAGGACCATTAGATTGTCCAGTCCTGTATCTGACAGGCAATGAAACTTCACTTCTGTGTGGCATCCAGTAACTTGTGTTTTTAGCTAAAGCAATTTCCAGACAGCAGAAAAGATGGAGACTCCACCACTACCCTTGGTTCCAGTGGCTAATTCTGATCACTGTTAAACTTGAATTGGAAATAAGGCACATTTTTATCTGGATTCAGCTTTCAGCCATTGATTTTTGTGCCTTTCTCTCCTAGATTAAAGAGCCTTCAGTATTTTCTCCCCTGGAGCAGGTACTTGTATATTGTAAGCAAATCACTTCGATCTTCTTAATAAGCTAAACAGGCTAAGAGCTTTGTCTCTCTAACTGTTGGGTGTTTTCTCCAGCTTTTGAACTGCTTTTCTGGGTTCTTTGGTTAGATAAGATTTCAATTTTAGAGCTGAAGTCAAAGCCTAGGAAATCAGCCATGGTTTCAGTGGATTCTGTCTGATCCTCACTCTTCATGCAAGCGGTTGAATGGATAACTCAAAAGGCTCAATCTCATCTGTGACAAGGCCCACACAGACAATGGGAATACCGTGCGCTATCTGGTCAGCATGCTTAAAACTTGCCTGGTGGGACCATATCAGTCCCCATGGCCCCTCAGCCTCTGAAGAGCTGCCAGCTGTGGTGGTTCTTGGGGTGTGAATTCTTGTGGGTTGAGGCCACCAGACTTACTTAACATGGGCCATTGAACTCTGATCAGCTGGTAACAGCTTTCAGTCCCTGCTGACCAGGGCTGGTTTGGAATTGATCAATAGGTTAAAGGCTCTGTAGCCCATTCCCAATACACTGAAAGTTCCTAGTCGTGTGGGGTTTGATTAGTTTGCAGTGTTCCTTGCCTAAATAGTGATTTATTTTGTAGGGGAAAGGTCTTTTGCTGTCATAGCACAAACAGCTGCCTTGTTTGCAGAAAGATTCTTTTGAAGGCTGTTGCATGTTTGCGGAGGACAGGCATCTGGACGGAAATGGGGGAGGGAATGGAGGCAAGGAATGGGTTCTTTGCCGCTGCAGCTTTTTTCTGTCTTTAAATGGTAAATCTGTAAAATACAGCTTTCTGTTCAGATTGGGTTAACAACCTTTTGTAACACTTACCCTGAGCAGTGGAGGCGTACTTCACCAGTTAAAAATGGTGAATCAAAGCTTACAGCAAAGATAGTCCATTATGATAGTTTATCCCTAAAAACTGCTGCTGCACTACCAGATTGTCCCTGATGGCATAGGCAGATGGGGCCCTCTGCTTTCAAATCTCCTCTGGAGGGTTGGAGAGCCATGCAGAAGACAGAGGTATAGGGGACAAGCTTGTAAGAGGGTGTGGATAAGAGCAGATAATCCAATGGAAATGTAAGAGCTGGTGTCAGGCTGCATTTTCTCCTGTACAGACCCCACCCGCCAGTTCATGCAAGGGAACTTTTCCCTCAGCAAAGTGAAGTCGTAAAGGAAGTCCAGACAGTGTACTTGCAGTGGAGACAGCCACAGGGCCCCAAGCCAGAGTAGAGACATTTGACAGATTACCTGAGTTCTGGTAGTTTTGTAGGCTGCACTAGGGCGGATCTGGCAATTTCCTGCAATGTCCATGGGAGATTGCGCTTTCTTAAACTTGAAGAGGGGGTGGGAGTGGGTAGGTGAATTTGAATAACTGCAAATGAGGAATTTGCATTCACCTTCTCTTTGACATTTCCCAGGCAAACCACACTTTTTATTCCAATAGTTCATTCTTATCTGGCACTGTAAGGCTGATTTCTGTGTAAGGAAATAACCTCATCTGCCCAGCCAGGGTTCTGGTTCTTAATTGGAAATGGTTATGACACTGTAACCACAGAGAGAACCCTTTTGTGTGTCATGAAGTGCTAATGCATACCAGAGTTGGCGTTGGAGTTAGGATGGCTGTTGATAAGCTTTTTAGCATGTGTGTAGGCTGTCTTATTGTGTTTTCTCTCTAACGTGCTGATCCGAACAGTGTGCTTGCTTAGAAAGCATTCTGTGGTAACTTAAGTGTGGGCCATTGTTCATAGCATCTGGAGAGACAGCATAGTGCAGATTCTGGTTGATGTATGCAGTCTGTCTTGCTGGAAGTAGAAGTGTTTTCAAGGAACTGAGTAGCTTGTTAAGTCCCAGGTCAGGAGGAGGAAGAGCAACAGGCTAAGGCGCTCGGGGGGGGGGCTGCCCCCCACACACTCCAAGGGATGCTCAGAGATGGGAAATGTACAGCTCTCTCTCTCCTAGCCCCCTTCTGTGGATTTTTCAGTGGGTGTGGATGGCTTTAAGTTAGTTGTTTGTGTAATGTGCAGAGATCTGTTGTTTAGTCCTCCCCTTAGGCAGTAGCAGACCAGTGATGTGGAGATCTGTGTCCATGGAGCTGTGTATAAGTTTCGGCAGAGTTCTCCCTGAAATTCCTCACACAAAATTCTGTACATCACAATGTTTCTCTGTAGAGACAGTGAACAACCTCCGCGACCAGGATTTGTTCTGGCTTTAAATTCTTGCATTGTTTCCCTATGATCCTCCCTTATCAACTAACATGACTGAGCTCTTGCTCCAGACAGGGCCGGAACTAGAAGAAGTGGCGCCCAGGGCAAGCAGCCCCAGAGGTGCCCTCCCCTCATCCACCTAGGTCCCAATCCAGCTGCAGCCATAGGCGGGGAGCAGGATATGGCCTCTGCCACTGCCAGGAGTCCCCTGGCTCACTGGTCGGATGCCCTGGCAATGCTTTTTCTCCTCCGGCTGGTCAGGTCCCCCAGCATGGCGCTTTCCCTGCTGGCTAGCTTCCTCACTGTCTGGACATGGAGGAGCTGGAATGGGGCCGGTCTGGTCCCAAAGGCATGACAGCATGCCCAGGACAGAAATGACAGCCTTGCAGACAAAGCTGCCCACAAAACGGCACTTGGGGAAGTGGCTTCCTGCGGTGCCTGCCGGACCTAATGGGCAAATTTTAGGGAGCACCCAATGTTTCCATGGCCTCTAAAATTCCCCTCCTGGGGCTTTGCCCTGCTCACCCTACCCTAGTTACGGCCCTGGTACCAGTTCTGTCCGGCAACTAGTAATCAGTCCTTAGGTGTTACGGGCTCTTACTAAGAGACCAGCCATGTCTAGGTGGAAGATATTACAGTTCTAAGTAGGCAAGACAATCAAAAGAAGAACTCCCCAATTTCGTTTTGGGTCAACAAAGAAGTGGCTTCCTTAAGGACTTACAGGAAGTTTGTGACAGAGCCAGCAACTAAATTCATGTTTCAAGTGGCATGTGGGGGGGGGAGAGGCTGTGTAGATACTTCCCAGAATCTTTCCTATTGGCCTGTCCATGTAAATTTCAGCTTTTGGGAATAGCTGGATTATTGAAAGTACATGTGGTGGTAGGTATGCAGGACTGACCCTCCATGACCATTGTAGACAGTGAAGTTCACTCACAACCTCACCATGGGTTGGTGTAAAGGGACTTCTTGCTTTCTTCTTGGAGGATAGGGCTGAATTCTCTGTTGGTATAAATGGGTGGCTGTCCTTTGTCTTCATAGAGCTGCACCCATTTACACTGAGATAATTTAACCCATAGCAGTGAATGCATAGAACAAAAGTTTGCTTGCTTATTCCACTGCTGCTTTTAATACCTTTTGGGTAACGTCAAGAATGGTTGATGGTATATACCAGAGGTGGCCAAACTTATGGAACTCAAGAGCCACACAAGCTGATTATTAAACCTTTGAGAGCCACACTGAGGCATATAGCCATATACTTTTACCTACTCCAAAATTACTAAGTTTTTAAAATTCATTGCACACTTTTATTTCATCATAAAAAGAGGGCTAATAGTGATCCTACTAATGTCAGATTCTAATGGTTACTTAAGGTTACCATGAAAATTAGGCCTATACAGTAAAAACTTAGCTGTTGCTTGATGTAGAAGACTGCAGGCTAGTGATGAGTTTTTTTAAATTTCTGACCATGCCGCGCTTTGCCCTGCCATCCCTGACCATGCCACTGCTTCTCCACACTGTCCCAACCCTCTCCTGAATTCCTAGGCTGGGTCTGCTTTCCTAAATTGACTTGCTGGCGTTCTTCCGGGAGCCGCACTTTTTCACTGAAGAGCCGCATGTGGCTCCCAAGCTGCAGTTTGACCACGCCTGGTATATATTAATGGGTCACAAAAATATTTCTTAACGGGGTGAAGCACAAAATTCTTGCTGAAACTGGCTGAGCTGTGGTGTAGCATTGCATGGTTTTATGGCAAGTTGAACTAGATTGTTACAGCTGTGCTGAAAACCCATCAAAACAGGGGAGGGTGTAAATGGTGATGGACTTTCGACTCTAGCTGACCTAGTGGTTTCTGGTATAGCCAGGATCTTTCAGATGTGATTTTAATTCTTGTCCTTGGACAGCTGGAAAAACAAGCGTCTGGAATATCAACAGGAGGCTAAAGGGAGTCTTTTTATTTTTTTTTTTTTGCTCCAGAGATTCTTACCTGGTAGGAATTTTCTGATGCATTAATAGTGAATTTGGGGAACCTAGTGGGCTTTCCTCACAAATGAACTTAATCTGTCAGACTCAGTAAGTTTAAATTGGAGCCAGCAGCTTTAGGCATGCACAAAAAGTGTTGCTGAGTCTGATGTCTGACATTCTCAGACAGGAGATCTCTGTAATCATCAGATCAGTAGTTGGAGGTGGATGTGAACAGATTTGTACATTTGGGACTAGCACATGCAGCACTTCTAGTTAATATGGGAATCTCTTGCTTCGTCCAGCGTAGGAATCTGTGTCCCAAACTTCCCACTGTTTCATTACACTCAGCTTAGTTATTGCTTGCTCCAAATACTCAGTTCTTGCTGTATGTATAATTTGCCTCCTGCATCCAAGTGTGGGTTGAGCTCTGGAGTGTGGGTCAAGGGGTCTTCCTGTTGTCATGTTAGACAGCTGTGTGTCTTTGGCTTTGCACTGAAGCACGTTAGTCCAGTTACTTAGCGAGTTCATGGGATGCTTCTGCTGAGAACTCAGTTGCTACTTGGATTTCCATACTGCATCCATTGAGGGTGTCTGAGCAAAGGAATCTGGGGTAAGAAAAGCATGAAACCTTTTTGCTTTGCTTTAGTGGGGATTGGGAACCTGGTGAATAGATACTGGATGGAGTTGTTTAGGACATTTTGCTGCAGGCTGCTTAGTACTCAGCAATCTCCAAGAATCTGTCCATTGAAATGAGATACAAGTATTGTTCAGCAAGGCTTGTAAAGAGAATGCTTTTGGATCTCCTGCACTGTGAGCAGTGATTGGGGCGGGGGGTTGTAACTAATCTTTCCACTTAGTTTCTCTTCTAGGTTGTGATTGTTAGAGTTGTAAATAGTCTACATCAATGTTTAATAGAGCCACACTGCAACCTCTCTGTGACCAGGCAGGAAAGTGTGTGGGTGGGTGGTCTTTGGGGGGCCAAATCTTGTCCTTTGACCTTTGCCTCAGAGGCCAGATTTTTTCCTTTGGTTTATCTGTGGAGCCTGAGCACCACAAACCAAATGTCCATGCAGCTGAAATGTCAATGGCAAGGCTGCCCAAACAGAGGGAATTTTCAGTGAGGCATTCCCTTTGCAAAGGGTACTCAAACATCCCTATCTGAAGAGGGGAAGCTGTCAAAGAACATTTCTAGATCCTGCTAGAATCCAAAGATGTAAATGGACCTGTGCTGACTCAATACTGAGGTGATTATGTACTGACCTAGACCACTTTGATCCATGTTGGTTATTTGCATCTTGTAGGAGTCTTTCTTTTTCCTCATTGGCAGTGTTAAGCAGCTATGTCCTGTAACAGCTTGATCATCCTAGGAGTATGATATACTAACAGTTTGGTTAATTAGCTTTGGTAGTCACATCTTGAAGAGGTCACCTGAAGATCAATATGATGTTTAGCTTTGGATTAACATTGATTTTATTCCTTGAGATTAAAAAGAATTGATGTGGTCTGGACGCTGTGAGTCACAATCTTACTTTAAAGACCAGATTATGATTATTTTAATCTGACCCATGTAACATAGGCCAGAGAATGACACCTTTATTTTATATTCGTGTTCTGTGTTTTTGGATTTTGGAAATGGTTTCAATGCAGTTTGCAAGCAGGAATGCAATTTAGACTTGGCGTTGAGGCATTGGTATGTTTGATTATCAAAAGCCTAACTTGTAACTGGGCAGGAAACCCCACACATGGTTAGCCAAGGCCAGAGGGGCTTGGCAGTGTAGGTGGCAGTTGCATCCCCTGATTAAGCCTGATCGAAGGCTGACCTAACAGAGGAACATGGGAACAGCTGGAGGGGGAGAGCAGATAAATGGGCCAGTGCCAGAAACGAGGGGGAAGCATGGCCAGGCAGGGCTGGAGAGCCCAGGAAACAGGCTGGCTGCTGGTCAGGAGAAAGGTGAAACCCTGCGTCTCAAGTACTGTATGGTTGCACTGGGGTTTTTTTGGTGGGTGTAGGGGAGGGAGCACAAGATACCAAGGCATGGTGAGTCTCTTGGGCTGAGTGAGGGGACTTCGGGGAGACGGGACTTTGTGGATGATAATAGAGGGGACTATGCCATCTGGCCTGCTGCACTTCTCTTTTTAGCAGACGTTAAGGAGAATAGCTGCATCTCTGAATAACTGGTTAGGTCTTTATAACAAGGTGGCTATTCTAGGTTAACATATTAAGAAATTAACAGCAACATAAGTATTAGGGTTTTGAATCTGTTGTCCTGTACATTGTGTAGTCACTTATACCAGTGCAAAGTATGTGTGCAATGCTACCAGGTCAGAATGTACCATGCTCACAATTGCCATATTGCTCTGGGAGTATTTTACGCTGCACACAGTTGTGAGTGATTGCACAAGGTGCAGGGCAGTGGTTGATCAGACCCTCTGTATTTGGGAAGATACATCAGTGGTATCTTGTTAGCACGCCAGTAAAACCTCCCTAGAAAGGTTGGGAAGAGGTGATTTTCTACTCCCTTTGCCCATCAAGTGAAGGGGCCTTTCCATTGCCTGCACCCTCACATGCCCACTACGTGCCATACTCAGAGGTGCTCAGATAACCCAATATTTCTCCCTATTCACCTCTGCCTCTGGGCACTTCTGCCACTGATCAGAGCGTTTGCAAGAGTTCTTAAAAGAACACTTAGGTAATCAGTATCATAGATCAAAGTCCGCACTCACTTGTACCTGCAGCTGTTGATAGGACTGGATGGGGGGCAGGGGAGGTGTGCTGGAACTATTTTTGGCAGCAGCACAGAATCCATATGGGTATAAATGTGATTAGACTGGTGCTGGTTTATCTGCTTGTTGTAGAACTTTATTTATTCCTCTCCCAATTTTTTCCTCTTCAGTGAATGCCCAGCCACAGAGTCCCTGCCGTGTGCTGCTGCTATTGATGTGCAGGGGGAGTGTCCGAGGCTTTCTGACAGAAGATGGCTTTCTGGACGCAGTTGGGATTGCTGCTATGGAAGAACTTCACCTACAGGAGAAGGCAGACTGTAAGTTAGAGCCATTCTGTTTGTCTGCCCAAGCTGCAGCTGCATAACTCACCAGCAAAAGAGAGAGCCTGAACCAGTGTGTCTTGGTCTAGCATGTAAAAATGTTCACGTTAATACAATGTTCTGATTTTTTTTTTTTTCCTCTTTGGCCTCTGGAAGGTCCCAGTCCTGCGAGGTGTCAAGGTGAACTGGTCAATGGGGGATTGAGGGAATTCAAATACCTTGTGGCTATAGAAATGAGAGTCTGAACTTCTGGGCCATGGTGCCAAGACTGACAATATCTGAGATCGCCCACTCTTGAGATGAGACAGATCCCCTGCAATAAAAGGGGATGGAGCACAGCTTGGCTGAGTGTGTCCAGTGACCATGTTACTACTTTAGGTGAAGCAAATCCATCAGATCAGTCTGAATGCAAAGACTGAATCTGTGACCTCTGGGTCTGAAAGCATGAGCTGCTGCACAATCGGAGGAAATCCCAATCACAGTAAAGTCACTCCTGAAATTTCCACTGACTTCAGTGGGGCCAGGATTTTACTCCTGACCTTTTAGCTACAAACAGTGGCAGATTCATGTCTCTCTTTATGTAGTCCAGTCACTAGAGGAGGATAGATGCACTTGGCCAATGTGACAGTTCAGTTTTCAGGTCCTGAATGATACTATCATTACCGCAAGGTGAGGTGTGGCTTGAATGGCTGATGTGGGGGCTGTACTTATGTAGCCTTGCCTTTATATAGAGCATCACTGAGAATTCCAGGCAGCTGCTACGTCATTTGTGGAGCTTTAGGGTTCATAACTTCTTAGGCCCTGAATTATCTAATCCTATTCCTGTAGTATCTCACAGAGCAGATCCTTGATAATGGCAGTATCTTCCTTAGGACAGAAAATATCCAACAAGAATCAATTCCCACAGGGGGAAAAAGCAGTATAGTGAATCCAAGATAGGTTTTATGATTTACTGGCTCTTTGCATTCTGTAACTCCTCTTTAAAGCAAGAGCTACTCTGGAGTTACCTCCAAGACTTCTGTTTGGGTAATTTGGCCAGTGAAACTAGATGAATTGTCCTTGGAGTTGTCACAGTAGCTCTGGCCTTGATGAAATACAGATGGGGAATGCAAAGTCAGTATGGGATGAGTTGTTTGAACCCATTAAATGTCAAGAAGTTGCAAATAGCTAGGCCTGAATCTTATTAAAAATGCTGAATTATGAAGAGGGGGACCCTCTCATGTTCATGACTGGAAGTGGAAACTGTGTCCCTAAAGAGTCTTCTTCATGTTTAAGATCAAGTTAGTGCTAACCTAAGCAGAGGCTAGATCACCCTCATGCTTCAGAATTGAGTATCTCATTGTACAGTATTAAACTAAAACCAAATGCAGTGAGGCTAATGAGGTGCTTAGCCTTCCCTGTTTCTGATGTGACACAGGCTGAGGAAGCCAGGAGAGTCTGTGTAGTTGAGATTCTCTCATTCTACATAAGGTCCTCTGCTATGGAACTTGCTTCTCCAGCCTGTAGGTTCTCAATGTGTAGCTTACAAACAGGTGCACTTCACATCTTGCTAGATTTTGTATGGGATCCTCCCATGGCAAGGCTGAGGACACACCTTTGCTAGACCTTTAAGTGAACTGACTTCCACAGCAAGTTACAGAGTGCTATGATGTTTAAATCCATTTATCTCTATCGCTCTATAAAAAGCTACTTTTGCTACTATGATCTCACAAAACAAAGGTCCTGACTCTTCCCTCCTCTCCCCCAGCATAAGCTCCTTTGATATCCATTTGCTGGTTGGTAGTAGCTGAGGAGCTGGCCCCTATTACTCAAACTCCTTATGTCATTGCTTTCCAAGAATCATGCATTCTGAATACACAGTAGAAACTGTGTTAAGAAATTTAGGGTTTTTTTATCCATACTGAACAAATGAGAGATGCCAGTTAACTGGGTAACGTGGACCTAATTCCACGAACTCACTGCCCTGGTATAGGGGATTAGTGAACTATGTGACTATCAATGAAGAGAGTCTGCATCTTCTGGTACCTTCTGGATTACTTTTGTGTTGAAGTCTTCCTGGCTAGTAGCCCATCAGATGAGTTGGTGGTAACTTTTTTTTTAATGGACTGTTAATTAACTTTTAATGAAGACCTCAGGCAGAGTAACTTAATTGCCTTCTATGGTGTCTGTCCCCAGGGCTTTTGTCTTGCTAATGCTGCAGCTGTGAGATCTAGCTGGTGATGCCAAGTGGGGAAGATTATTAAATGATAGACACAAAAATAACAGGAAAAGGATACCCAATTACACAATTTTCATGGCTAGTTTGGTAATTTTCTCTCGCTCTCTGCATTGGTATTAGAGGCTGAGTGCTCAGCTCCTCAGATAGTATAACTGATCTGCATGTTGAAATCCTTTCTACACTGATCTTAAGCCAGCCAAGGCTGTAACTCAGAAAATCATTTGTGTGGACACAGGTTAAATATTATTTTTACGCTTCCCACGAGAATTGCTGTAGTGAATCAGCACTGCCTACATTTTCTATCACAGCTTGGTTTCCAAGTTGGAATGAGTTTGACCTGCATTGCAAAAGCTGGGTTCAAAGCTCAGCCTGGCATGCATGGCTCAGGTGTTACTTTTTTGTGCTGTTGGAAGCTGTCTAGTACAAAGTATCCTTACTGCTCCCTGGGCAGGGGGAAGGAAAGGAAACACAGGGGCAGGGGTCACAGTTATGCAAAAATACCCTATTCTGATTCAACTTCTTAGCTGCTGCTCTTGCTGTGTTCTTTTGCAAACAGTTAGCTATTTCTGAATCCTAGAGACATGCAGACTTAGTGTACATAAAAGCATACAGAAGTACAGTTCCAGATGGAAGCCGTGTCAGTCCAGCTCAGCAAAACAAACAAGTTGTCCCGTGGCAATTTTAAAGACAAATGGTTATTTATCACATGAGCTTTTGTGGGCTATAACCCACTTCATCATGGGAATGAGATGGAAAATGTGGCATGGTTACCTGTACATAGGCATACTGAGGAGAATGAGTCAATTCAAACACCCAGAAGAATAGGCTGCTGGCCTAAAAGTACATTTCTCAGACTGGCAACCCTGACCCAAAAGGGGTTTGTAAGGCTATGGGTCTGTGTGCATGTGTCATGGCATTGCCACCCTTACTTGCAATAAGAACTGCCTGGCTGGAGGTTGGCAGCTTCTGGCCAAGCACCCAGCTCTGAAGGCAGCACCACAACCAGCATCATTGTAAAGATAAAGGGTGTGTGTAGGTGTGAGATATGGTATATTTCCTCCCATGGGTCTTCATTGTTGTTCATTGCAGTGTGGCCTTCAGAAGTGGGTGCCTGAACAGCTGCTCCTCCCCACCAGTGTAGCCTTGCAACCCCCACCCCTTGGGTCAGGGCCCCCAGTTTGAGAGAGACTGATTTTTAAGGGCTTTGCAAGTTTGTTTTCCTGTTTATAAATTCACATCTGTGCTTTTAAAACTTGTTTCACAGTGTGATAATATCTGAAGCTGTGAAACTGAAGACTTTTAAAATGCGATGACTGTGAAATATATGAAAATGTACCATGAATTTGGTAGGGCCCTCCTTAGAAATGGGTTGTCTGGTGACCTCTGCTTGCTCGATATTTTCAATAAGAAACCCTAATGCTGTGCCTTTTTGTTCTTTCCAGCTTCAGTTGCTGATTGAAGTTGCTTGGCCTCTCTTTATCTTCTTCATACTGATCTCTGTTCGTCTCTCATATCCGCCCTACGAACAACAAGAATGTAAGTACTCAGTACAGCTTCTGTACCAACTGTGCTTGCGTGTTCTTTGGTATAAAGGGATTGCTGAAAGCCGTGAAAAGTGGGGTCTGTTTGTGATACACTGATAAAGTCTTAATCAGGGCTTCCTTCCACCTCTAACAGCCGCCAGTTGGGATCATGTGGTATCATGCCCGATTCACTCTTCCAACATTATACCTCATTGCTGCTGCTTTTGTGTGTGTTTGGGATTTATAGTTTGGCCTAAGCAGGTGCTATATGTAAACTTCTAGCTTGTGGGAATCCTTTAGAAAGCACCCCAGCCTCATTCTCTCTCCTTGGTTGTGGTGAGTCTCCTTCAACACCAGCGAAGTCCTGGATGAAAGCCATGTTCAAAGCATTGTGTGGCTGGAGTGGCTCTAAGCAGGCAGGTTCCTGCTGCATGACAGAATATAAGACACTGGGTTTACAAATTTCAGTATGGCAGTGCCCGGCATGACTGATGTAAGATTTGGGGCCAGTTGCTTTACCCTCTGTGTTTAGTCATGTTCCTGAACAGGGCTAAAGGCTGCTGTAGCATAGATGTTCAGAGAGGTGGTGAAAACCCAGTGCACTCTCCTTCGGACACAAACTGCTGTAAACTGGCGGGGGCAATGCTGTTCCATAGAGTCACTCAGCATGGGCAGCCTTTTTTGCAGTGCAAATTGGAGCTTTGATTTGTCTTTACCTGTCCCTTTTTCACATGGCAGATGTCCACAGTTAGACTCTGCTACTCCACAGTGTTGCTCAGGACCCCACTAAATGTGGCATCTACAGGCAGTTCGTACAGAGCAGCTTGTGAGGCTGAGAGCTTAATTGCAAATTTGCTGCCATAAGCAGAAATCTCATCTTCCCTGAAACATTCAAAATGGATGGTGTCGGCCTGCTGGGAAAGGGGACAGTGCCACATCCAGTGAAAGCAATGGGAAGACAAAAGGCAGGGGGGTCCATGTGACAGGCTGCTCTCCAGATCCAGTCTGTTGTGCCACTGTGACCCCTGCCCCCCATTCACACTACTGAGCCCATATTCACCCTGCTTTGCAAAGTGACCACTAATTCCTGAGTCGGTCCACTCCAGCCTCTTATGTGCAGTCGTTCTCAAGTAGTGGGTGTATGTCCTCTGGCTACTCGAGGGATGGTCCCACAGCAAGCACCCCCAGCCCCAGATACCACTATGGAAGCCACTGTCTTACAGGGATTGGGACCCACTCCCAGTCACCGTACACTCAAGTCCATCCATTTGACAAAGAGATGGATTGTACCCATCCTTCTTCACTCACACCCTCTAAAGATCATACAGCTTTCGATGAGACAACTACAAGTTTATTGATCAAATTATAATTCTAAGTGAGAATATGGCCAATCATGAAAGAATCACAGTATAAATGAGTCAGGAAAGACTACAAGGAAATAAAAGGTAAAACTCATATACTAATCTAATTTCTCTACCTAAACTGTCCTCATAGTCCAAGTTTATCCTCCAAGATGTTCATCTATCAGATTTTTGTACAGCCAGTCTCTGCCTGTGACCAGGCAGGGCCCAGCTTTTGCTTGAAATTGTTTCAAAATGGAGTTTCACAGGTAACCCACTCACCTCCAGTCTCTCCAAGTCTCTCTTTGTCTCCAAAGTCCCTTGACTCCTCCCTTTGTCTGGTCTGAGCCAAGGAACTCAATTAGCATATCTTTGGTGCCTCTTCCAGGTGTGCACTTGCTTCCTGCTTTGGTTATTTACATGGAGCTGGGAGAGGTCTGTCTCCCATACCCCTCGAGTTGGCATAAAAACATACAATCATGGTTCATAAGTGAACAGAAAGATCATACAGACCATAACCCAGGGTGCACAGATGTGCATATCCTGACAGTCCAGTAGGTCGGGCGCAGGATTTGAACACAAGAAGTGAGGAGTCTTTTTCTAGCCCTGTTCGTGTCTTGCTGGGTGACCTTGGGCAAGTCAGTTCTGTGCTCGGGGCCTCTGTTTGCCATCCCACCAACTAGCTGTCTTGTCCCTTTAGATTGCTTCCCTTCCTTAGTGATCTGTCTTATTATGTGACTGTATTACGACTAGAGCAGTGAGAGCACCATCTTATCTGGGGCCTCTCAGTGCTACTGCAACATACATATTAAATAATATAAAAACACTGTCTTCTGGCTAGGGACTATTTGCCTAGTACTCAGACTTCCCAATGGAGTCTGCTTATCTTAAAGGCATTGCTTCTCATCTCAAATCATGGGTGACTCGTTTGTGGAAAACTGGTTTGCATTGTCTCCTCAGATCATCTGTGGACCTATTCTATGTCCTCTTCTAAAGGTTTGATATCCTCCTTTCAATTCAAGTGGCCATTTCAGCCCTCTGAGGTGCTCGCTGTTCAGGGACCCTAATTTGTTGGTCTGTGCTGTGCCCAATCTTAGTTTGATGGCAACCTACTGATGTCAGCAGGCAGGGGTCCTTGTTTATCTTTTACCTCAGCATTGCTTCGGTAAGGCCTAAGTTAAGAGATCTTTACTCAACCAAATGCAGAGGAGTCCTGAGTGTTTGACTTTTAAAATGGCATAGAAGCTGGATTATTATGAAAGCAGCTTTGTTGCATTGAGCATATTCCCACACTAGTGATTATGGAGTGCAGCCTGCTGGGAATCCCTTTACAGAGAAATACACTTCATTCACTCTCTGGATTCCAGCAAAGCTGGAGTGCTGATGTTTGCAGTTTTCCGTTATCCAGCAAATGCTGGACATAGCCACTTCTGTGGTTTGGGTTGGTTTTTCCCCTACCCCCACCTTACTGCCTAATAAGCCTATTGCCTATAATACTTGCCAGGTGCTGGAAGTTTCCATGAGTGAGATTTCATGTTCTTGCACTCCTGAGACATTCATGTGGTCTTCCCAGGGCCTGAGGATGGTGTTGGCAGACACTAGGGCATCTGAAACTGGGCATGACTACCCTGACAGCCCCACCGCTGACAGTGTAAGACCAATTGTGCAAGTTTGTTTGAGCGACACTAAACACACGCAGCTGAACCCCCAAAATAGCCAGAGGTTGATCTATTAAGATCACCCCAGCAAGCAGCATAATGCTGAGTCAGCAGGAAATACCCTCCTGTCAACTCAGCCCTATGTTAGGAAGTCAAAGGGAAATAGGCACAGTACTTAACCTGTATATCTTCCTTTGACAGCTGCCAAAAATGGCAGCAAGTGTAGGCTATGGCTCAAGGAAGGCAGATAGACTCTGTCAGCCAGAACCTCAGCTGGTTGTAAATTAGGGTGCCGCTCAACTTCTCACTCACACCAACTGAGGTTCTGGCTTTGTGTATTGCCTGAAAGGCAGAGATATTTGCCCTGTGCAACCTTGCACTCAGATTTGAACACTGGTGCCCTAAATCCCTTTTCACCACCACTCAGTCGAGAGCTGAGTTTTAATCAACCATTGTTTGTCACGGAACTGTTCCCTTTTATTTAATAACGTTTTATCTTCTGAGGGTTTTAGCAGGAAGTGAGGTGTGGCATCTGACAACTTTTAATTTACTTTTTCAGTTGACATCTCCTTATCTAGAAGTCTCTGAGCACAACTAACTGGATTCTTTTAAGCGTGGCTCTAATGCAGTTTGGTTTCATTGAACATTCACTCATTTGCAAACAGACAAGGATGAGTCTTGTGAAGTGGAATGTTGTCTCTTGTTGAATTGGGAGCTGGGCTGTCGAGAACCTTGAAATCAGGTCACAGTGAACTCTGTGGCAACTCTGTGATATGTCTTTAGAGGAACAGAATTGTTATCTGCTTTGGTGATCCTGTATGGTATTATGAAATGATTTGCAGACACTTATAAACTATAGAAACTAGACAATACACAGGCACTTTGAAACTGAGATATTAAATATTTTCTTGGGCCAAGCATGGTTTTAAAACCAATTGTCAAATTTCTTATCTGAAAAGAACAAGAATGTAACCAAGGGTTGAGCTGGTTATGAGGCTAAGCATCGCCATTCAGGATTTTGATAACTTAACAGCCTCGACTGGCTGAAAATGTTCTTATCTGATGGTCAGCAAGATTTTCCCCTTTTATATAAGTGATGGTTACGACTTGTACAATAGTCAAGCCAAACAGACCATTGCAAACATAGCTCTGTAGTGAGATTGCTGTCTCTAGCTTATGGAAGCTTACTTTTCGATCTTCCTCCTCAGGCTCTGAAAACACATCTTGTGTAGAAAAATCTGCATTACTTTAAATAAAACTGAAAAAGAAGAACTCTGTCTGTTTGTAACTGTCTGTGAAGGGAAATGCTGATGTTATGTATGCTGTACTTCTAAATATAGAGGATTCCTGCTTGCTATTATGTCAGCTGCCCTTTTTTTGTTTCAGATAACGTGCAGAATGTTAGTTTGAAGCACAGTGTGTGCTCTCTCTCACTCGCAAAGACTTCATATTTATTCTCTTTGCTGACTTTCTTAATCAGAAACAAAAGTCACAGCAGAATAGGTATTTTGCTGTTTGTGCTGGGGAAGCGTAAAGAACACCCATGTAAAGGGTGGGATTTAAAAAACCAAAACTAAACTACAAAAAGCTCCGAAGATGAAGAATCATGGTTTATAAAGAAGAAAATCAAAGTTCCCACTCATGGGACTTAATGGAAGGCTTTCAGTTTACTTGAAAGGGGGAAGAAATTGAATCATGGAATCCCAGGCACAAATAGTAATTTTTATGCAGGTACTCTTAAGGTAAAAGCAAGAGTCGATCCCATTTCCTAGCACCAGTGGGGCAAAGTCATTTTTGCCTTGTGTAGTGTACATGTCACAGCATTTCCTTTTGTCACATGGCCATAAGTAGGTACTGCTATAGTTCCTTGTATCTTTTCAATTTCAAAAGGGATAGCCGTGTTAGTCTAGTCCAGTAAAAAAAAAAAACAACAAGGAGTTGTGTGGCACTTTAAAACTAATCTGTTAATCTTAAAGTGCCACACAACTCCTTGTTGATTTTTTTTTTTTACTGCTATAGTTTCCTCACTAGTAGGAAAGAACATCCCTGTGAAACACTAACAAATCTCATAGGGGTCATGAGTCACTTATCGCTGTCTTAATAGTTCTACATGATGCCATGAGGGAAAACTTGAGGGGTGATTTGTGCCCCCCCCCCCCCAATCCCAGTAACAGAAGCTGGGGATTTGCAGAGTAGTCAAAAATAGCTGAAAGCCAGTAGAGGTTAGGTTTTCCCTGAACGCGACCAGTATTCAGAACCCAAATTCTAATTCAAATGTTAAATGTAGCACTGAGCCAAATTCTCCTCATTAACAGGGTCGGTCCAGAACATGTCATAGGCCTCAAAAGGCATGTGCCTATGGAGCTACCATACTTTGGGCGGTTCCATTGAAATGGCTCACTAGTGAGACAGTCGCTTATCTGCCTGTTTATCTGTCAGCTCCAAATTAAGGGCTAGGTCTTGCATTCCTTGTTCATTCCATATATTAGTGTGCAAACTCCCTCTATTTTGTTTAAAGTGAGTCATAATTTTTCATGGGTTTCTCCCCAAAAGTCCGAGCTCCTGGAATCCTGTGATTCAGTGAGTCTCAGCTTTCAATTAAAAAAAAAAAATTCTAACCCTTATGGGAGAAAAGCTGGAAAAGGTATCCCAAATGTCCCTCCCCCAAAGGCACTAAACCTGAAGGCAAAGAAAAGGTGCCTAACATTTATTTTTAAAATCTCCAACTTTGGAGACTAGACTTGTGATCACTAAATGCTTGTGGCTGATGGTATGATTCTCCTTAGTAAGAGGTTGGGGTGCATTATGAGCAGAGGATTGTATCCTACACTGTCTCACATCTCTTCCATTTCCTGAACACATTTACGATTTTTGCAAACAAAGGTGTAATTTTTCCAAATATTTGCCCTTCTCTTCCAGGTCACTTTCCAAACAAGGCCATGCCTTCAGCAGGAACCTTACCCTGGGTCCAAGGGATTATCTGTAATGCCAACAACCCTTGCTTCCGCTATCCAACGCCTGGGGAATCCCCTGGTGTTGTCGGAAACTTCAACAGGTCCATGTAAGTACAAGATTTTGCTTTCCTCTGGGCTGTTCTTAGAGGACAGCCAGCCAAGTGAAAACTCTGCATTGTGGAAGCAGCAGCTGATGGTTAGATTGGAATTAAGGGTTGATCTGCTTTAATCACCCTCAAGTGCCTTGTTCTGCAGTAGTGCTTTCCTGCAGCTGCACTCTGAAGGAACCAGACAAAGAGCCCCTGCCTGCAGTATATAACAGGTCAAGTTATAGTTAGCAAATGATTGTGCAAACCCAGTATAACATATAGGAATGAATCCTGCTGCCCTTATTCAGTATGTATTTATACAGAGCTCCCACTAAAAGCAGCTTTGCCTGGCTATGGAATTAATAGAAACATTGGTAGAATTTGGCCTGTAGAGAGGGGTTCAGCCTGTTCCTTGATTGAGAAGTCATTGAGGTTTGGGAGACCGCAGTTAGGGAAAAGGTGTGGCATTTTCCCTAGGCTCTCTGCTATGGATAAATCACTGGCCAATTACAACAAGACATTATAAATACCATCCATAGTGGCGGTCTAGGACAATGTCCACAAACTAAGGACTCTTGAGCAGTGAGATTGGGTGAGAGAGAGCAAATCACGTGCTGCTTCCACCAGTCACCAAGAATACACAGATAACGTGTACAACGTGATGCTTATTCAACAAAGCGCTATATGGTGCTTTCAGGTATAGCCCTGTGTTAGGGGCTGGTGTGATTTTTGAACAGCTACCAGCAGAGCACAGGGAGATGCTGCCTCTCGGATGTGCCAAATTCAGGGGTTAAAATAAGCCAGAACACACCAAAACAGTGTTTGGGGGCCCACTACTTTTAGGGGCTGAGCATCCCGGGGCCTCTAAAAGTAGAAAATGGAGCCAGAATGTTGTGTTCCGGGGCCCAGCACTTAAAAATAGTGAGGATTGGAACACAGCATTCTGGTTTCATTTTCTGTTTTTAGGGTCCCCCTGAAGATGGAAACCCTAAAATAGCAGGTCCTGGAACAGTATTCCAGCAGGCAGGTTAGCTGCTTCAGCTGGGAGGTTTTAAATCTCCCTCCCTGAGCTGGTTCTCACTGAGTATGCTCAGAGCCTCTGAGCATGCTCAGTCAGAACTGGCTGAGGACCAGAGCCTCAGCCTGTGCTGGGGCTGTGGCCACTCAGCACTGTGGCCAAGTGAGGGGGCCATGGGGGTGGGGCAATGGGGACAGGTGGGCTGGCTCAGTGGGGAAAGGGATGGGGGAGTGGGTTGGCCTGGGACAGCAGGGGAAGGTGGCGTGGCGTGGTGGGGGGTTGGAGAAGGTCGGGGGGACCAGCGGCCAGACGGTGGCTGGGAGCAAGAGCTGGGGTTGGAGCAGGCATGTGGGGGGCAGTAGCTGTGGTGTGTGAAGGGGGCCTGGACTGGCGAGAGGGGGCCCGCCAATTTAGGAGGGTTCCAGGACCTGCCAAATGGTACTTTAATACCTGGCCATATTCCCTGGGACCCCCAGTCTGCTGTGGAAATTCACAAGCTCCAGCCGTGGCTGGCATCCTTGTGCACTGCTTTCTGCCTCACTTCGCCCATGGGACACTTAGCCCAATCAGTCCCTATGGCCATGCTATAATCAGAGTTCAGGGTTGGTTAATGTTGGTTAGCAGAAAAATCCTAAAGGAAAGGGGATGCATTCTTGGTGAAGCATTCTAAAGCAAACACCCAAGCCATGTCTCCCTTAATCAGTGGCTAGGCTGGCAAAACTTTTGCTGCTTACAGGTGAGAAACTCCCCCCCCCCCAGTGACACAGATTTTGTTGGCATAAGTACTTGTATGCACTGTCCTGTATTGGCAGGAGAATCGCCCACCGGCATAGCTACTGCCAGTTGTTGAGCTGGTTTTCATTGTGTTGATGGGAGAGCTTTGTGCCATCAGTCATAACACTGCTTCCAGAGTGCTCTTAGTGGTATGGGTGTATCAATATAGCTGTGCCACTGTAAGTTTTAAATGTAGACCTGCCTGAAGTGTATTACCCTAGCAGATGAAACCAGACTTATCAGAAGCACCTCCCATCTTCTGCCACCTATCACATTTGAAATGACCACTTTCAAGTAAGGTTCCCAGTGCAGTTTTTAACTTTATGCTAAAGGCCATTTTTATTTGAGCTTCCTTACCTGGCCCGTGGATGGTCACTTCAAGGCTTTGCTTTACAGGGACAGGGTTGCCTTTTAATACAAAGGGATGTAGACATGGACAAAATTAAGCCTTTGGAATTTGGTTCAGGTAAGACCATGTGACTGACTGCATCTTTCTGCTTTGCTGTCCTCCTCCTGCAGAATTTCTCGCTTGTTCTCCGATGCCAAGAGGTTATTATTGTACAGCCAGAAAGACAGCAGCATAAAGGATGCTCAGACACTCTTTGGAAAACTGCAGAACCTTGGGAATGCCAGCACAGGTAACTCAATGATGAAAGAGCCGTGTCCATTTGGCAGTAGTTTGCTGTTTTGTTGACACTTCTTATTTTATTTGTTTTAATTTGTGAGGGGTGGAAGGGTGTTGTACAGATTTGTTATCACTAGGTCATCAAATCCCACCGGTCCTGCCCTAAAAACTTCAGTCTTTCCAGCATCTGTGTTCTGTGCTCTTTTTAGCTTCTTTCTTCCCTTTTTGCAAAGGGAAGGCTATTGGCAGCCAACTGCCAGCAGCTGTTTTTAATCTAAAATTACCATCCTTAGAGCTGAAATGAGCCTCTTTTGAGAAATTGCCAGCATTGTAGCCTGTTGCATGTATTTGTGGAAAATACAAGTTGCTAGGAATTTCTTAGGCAAATGATAAAACAGCAAAGCACATTGTCCACTTCAGCCTGTATTGTCAGGGCAACCCCCTTCCCCCAACAAATCAAAGATTAAAAAGAATAGGTGTGGGAGAGCTGAAGTCATGCTACTCTATGCTAAAGCAAAAATGAGTCCTGTAGTACCTTATAGACTAACAGATTTCTTCAGGTATAAGCTTTCATGGGCTCCAGCCCGCTTTGTCAGATGCATGAAGTGGAAACTACAGATGCTAAAGCAAAGCAGATTATCTAAAATGACCCAACTTCCCTTCTCATGAAGTTAGGCATACGTAGGACACTTCATGTAGTCAAGAGGGAGTTAGACAACATTTTGTTATACAGACTGATCAAACAAGTACCAAAGATGGGTCCCCATTATTGTACTATCTGAATGCCTCAGTCTTTAATATGCCCCTCCCAGATGGGGAAACCAAGGCACGGCCATGTCTGCACGTGTCCTTTTTAAAGCAGTAAATATTCATTCTGTAGGCTATTTTTCATAGGCAGCCTGGGTTCTGTTTTTCCTGTTAGAAATGGCAGGACATGGAGGGGATGGTTTTAAAAAAAAAAAAAAAAGCACCACAAAACCAAGGAACCATAAAGTTGTGTACATGCCTCAAGGCCTTGATCCTTCAACAGGCTCTTGCATCCAAGTAGCTCTTGTTGATTTCAGCTGGGCTCCTAGTACTCGCATAAAGTTAAGCACACACTAAGGGCTTTGCAGAATTGGCCCTGAATGAGTAATGGCCTGAGTGTATTAGTGTCACCCTTCTCTCACATGCCCTGTTGGGTGTCATTGGTTTATGATTCTCATTTAGGCCCTAATTCTGCCATCAAGACAGACTTAGACCATGTACTTTCCTGAGTAGGGGTTGTCTTTTACTCCATTTTCATGGATTTGGGCATCCAAAGAGGGGTGAGTGTGGATGAGGACTTGATAGTTGCAGGGTGTGTGTATGGAGTAGAACTTTGCAAAAGGTTGTTAGATTTAAAATGCTTCCAAATCAGGGCTCTGAATCTTCCAGTATCTCAGCATGCCTACTACATTTCCAGCCTTTTCCTTCCCTTCTCTCATAGGCCCCGTCTACACCCTTTTCCTTTTAGCTTTGTCTTTGAAACAGCAGTTGTTGAAACCTCTTCCTGTTTGTCTTAGTGTCCCCATCCTGGATCTCTAGGGGTCCTAAATGACTTCCTTCTTTCGGGGGCTGACGGATGGGGGTCATTGTCTTGTGCCCAGAATCCTGCAGGGTGCAAGGAAGCCACTTGGACTTGTATGCTTAGAGGTAGGGGATGGAGAAACACTCTACTTCTTCCCACCCCTGCCACCAGTTGGGAGAGTCCCAAATCTTTCTGCCGTGGATGTGTTCAAAACATCTGGTTTTGGCAACTTATCTATTGCCCTCTGCACCGAGTAAATGCCCTACAGTGAGGTGAGGATCTATGGCGAGGACTTTCAAAACAGTCCCTTTGGCATGTTTCCATTTTTGGGTGCTCAGCTTGACACCTTTAAAGGGGCCTGATTTCCAGAGAGTGAAGGTGTGACACTAACATCCAGCCTCCGTAAGGTCTCAGGCTGGGCTCTGAAATTGAGGCACCTAAAATGACTAGTCACTTCTGGAAAAAAATCTCGTCTCTTGTTCCCCTTGCACCACCATGGTAGAACTCCCATTACCTTCAGATGGTGCTGGAAGAAGTCATTTCATAATTGGAAAGAACAGAACTGTCCATAAGCTGGCCCCCAGAGCGTGCTTTGCGTATTTTTTTTACTAAAACTTGCAACATGAATCCCATTTGCACATTTAAAGAAATCTTATCAGCCCCCGAGGTGAACCTAGATGCTGCCAGGAAGGCCAGTGGTGGTGGTGGGGGTCATATTCATGGGTTCTTCACAGTCCAGTGTAAGTGGAAGCACAGATGCTTGTGTTGTGCTACATCGTAAAGTTTGGTGAATTTACTGCAAAAACAGCTCAGAGCAAAGAGTTTTTTCCATAATAAAATAATTTTTAAAAAGATTAGCTCTGATTCTGCATGTTTAACTTCACAGATCCTCCATTGTTGTTGTGGCACAGAGAAAACAAAACCCGATTGTCCTCTTCATGTTGCACTCACTTACAAACCCTTCATTAAAACAAGTCTGGAAGTCTATTAGGCCGCTGGGGCTGCCTGACTTTCTCCAGCCACACACAATAAAGGCTTTATTTGATGTGGATGACTACTCTTTGGAGGTCCAAGAGGGGAATGAGAGAGATAGCAGGTGTCATACCATTCCCAGCCATCCAACATTGTTGCCCTTCATTGAGGTTCACTGCTTTCTGCTTTGATCAAAACTGAGGGTGAGGAGCCATTATGGGGGGGTGGGTATTTTTTCTTCAAAATATTTCAAAGGTTTTATTAGGGGAGAAACTTCATTTTCTGAGCAGGAAAAAATGCAGAATTTTCCATAGTTGAGGCTTTTCATTGTTTTTTAAATCAAAGTGAATGTGAAAAATTCACTTTTTCAATTAGCTCACTATTTCTTTCCATTTCTTTCGTAGTTTACAGAAGGGGAACCTTAAAAACTGAAGTATTAACTTTAATTTGAATTTTGTTCTATAAACTGACATTCTTGAAAAATGTGCCCTTTTGGAGAGGATGGGAGGGAATGAAAATACTTAGTTTTGGAATGATTATGCAGTATAAGTGGTGAACATTAATTAAAAGCCTGAGCTAGTCCTGGGCCTCACTCTGCTAAGTGCTGGACAAATACAGAATATAGGGCACCATTACTTCATAGAGGTGGTTATGTCTATTGTCAGAAGGGCTGTGTGTTCACACAGCCCTCTTATTTCGAAACAACAGAGGTTGTTTCGAAATAAGATTTAGGCTGTTCACACGATGCACGGTTGTTTCGAAACAACGGGTCCCGTTGTTTTGAAACAACGGCGTTGTTTCAAAACAAGTTAAACCCCATGCGGGGACGAAACAACGTTGTTTCGAAACCACACCGTGCGAACATGTTGTTTTGAAACAGTGGTGACTTGTTTCGAAATAACTGTTCCCTGAACCTGCTATTTCACTTTGAGCTTTTTTCCCTTAATTCGAATTAACAAACTGTTAATTCGAATTATTTTGAAATAAGGCATTATTTCGATACATGTTGTTTTGACACAACTTGTATCGAAATAATGCCTGTGTGTGAACACAGCTTGAGGTGAGGTCATAACATGTGATCAGTGTCCTGCCGCCCAGACAACCTCATACTCAGATTTGGGGATTTTTTGTTTGTTTCCTGCACCCCCAAAAACCTGTCAGAAACTACTTAGGGCTGCTGTCTTGTTCCATTCCCTTGGAATAAAATCTAGTTTCCCTATGGACCTGCTTTTTGCTCTTGTACTAATAAGGCCCTTAGTACTGCTATATCTAAGTACTGTATGATCTTTGAATGGATATAGCTACACAATATACCTCTGAGTCAAGGAACTAGTCTACATTCTCCTTTTCCAACTGATTACACAGGAAATCTATGTCAGATCAGGGAACTGAAGCTGACATTTAAAACTTGACCAGCTAACTGAACCTGGCATTTAAACCTTGACCAGCTTTTCTCTTTTGTTACATAGTTAGTATGTACTAGTGTAACTCCATTGATTTCTGTGTACAGTCTAAAGGAAAAGAGGAGCAGGCTCCCTGTGTATGTTCACTCTTTGCATTGACGTTACCCTGAAGGAGACAAACCTAGAATCTGCAAGATAAACTTGTCTTAATATTAAGAGGAGGTAGCCCTTGGTGTGAAATGGGATGTTAGGGCAATAGGGTATTCCGGACTACTTGGATAAAAAAGAAAAATAATCCTCAAGAGGGTTCTGTTAAAAGTGTTTGCCACTAGTTGTGGTTTCTCCACGATAACTTTGATTTTTGTCTTTTGTTGCACCTAAGTAAATACATGCAAACTCTTCCCAGATCAGGGGAGTTTTGTAGTATTTACAGTGGTGTAGCTGAGGTTAAAAGTGGGCCTTTTTTGTCTTTTGCCTGGTTGCAGAGTATCAAAACAACCGTTGGAAGCTTTTGCAGCTGTTTTCAGCGGTCCCTACACCCTTCTGTTTCCCTTTTCCTGGTTCAGCTGTTTCCACCGAGCTAAGTCTAAGTCTTTGAATGCAAAGAGAAAATGGTTTGTCACAGCAGTGGGACAACAACTTAAGAGCTGATATTCACAATATAATGGCTCATAAAAGATTTTTTTACTGTTGTGAATCTTGTTAGAGAAACATAATGAGACCTACCCAGTGAGTACAGGCCACTCTTAAGATATTTTGTACAGTATTAGACTAAACGCAGCAGCAGTTCTTGCACTCTCTGCTGCTTGTATCTCACGTAAGTATTGAGTTCTTGAGTGGAGAAAGACATTTTGCTGTTTTTCTGGTAGGACTTGTGTTCTTATGAAATGCATAAGATGGTCAGTGTGGGTGGGGACAGATTGTCACAGAAAGGAGTCATAGAGTATTCTCATCTGCTTGGCTTGGCTTGCCAAAATGGGATCACTTTCTATCACACGTGTAGTACAACAGATAACATATCCTAACTTTCCAGAGCATGTTGGCTATCTGTGTTTGGCTAGCTGCCAGCTAGCCACAGGTCGCAGACTGGTTTCTTCCTCTTATGAAACGAAGTACCTTCCACTCAGCATAAGCTGTGTCCCTGCCAGCCACAGCAGTAGCAAAGTCCAGAGGTTGCATCTGAGCTTGGCTGAGTCCACTTTCAGCTCCTAGCGATATGTGGGACAACTGGAACAGCCACTGTCCCTGCTTTCTCAGCCTTTGCTACGGGGAGCAAGTGCCCAGCCATGCCCTTCTAGTAGCTGTTGCATCTTTATCAGTAACTGTTAAACTTTATCGTGCTGAAAAGACACATGGAGTTGGGTGTAGAGGGCTCAGTGCCGGGAGTCATGCTGAACACTAGAAACAAATTCTTGCCTGGTCGATAAAATGGAACACCATCCCACAAATGTCCTGATCTACTGCCCATTTAAATCAGCGGGAGTGAGGTTTGTCCTTGCCTCAGCTGGGGTTTTGGTGCAGGCTCTGAATCCACTTAATAACTTTCGATGATTTTTTTTTTTTTTTTTAAACCATGACTCTTTTCTGTTTGCTTTATAAAACGCACACCGGTTTAATTTTTTTTGGCATCGCTAATGCTGTCTTTGTCTAAATCCAGGAGCTAATATCAGTTATGTAGTCAGCAGCTGCCAAAGTCCTTTGACTTTGGACCTCACAAGAAGTGACCGAAGTGGGTCAGTTCTATTGTCATTGAGCTGAAAGAGCCTCCATGGCTGGAGCTTGCTTACTACTGGGTGAGAAGCTGCCCTTAGAGGAAAGAATGTTACCCCTGCCTGTGCTCATGTTGTTCCTTCCCCTCTCCCCATTTTCTCTCATTCTGTTAATTCAGTATTTGTATTGTTTGCAGGCTTATTTAGAGCAAGTGCCCCCCTTAGCTTGGCTTTCAGCAGCTGCCTGTGTGCCCCAGGACTGGACATTCATTCCTGCTGCTACTGGGTAGCACTTAATACGCAGGATTGTCCTCTTGGCAGTCATGAGACTCTAAGATGATAATGAAACATTGTGGTTCTATTGATTTTTAGGTGCCTGCTTAGCTTTAGGGATCTGAGTAATGTCAAAGTGGGTCTGCTCTCATTTTAGCATCCTGGCAGGACTGCGCCAGAGGACCTCACAGTGGGCCTGTCTCTGTCAGTGAGCAATGTCACACTCCAGCACCTAAGTTAGAAGGGGCCAAGTGCCCACTGTGAGCTGTTCTGCAGCCTGAACTCTGTCCCCGGTGGGGGCTCAGCATTGGACAGGATTGGGCGTGTTCTCCAGAAGATATGGAAATAGTGCCCACCCCTGCTGATCTTCCTTGGAGTGCACTTTCAAGACAGGGACAAGGGAGATCTGAGTGTGGGCAGTGGCTGAGACCACTCCTTCATTTCACATTCCAAGTCAAAGCTCTGTGCAGAGATGAATGGGGCCAGTGCACAGCTTTAACGATGTAGAAGGCTTTCAAAGCCTACTAAGCATAGCTTCTTAAATTCACCGTAATTAGTGGGGCCATCCATCACTGAAGAGACCTGGGGCTGGGAATGGGGGAATCAGTAAGAAGCAATATATGCCCCTAGAAGCATGACACAGCAGCCAGGGCTCCAGTCACGCAATGGCTGCTCTCAGGCCCATTGTGGCTGGCATCACCTAAGCTTTAGGAGAGAAGGAAGCATTCACAGGGATGAAGCGTGAGGCTAGTGACTCTCAAAAAAAATTCTGACACAGCTTTTGGAAATTACGTGGGCGGATGAAGGCATCCTCTGGAGTTAGTGTTGAGATGCAGCCTGCCACAAAGAACAAGAGGTGCTTTGGCAGGAAAAATCAGAGGATAATACTCAGTAAATTGCTTGTTTAGTCTCTGGGAATCATACAGTTGCACATCAGTCAGCAGTTGTAGTCAGCTCCTGGCTTCCACATCATAGGGACTCCGAAACGACAGTTCACTTTAGGGATTCCATTTGGTTCTTACAGAATAAAAACAAGAGGGCAATGAAACAGACAGGTCCATTCAAAGCTCTCATTTGAAACATATGTATAGCTCAGGCTGTCAGCGTGGGCTGCAGCTTGCCCTAGAAGTTTTCAGCAGGGTGGGAGTGCCCTTAAAATCTTGTCCTCTCCATTTCATATGTGAACAGTTGCTAATGTAATATGACTGTAGCAACCGAAGGACCCTCCTGAGATCATTGCCCCCATGGCATGAGGTGCTGTGTGTATAGACAGACAATGATGGCATTCCCTACCTAAAAAGCGCTTAAAATGTAAATAAATGAGAAAAAGAAGGGTCCTGTTGTCTTTGTTTAGATGGAGAACTGAGGCACAGACAGGGGCAGTGATTTGCCCAACGTCCTGTAGGTTGACTCTAACAGAGGCAGAAACTAAAACCAGTTCTCAGGTAAATTTGAATTAAAAGTTGAAAGGGGGCAAAGGATTAGTTTGTAACAGATCAAAAAAAAAAAAAAAAAAGGCTGCCACTCCTATTTTCTCAGCATAGGAAACAATGTGTCTCATACCCACATGTTACAATTCCCATAGTAGATATGGGGATGCTGTGCCTGGTTATGCTTCCTGAGTAGTTCACATCTCAAGTTCTGCTTGGCACCGCAGAGTGAAACGGCTTCACATTCTAAATAATGCCCTGATCACAGGGTGTGTAAGTGTAACCCATGTGCCTAAAAAGGTGCAATCTCTTTTAGGGAGCCCTTATGGCTGGGTTATGTTGCTGGGCAGATTTTGCAGCCCAGAAACCAGAACCTTCTGGCAAGAGGGTGTGGGAGCACATTGAACATGCTCCACAAGTTTTATTGTTATGCTGGAGTTGCATGCCCAGGGAGAAACCTGAGAGGAGCAAACAGAGAGAGCTGGAGAGTACATTGGCAAAGGAGCTGAGCGGGAATGGACTGCAGGATGTTTTCTCCCTGCTTTGGACTGCTTTGCAGGGGAGTTTTCTGCAGTGGAACTGAGAGTTGGATGGCCAGTGACCTGATTGCATGGTGCTGGCTACACAGGAGGAAGAAAGGACTGCATGGCACTTGCCTAAAGATTCCTGCAGCTAGAGAGGATGAGGATTGCTTTCCTTCTTCATTGAAGCCTCAAGGACTTAAGAGACTGCAATTGAGATAAGGGTGACTCCACCTGAACATTGGGACTCTTGGGTTTCTTCTGTTTGTTTAAATGTATTATGGTTCCTTAGGATAAGGTTTGTTTAGTTAGTTAATAAAGTTCATTGTCACGTCTATGCTGAGTGGCAGTTTATTGTGGGATGCGAACTCTGAGCAGTCTTCACTGTGAGTCCTGAATAGACTGGAGCCTGGCTCCCCCACTGCTTTCTGGAGAGGTTTCTCTGTGGGGCACTGGAGAGGGGCAGGTGAATGCATTTGAGACCATGCTAGCAGGTTACATAAGCAGGCAATTAAATGATCAAACTGGTGGACTCAATGAAAACAGAACAGAATTAACCCCTTCTGAGAGCATGAAAGCAGTGGCATGTTATATCTTTTGGTAGGCTAGATGCTTGCCCCAATTTTCCAACATTTTTAATATTTCTTTAAAGAAGAGTTAAAAAGCCCCAGACACTCTAATGATTAGGCTTATTCAGCAGCAAAAACAATTATATAGGTAGCTAGGTATTTGCATTACAGTAATACCTATAAGTCCTAAACAAATTAAGACCCCACTGTTCTAGGCACCATACAAAATGTCTGTCAAAAAATGGTCCCTCCCCTGAGAAGCTTACAACTTAAATATAAAATTGATTCATGATTATCTGTAGTTGTGGATTTAGATTTAGATTTTTTGTTTACAAGTGACTGGGGTTGCCTATGTAGAGTTTGAACAGTGGCAGTGGTGTTAATACAAAATGCCATGTGCCTGGATAGTTGTGTCTAGAAATCTGAGCCCATTTGTAGACTACTCTGAAATCTGTAAGTGACATTGTGAAATTTGCATTACAACATAATCAGAAACACATACTTAAATTGGCTTAAAAAAATGAGAAGTGTTGCACCTTGATCTTTGCAAGTCCCAGTTTGTGACTATCAGACATGACTGACTGCGTTACCTGTGCAGTTTTGGTGGGTTTGAAAGTATGGATCTGTCTCAACACTGACTGTGGTCATGGGGTCTCTTTGTACTGACTTCAGTGAAACTGAATCAACGCCACACTGTGGTAATAGGGGACATGGTTTGTAGATTCACAGGAGTACTGGCAAGAGAAAGGACAGGAAGAAACCAAGAGGATTCTGAAAGAAACAGGCTTGATGCTAGCCTGTTACTTGTGCCATGCTGTAACAAGCCCTGACGTAGTAGGGCCAGAAATCAGCTTTATAAACTTTTGGTTCCATTCTCTTTTAATTTCAGCTAACCAGCCCCTTCTAATTTCCTGCTGTTTTTTTCCATTTTTCTCTATTTTTATTTCTTGCTTTTTTAACGTGTATCTCTTTCCCCTCATCACTTAGAACACCCCCCCCTTTCCCTGATAGGGGCAATCACCAAAACCCCCATAGATCAGAATTAAAACAAAGCAAGTAATGAATACATGTAGTACATTCTCACTCTAAAGTGGTGGGGAACTGCTGGCCTTGCAGTACTGCATTCCCAGCACCCCCTGGGGCTGTTCAAAAGTATAAAATAGCAGGCTCACATGATAGCCCGATGTGGAGTGTAGCAGTCCCATCGTACAGTTTGGCTTTTCTTGTTTCTAGAGAGAATGCTGCCAAAATATATTGGCAGCACACTGCTCTAAGGTATGAAAGGATAGTGTGAGTGTTGCCAGTTATTATTTTCTTTGAGGTCCCAGTGCTCCTAGGATCCAGTGGATGTGTGATTTCAGCCTTCTTTCTGAAAGCAGAATGAAGTGTCTAGCTCTCGTGGCTATGGAGAAAGCTTCAGATGTGGCCCCACTGCACCCTTAAAGTCTCAAAAAGCAGAAGTCAAATAAAAATCTGTTCTTGTTTGCATAGTCTCATTATTTTAAAGCCAACCTCATGATTTCTGATGAGTCTGACTTGTGATTTTTGAACATTTGGGGTTCACAGTGCTGTAGGTCTGTGCTCTGGGATAGGGCAACTGACCCCTAGTCTACATCGGGGCCGGTTTTCGGTGGTGGTCAACTGTCAGTTACACAGGGAATGTAAAGTTCCTTGCATAACTGCTGGCAGCTTTCTAAGCCACCAGTACAGATTCAGGAAAGCCGATTGCAAATCCCTGCCATTGGTTTTCCTGTATACCCCTTGGCCCCAGGACTTCCGGGGCCGACTTTCGGGAACAGAGCAGCGAGTTCAGACTTGCTGCTAACCGCTCCCTGAATGTCGGGCTGACTGCAGCGATTTTGCTCCCCTCAATACATACCCTGAGAGAAGCTAATTTTCTGTGAGCACTCTGTGTATGTAATTCAGTGAGAGGTTTTCTTGCAGTTAGGCCCACTGATGGGTGAGAGAAAGGGCAATTGCCTAGGGGTCAGCAATTTAAAAGGGTTGGTCAAGTGGGAGGATAAATATGTATTTTCCTCTTCCTCAGCCTCAAGGAATCCACTGCTTGGGTTTCCACTTCTCCCCTGAGCTGAGCTTATTTTTTTTGTATACCTTGCAAGTTCCCAGGTGAATGAGGAGGTGATATGTGCTATTCAGCTTCCTGGGTGTATCAGAAATCTTTCTTGGAAGTCTAAGGTATGACCTCAGCCACCCAGGAACCTGCACGGCACATGATAAGTAAGTAAAAACTTTTGAAGAACTTCTGAAAGCTCACTCAGACCTCAGCTATCCCTTTCTAGAGGGGCCTAGAACTGCTGTTGGCAGGCCTGCATATTGTCTATTCCATTGCGCATGGTACTGTGCTTTAGCTTCCTTCCAAGACTAGCACTGGTGAGGAATTCAAGTGACTTGTTAAAGATGTGCTGCATATCTAAGTCACAGTGGCTGAGGTTTTCAACACAGTTGAGGGCATTCAGAGATTTGGAGAAGAGGAGGGGAGTTTCAAAAGTGGGCCATGCTGGCTAATATATTGCTCCTGTTGAAATCCCTGCAGGCAGAGTTAGGATACTGCTGCATGCTTTTGAAAGTCTCCCCACTTCATCTATTAAAACAAATGGAAGATGCGTCTAGATCTCCTGGACTTCTTTTAAAATTCCAACCCAATCCTTGTGTAAGTTCTTTTATCGGACATGTCTGTGTCCTCTTACCACGGGCAGTGGACACAGAATCTGAATGAATCCCGTTGTTTTTCTCTTTTATACTGAAACTGGAAAAGTATCCTGCTAGTGAATACAAGCATGAAGCATAGAAGAGGAAGATTTCTGAGGGTGTATCTATGTTGCGGATGAAAAGGTGAGTTCTTAACTGGGGTTTGCTAACTCAGGTTAAAATAACAGTGGAGACACAACAGTTCAGCTTTTAATACGGGTTAGCAGCTTGAATGAAAGTTTACAGGGGAGCCTGGGGTTGAACTCAAAGTGTTGTCCCAAGTTAAAAGCTGAGTTGCAGTGTCTTCTCTGCTATTTTAACCTGAGTTAGCTAACTCAAGCTAAGAGCATCCCTTTTTTTCCAATGTAGACAGACCCCTAGTGTGGAAGGGGTGGAACAATGTGTTGGAGGATTAGATTCGCAGGCTCTTTCACTGGGCTTTATTGTATATACTGCACTCTCCATGTTCCATGCTGATGACTGATCCCTTTAAATGTAATTAACTTCTCTCCCTGTTTGTTTTTTTCCAAGTCCACAGTAGGATTTATGTAGAAAATTATCTCTGCAGCAGTTTGGATAAAAAGGTCTGGAAGAGTCTTTTCCCCAGCATGTTCTGTGGGTTGGGATGCCCTTGAACTTTCAAAGCATCTGTTTTCTTTAACAGCATAATTACTTGATCACAATCAGAGATCGAGATTGGCACCATGGTACAAAGCGGTACAGTGCAACATGCACTGCACCGATGGGACTCTTACTGAACTGGACTCAGATGAGTAGTTCAGGTTTTAACTTCCCTAAGGTTCAAGGCTGTTGAATGCGTAGTTTCCAGGCAGGTGGAGGGCTACGGAGAGAATGCTGAGATACAGGCACATTAGAGATGAAGTTTTCAAAAGTGCCCAGTGTTGGACTAATAATCCTCCACCTGTGGAAGTCACCATCCAATTGACTTCTGTGTGAGAAGCTATAGTTGAACACTTTTGAGAATCCCACCCTGGACGTGTGTGCAGAGCCAGCACGAGATAAAAACAGATTAAACAATTGCTTAAGGCCCTGAGCAGCTCCAGGGGTGCCCTAATTCATTGTTAGTATGTGTTGTGTGGGAGGGGCCCCAAAACATTCCTGCTTAGGGCCCCCAGTGGGCTAGCATTGACATTGTACGTGTGTGTTAGAGAGCAGAAAGGAGAGTTACACGTGTAATCTTATTAGCCCGTATTAGCTGGCACTTCTGTTACCCTTCTCCATGTGTTCTGCGCTATCAGAGCACTGATTGGGTACATGCCCAGGAAAACTTTTTTTTATGATAGCATTTAAAATAAATAGGTGTTATTCCAATAGGCAACAAAATACTGCGTCTTAAGAAGATGGTTTTTATCTTTCCATTAGTTTGTCTTTGGTGCCTGGATACAGCCCTAACACTAGAAAAAGCAAGCCCTCTCAATTTGGTATTAGTCAATATAACAATGAGCGTCTACCTTCATAAGATATTGCTGGTGGTGGTTCAGGAAGTTCTGTGTGGCTTTGCTTTAGTCACCTGAAGTTCTTTCTGTAGCTGTATCTGTTAATACAGATTCTATCTAGAACTGAGAAGTAAAAATTGTACTAAATAAACAACAGAGCTTTAGTTCTTCCCTGTTACCTTGCTTTCTGTGTAAACCTGTCAGCATAGTTTATTACTTAGTTTTGTGTAGTGAAAAATATATGCATATAGACTAGTTATTTTCAGTTTGCAGTTTTTTTCTCTTCAGGCTGTGATTAGGGAATTTCTGGGCTTGTATCTGGTAACTTCTAACCCTCAAAATCTTGAAATGTAAAAATAGGCTAATATGTTGAATGTTGTGTTAGTCTTCAGCTGAGTGTGTGGGGGTTGGACCTGGGCTAGGATTTATGGTTTGTCTCACCCATGACTTTGATTCCAGTCAGGGTTTGATAGCTCCAATTTGTTGCAAAGTTTCTGCAAAAAGTGGTGAAAAAGTGACCGTGGAAAGCTTACGACACTTTGAATTGTGGACAGGTCAGCTGTTTGGGAGCAGAAATCCTGAGCAAATGGGTTTTTTTGTATATTCTTTTTGTTTTGTTTTGAGAGATTGCAGCAACATCATTAGTGTGTCCAGAAAACATCCCTTCCACATTTGCTTCTGACCTGGAACCAAATCCATAAGGAGGAATTTGGTTCTGAGGTTCTAGCTCCCCAAATTCAATTATCAGATTTGAGATCTCCTCTACCTTACAGGACTTCTCATCTTCAAAGTGTTTGGCAAATGTTCACTAATATGCCTTTACTGTGTGCCAGGTACCAGCTGCCAGGGGTCCTGAATCTTCTCTCCAAAACACAGTGGGGTTTGGCATGGATTTTAGTGTAGTAGTGGGACAGTGAAAGCTGAGTTGTTGGAAATACCATCTGTGTGGAATGAATGGTCAGCTTTGCCAGACAGGAATGTGGAACACAGTTCAACCAAAATATCTATGAAATTCATGGAAAGTAAATTTTTGCAGGCTGCTGCTTCATGGAAATCAAATGCCATATCTTTTAAAATGTTGTTGGTAATATCAGTAGGGGAATATTAACCACATGATTCTGGCTAAAGTCCAATATGTGCAACTATGTTCTGTCTCCGTTGCTAAATGCTTTTGCGGTTTCAGCTAGCCACATCATTCTTGGCTTGTCTGTTGAGATGCTGCATGTTCAGAAGTGAATGTATTTCACCCCAGAGGTAGCTGCATTTCAGTGAAGTGATCAAGTCCCATTTCCAAAGCACTATGGAATAACTTGAGAAGGAAAAGTACTGTAGAAATGCAATCCCTCACAGGTGAGTGGCATGCCTGTAGTTTTCTTGCATGTGGAGAACTTGAACAGGTGTAAAACAGAAGTTAATTTAGCTTTGCTGATTCACACCAGCTGGGGATCTGGCCTATAGAGTACGTACTGCACACTGGCCCCTATCATGGGGATACTGCTGCATAGATTAAATTGCAGACTAATCAGGGGATCAAAAATACTCCAATGCTTTGCAAACCAAAACATCCAAACTTTCCAACTAGCATTTGCCCTCTTGTGCTTGATTTTCAAGGACATATGGTAGGAGTGTCTTCTTTCTGCTCAGACGTGTTGACTCACTTCTGTCCTTCGTTGCTGAACCTGCATGTTCCTTTAATGTAATTTTTAAGGCAGTATGATTGTGGGTGCGGTTGTGTAACTTTAATAATAGAAGGTGCTTCCCGCCCTGCCCAAAATAATAATAAATATTACCTTTAAGATGCATGCAGGCAGGTCTTGTTGAAGTTAATGGAAGCTTTGTGTTTGACTGCCGGCAAAATTTACAGTTGACCTTCCCATTATGAATCTTAGTGTATGGATGACAACTGGTGAAAGATGGCAGGACCTTCTCAGATGATGACAAAAGCAGGCGTGTGCCAGGATTCATTTGTGGGGCAAGGCCAGCAATGACTTTGAGCATGACTGAGCAGTGTTTTCCTAGTTGAATCTCAGTGCTTGTCCTTTCTGTGCCTTCCAGCTTCCCCAGCACAGAACTGCACTCAGCTGTTACTGCAAAGACTGGAAATAAAATGATGCTGGTAATATGTGATGGGAAGGCTTGTGAAATATAGGCCTAGTCCATCCTGCTAATCTTCTGTTTGGTGGTATCATAATGCAGCACCTTGGCCAGCATCGCAGAATGAGCGAGCCACTTCCATACCCAACCTCCTGCCATTCCACCTGACTGCCAGCTGCATGCAGTCACTTGGGCCAAACATGCTGCTCTGGAAATGGGGGCATGATGTTAGCTATAGAGATAATGGAAAAGAGATCTTACTGATTAGTGCTAGGCACAGAACAATGTCACAGCACAAAAGTCAGAGCTATGAGCCTGGAAGCACTTCAAGCCCATGGGCGTCTGCAGTTACATTGTCCAATTTGTCTGTTTATGGTTTAGCTCCTAGTGCTAAGTGAAGCACAAGCTGTCCTCAGGGGAGGTGCAGGTCTTAGAGACCTCTGCTTGGGGAGGGGTAACAGGGAGAAGGAGGCCTTTGGAGTCTGCAAGTATTTCTCTGCAACAGAGCAAAGGGCCCTGCATTTATTTTGATTGTTTTTAACCAGGAGCAGCGTATAGTTGAGAGGACCTTTTTACCAGGGAATCCTCCTAAGTAGTGTGCTCAACTCATCTGGCAGTCCCCGTACTGCATCCATCAGCTAAACTGAGCTTGTGTGGCACTGGGGACCCAACTCACGTCCCAGTACACGGGCCAGGGCTGCTTATGCTGAAAGAGAATCACACGCGCTGCCACTAATATGAAGATTTTACCCCTCTTTAGAAGGCACTAGGGTGATGTAATAAGCAGAGGAAGGTGTTATCCATTTTGTCCAGCAAAGGACAGTGTCATGAAAACTCATGATGCGTTTGCGCAGCAAAGAAAAACCCATGGCTGGTCCATGTGGCTCAGGCTGTGGGACTGTTTCACTGCTGTGCAGACTTCCAGGTTTGGACTGGAGCTCTACCTCAAGCAAGGTCATAGAGCCCAGGCTCCAGCCTGGGCCTGCAGGTCTATAGAGCAGTGAAACAGCCCCACAGCTCAGTCCCCACAGGTCAGACAGGCTGGCACAGGCAGCTGTGGGGTCGTCTTTCCTCTCAAAATTGTACTCCCTCCCAGTGGGATAATTCTGATTTTAAGGGAGATGCCATGCCATGTCATGCAGGCAGTGCATATTTGTGTCTGGTTTTCATCAGGACTCCCAGGAAAGTGCCAAGAACACCACTGGATCAGACCAGTAATTTTTCTAGTCCAGTATATTTCTCCAGTGTTGACAGGCGTCAGCTGCTTCAGAAGCTGTTGCAAGAACTGTTGTAGCAGGCAGGTTGTGGTTACTAGTCGTGGGGAAATTTGCTTTTTAATTCCCAGTAGTCAAAGGCTAGCTTAAGGCCTAAAGCTTCAGAGCTAAAGCTAGTTGCCTTTTTTTTTTTTTTTTTTTTTTAACGGGGGATAGGGAGGGGCAATAAACAATGGATTTTCAGCCAAAACAAAAATTTTTGTGGGGAATTTTCATTTTGGTTTAAATTCTCCTGTCTTCCAATGAAACCTTCAGAGTGTTTGCCTTAGGTTTTTAAATTATTCATGGGAGGTTTTGATAAATGATTTTTAAAAAAATCTCCTGTGAAAAATCATCATTTTTTAAAACCAATCTCATAAAGCTTTATATTTCTTGCTAAAATCTTGAAGGTTTTTTGGGAGAGCTATGTTCTATTCCTGGATAATCGTGGCTTTTTGGTAAATATTATAATATAAATAAGTAATTATTTTTTGAATCCTTCTAATCGATTGGTCTCAGGGATATCTTGCAACAGGGAGTTCCACAGGCTAAATTGTGCATTATGTGGAGAAATAATCCTCCCCCCCCCTTTAAATGTGTCATCTTTCAGGTTCACCTAATGTCCTACTGTCTTGGCTTAATTACATTGGGGTCTTCCCCTCCCTCAGGCTGTACAGAGACTAGGGAGAAAGATGGAACCGATTCTGTTTAAAAAAACAAACCAACCATAGCCCTTTGGCACTAGACAGCAATCTGTTGGCAACAGCTTTTTTGTGTTTTTTTTTTTTATAACAGACTGAACAATGTGTTTTATGGTTAGCACAGTGGACTGGGACTTGGTTGGTGTGTGTTGTACTCTTAGTTGTTCTCCTGGGAGAGCCTGGGCAAGCCATTTCACTTTTCTGTGCCTTAATTTCCCCATCTGTAGAATGGGAATAAGGAGACTGCCCTCCTTTGTAAACTGCTTTGTGATCTAATGGTGAAAAGCACTGTATAAGAAATGGATATCACTATTAGTAAAACAAATGGGGAAAAATTACTTTTTCTTAAAGGCTTTTCAGACCCACAGTTAGGATAATGTGGCATCACTCCATTGAGTTATGCTAATTTACGCCAGACATGGATCTGGTGGAAGATATTCATGCTGCCTAAACTGGTCTTAGTATCATTTGCTTCAACAAATATATCCGTGTCATTTTCATTTATCAAATGCTGGAAAGTAATTCATGTCAAAGCAGGGTTTTGCTTTTTACAACATCAAGGAAAGTCAGGACTTGGCACTGATCCTGGCACTGAAAGACACTATATATGCTGTGTTCATCTGTAGACTGTGAACTCAGCGTTGCACTATTCTTCACAAATAATGGGAAGCCTCTTTCAAAAATAATTATCCGAAAAGTGGTTCTGCACGCGTGCCAAAAACATCACAATTAACTTTTTTTATTTAAAAATAAGGTTAAGCATTCAAACCAGAAGGACTACAAGATCTCTCTGGGTGGTAATGAGTCCTCCTGACTGTAGTGTGTCACCGTCCCTGTGCTGAATCCTTACAGGTGATGCTGCTTAAGTGTGATGTTTCATACAGAACTGCACTAATAATGTGAGGGTTAAAGGCTTCGCAGTGTCACTCGCATGACTTGGTGCCTTTTGAAGTAATTCAGATATAGGAATTACCTACTTTGAATTAAACCAGCTGGCTGGCAGGTATCAGCATCTTTCATGGCTTTCTGGTGGTGGTGGTGGTGAATAAAATTATTTTAGATGTTTGCAGCCTGACCTTGCTTCCTTGGGCACATGAAATTTCCATTGACTACATCAGAAATTGTGAGAGTATCAGGAATTCAGGGCTTAGTCTGTTAGATGTGGAAAAAAGTGGCTGCATTGTTGATATCATTTGCTTAACTCTCCAGGCTTTTTAATAGCATAACATCACCCAGTGCATTCTGATTCCAGTGCCAAACTCAATTATCAATATAGCGGCAAAGATACCCATTCAGAGCCTTTGTTTGGGGTTGGTTTTTTTGTCTTTTTTAAGGTCTGTATTTATTGCTGTTTATATGCTTTAATGTAATTTTAAATCAACATTTTAGTCTGACGAAGTGGGATTTTCTCTCACGGAAGCTCATATATTAAATACATTTGGTTAGTCTATAAGTGCCACAGGACTCTGTTTGTGTTGCTGAACTGGACTAATCCAGCTACCCTTTTGGTATAGTTCATAGTAGTTGAGGATATGATCCTGCTGTGTGCAGTCTTTTATGAGGAGCATAGTGCTCAGTGTTGGAATAATTGTTCTTCCTTAACTGCATTCAGACCATGTGCACACTTAGGTTGCAGTATTTAAAGCAGCATTTTTACCCCTTCAGCAGGAGGGCTGAATGTGCGAGGACGAGAGATGAGCTTTTTTAAATTTCTCTGATCACGCACAAGCTGCATGTTCTCTTAATGATGCCTATTAAATCCTGTGGAACAGCATTTCTGATATTTCTTATGCAAAGCAAAGGGAATAATGTCCATGACACATGAGAGTGAAGTCTCCTATTAGTCCTGGCAGAAATAACATTTTTGGGAATTCATGGGAGGTGAACCTTGCAGGCAGAAAGATACTTCCTCCCATGGCTACCAACATATTAGAGCCAGTTCTTTTTGTTAGGGTCTCTTCTGCCACTCCTGTTCGAAACACTTTTGCTGCAGCTGTTCACCTGCAGCATATGGCCAAGTTTAAAGGTGTGTTTCTCTGTGCCAGAGCTGGAACGTGCCCTGTTGGACTCAGAGTTTTTGGTCTTTCACCTCTTGCTTTTCTCCTGGATGTGTTGTGGTGATGACTGACTGTATAGTCATGAGGAGCAAACTGCAAAATGTGCCTCTTCTCTCTAATCTGTCCATTTACCTGGCTGATTGCTGGATTTCTTCTGGGGTGGGGGGAAGGTTATGTGCCAACTCCTCACCTGCTCTGCCCGTGGACTCTGGAGGATAGCACACTCCTCCTCTTCTGCTAGTTGGTCATGCTGGGGAGGTTTCTGTCAGAAGGGCAGTTGCATGCAACATGACCATTTCTCTCAATTGCTGACCCCCCCCCATGCTCTTTGTGAGGGGTAGCCCACTCTGTATCTCTGGAGACAGCAGGGTGCAGGGAGCATTATTGAAACAGTCAACATGCCCAGGCCCAAGTAAGGAACACATGTGTGCCTGAGAGATAAGAATGAGGGACATGAAAAAGTGATTCACACAGGAAGCATAAAATTTGGCAGAATCCTCTTTAAGTGGCAATGACTCCCTCTGTTGCCTTTCCTCTTTGGGGGGTTTTATTGCGGAGTGTCCACAATTTTTCAGTTGTTTAAGTAAGAAGACATTAAGTTTATGTTGCATATAAATGTCATCAGACTAAAATAAGTGGTGGTTCTGGAGGAGATGGACATTGGGAGATAAGAGAGAGACCCTCTAGCTTCATCTCTGGGCCTTTCTTAGGGTTCTCTTAGCTCTAGGAGTTGCTCCAGGTTTGTCTAGCTCACATGCCGTGTTGTGGAACTGCCCTTCAGACTGAAACCTTCCCAGCATGAACACCTGGAAGAGGAGGAGGAGTGAGCCACCTTCCAGAGTCCCTGTGGAGAGCTGGTGAGGAGTCTGCACATAACCTTGCAAAAAAATGTAGCAGTGAGAGAGGTAAACAAAACATACAGGAGGTAGGGAACTGCTTGAGTCCTTCTCAGACCTAGAATCATAGAAAGAAAGCCCTGGAAGTGACCTTCAGAAGTCAGAAAGTCCAGCCCCTTCACTGAGGCAGGACCCAATAAGCCAAGACCATCCCTGACGTGTTTAGTCCAACCTGTTCTTAAAAACCTTCGGTGATGGGCATCCCACAACATCCATCGGTCTCCTGTTCTCTGGAAAGGAAGATGTGTGCAGGTTCTGGGTGGACTTTATCAGGCCCTGACATAACTGATTGTTACGACTAATAACAGGCTGAGCGCACCTTAAGGCTCGAGAGCACAAGTAGAGGTGGGCCTACAACCTCTCACAGCAAAAGGACAAAACGTACACCTGTAAAGGGGACAGAGCTAATCTGCCTGCAAATATGGCTGCTGTGTTTATGCACCACAGACCTGCTGAGCTTCCTGTCACTAAATCAGGGTAATGTTGTGTATTATGTTCTGAGACCTGCTTTAGCTCCTGTCGGTATCGGTAGAAAAGAGATCTAGCTGTGAGAGCTACACGAACTCCACTGGAGAGGAATGCCATGTGGAGAGAGGAAAAAATGAAAAACAAAACAAGTCCTTAGAGGAGGCTTGTGCATCATTCCAGCCCACTTCACAGACTGGTTATGGAAAGTTTAATCAAGGGAGTATAACCAGAGTG
Source organism: Podocnemis expansa (assembly GCA_007922195.1). Lineage (NCBI taxonomy): Eukaryota > Metazoa > Chordata > Testudines > Podocnemididae > Podocnemis > Podocnemis expansa. Next base: position 12,850,820 of record ML681995.1, on the reverse strand, counting down.
AATGAAAATTGTCAGGCCTGGCACTGGCTGACCAGTGGGAATTAAGAGTTTGTTTTAGCATCAGCTGGGTCACTGGATCCATATGTCACAGTTCTCATAGAGATTCCAGCATCAGTGTTGTTGCTATTTCCTATGGATAAGCAAAAGACTGAGAGCCTACAGATTTTGAGTTCTAGTCCTGTCTCTGATGCTGAGAAATTACTAATCTTTTTTTGAGTTTCATATTGCTGTCCATCACCACAGTGTCTGCGTGGCTTCTTCAGAAAACTGATTAGCATTAGTGAAATCGGTGTTAGACTTCATGGATGCTCCAGTTCTTCTGTCTTTTCTAGATATAAGAACTCTGCTTGTGTGAGGTTATTTTGTTTGGCTTGGGTTGTTTCAGGACTTTTCTTCCTCTTTTATTTTTGTGGAGCAGATGGAAGGAGCAGGTGCATGTTTGTCTGATTGAAGAGTTTCACCAGAGAGAATATCATCCCCATTTTAGTTGCAGGGAAATTGAAGCTAAGAGACTTAATTGATAGATCAGTGGAACATCTGGGCTGAGGATACAGTGTCTCCTGGCTCCCAATCCTATGCCACTCCATTGTGTCAGATTGTCAGCTAGGCAGATCAATGTACTTTGGGTCTCTATTTTGAAATACGTATAATGGGGATGATAATACGGTTCAGGACTGCTTACCCTGTGGCTCTCTTGCATGATGCAGGAATGGTCCTTAGTATAGTGGCGTTTTCATTTGCTGGGTTGAGGAGCTGTGTGGGAAGATGCAGATGAATCACACTTCTGATGTTGTGTGTATGTTTGCAATGCAAGGGACAGCCCTGGTAGAGACTTTTTGGGGAGGAAAGATAAGTGGGGCAGGCACCCAGAAGGAAGCTACACTGCACAAGTGCACTGGAAATTATTGTGACCTAAGCCATAGCCTATTAAAGTCAATAGAGAGATTCCCACTGACTTTGAGACTTGGAAGAGTGGTAAACAATGAGTTCTTTTCACCTCCAGTGTTCGTAGCTTCTGACAGTGGGGCCAGTGTGGTGTTGGTGGTGTATGGTTATCACTGGAGGACAGACAGAAATGAGAGAGTAAGTGATTTTCCCAGGATGTGGCAGTATAGTTGTTTAGGTATGGGGTGAAGAACTTAAGGTTGATGCACAGCTATTTGTAGTGAGTGGGATTCTTTGTCGATTTCAGATCAGGCCTGAAGAGACCATGTCCTGATCTTGACTTTTTCAGCATTTCCCCTATTTCTGGGTGCCTTCATCTTTTTGGTAGCCAGCTTCTGACACTAGTGGCTTGGCTTTTTGGTGGGGAACAGCATTCTTCATTTCCAGTTGAAGTAAATAGGAGCTATGAGTGCAGGATGTTTTTGACAATTAGGTGTTAGGGGACAAATTGCTTGTTGGTGTAAGTCCTGTTTGGACCTACATCAGTTTATGCCAGGAGAGAATTCAGCCCTGCATGTTTCAGCTCAGGGACTCTAAAAATGAGGCCTCTGTCAATAATGCCCACTTGAAAACATGTATCTGATCTCTCTGTCGTGCTTTTCCCTATCGGTAAAATTAACAATGTGTTTTCCCTTCCTATTGCGCAGAAGGGGTGAAAGGGCTTTTTTGATGATGAACTGGATAGTTCAAAGCTCTGAATTTTCTTTCCCTGTGGGGAATTCAGACATGTTCCATTGTTTGTTTGAAAAGTGATCTCTATCTCCAGAAGCTGTAGGAAAATTTCAAAACAACCTTTTATTATCCACTTACAGCACACTGTCGAGTCGGGGGGCTGGTGGTGGGGGGAAGCACTGGAACACGAACTGGGATGACAAAAGTACCCTAGACTAACATGGATGCCCCTTTGGAACTTCGTCCCAGGTGCTTATGGTTTATAAAACGATATACAGTTCTAAGGTGGAGAGTGACACTTTGTTCTGTGTATACATTTGGTTAATCTGTTCTGCTTTCTTTACTTTCTGTACAAGCACTAAAAAGGGCAGGTTTCTGTATTCTGGGCTTTTCTGGAGGTGGAGGTTCCATGTAACTATAATTTCAGCATCCAAGGCCCAATTTAGAAACAACAAGCCCAGTTCTCTTTTTGTGTTGCTGCATCAGCCACCTGGTCTGGCTGTTGAGATGAGGAATATTCACTACGTATGGAGGTGCCTTTGCTGGTGGAGAAGCTGTAGTACATCTGTACCTGGTATGAGAAGAGGGGCTGGGAAGAACAGGGTGAGGCCAAAGTGCCACTGAACTTTGGCTGTTCCCAGCTGTTGGCACAGTTCCTTAAGGTCTTTAGCAGCTTGGAGTACATTCAAACAGTTCCCAAGCTACTCTGACTGATAAATGGCTTAGCCCCAGAGTACAAACAGGTGCAAAGGTGTCCCTCTTCCCTCCTCCCCCCTCCCCAGTTTCTGTATCAGGTGCAGCTGAGCCAGAACTGAGACTGAGACTCCATAAGTATGAACCATACCTAGTGGGCATCTTTGTGCCTTGTAGCCCTTCCTCAATCACATCACAAGGAAAGAAAAACCTGCTTACCATCCCCATAGCTCTCTCCTTGCATTGCTGCTTTCATTAATTGATGGAGGCAAATGAGTTCAATTGCTTTATGCTGGGAAAGTAATCTGTTCACTTCTGTCTGATAGCTCCTGCAGGCACTTACAAGGATCTGCCAATGTTATGGAGCAAAGTAACGGCTTCCCTAACCCATCTGGTGTTGCCGCTTCATCTTGCTGTGATGCCTTAGTGCTGTTTTTATGGCAACACAATCCCTTTTACATTAGTGGCCTCTGCGTTAATAAATAAAGGGTTATGACTCTACTTCACGTCCAAGGGGGAGGAGAGGCTGAGTGTGAGAAATGAAAGCTCACCCAAAAGCCAGTCAGTCCAGTAACAGCAAAGGCAGTGCAGAAAAAAAGATAACTGTTTTTGCTTTGAATGTCCCACCAGACTGATGATGCAGTCATTTCGCATGGACTGGGTTGCTGCCTTGTTTTCTTCATAAGTTTTAATTAACAAAGAGCAGTAGGGAGCTAGACTCCGTCCCCGAACTCATGTACAGCTCCTCGCAAGATTCAGGCCAGAGTGTTTGTTAGGCTGGAATTAAAAAGCAGAGCTGACTGTACAGTAGGGAAAGGAGCTCCTTGCAGATGTTAGGCCAGATCCTCAGCTTGTGTAAGCCAGCAAAGCTCCATTGGCTTCAGTGGGGCTAAATTGATTTACACCCACTGAGCCTGGCTCCATGAAGATGATGTGATTTATTATTTGTATTGTGGTAGCACCTAGAAGTTGACTCATCTTGTCTGCTTAGAGCAGTGGTTCCCAACCAGTGTGCTGCAACAACACCCAGAACGTGCTGCGAGCATCCCTGAGAGCTGGGGTTAAAGTTCTCTCCCTGCTCAGCCCAGCCACAGGGGCTGTGCAGGGCTAGGAAAAAAGGAGGGATTAAAGTAAGTGGGAAGACAAGGGAACACAGTTCTGGGGGCCCCCTATTTTTAGGCAGGCAGCGTTCTGGTCCCGTTAAAATAGATGAAGGCATCAGAACAGGGAGTTCCAGGGGGTCCCCTTAAAAATAGCAGGAGCAGCTGGAAGTTAGAGTTCTGGTGGCTCCACCTTAAGCCCAGCCAGCAGAAAGCTGCCAGAGGCCAGGAGTGTCTGAAACTCCCCCCCGCCAGGGTGGAGCAGCTTGTGTCAGCCATCCTGCAAACAGCCCAGGTAAGGGCTTGTGGGGGGGGCGCGCGCGTGTGTGTAGCAGAAGTGGGTGGGAGTGGATGTGTAGCAGAGGGTGTGTAGCTGGGGTGTGGGGTGGCTGGGAGCTGGAGGCCTAGTTCTGGCCCCTGCAGCGATGGGAGGGTCCATCACAGGCAGCAGGGGGAGGGAAGGATGGGACCCACTGGTGTGGGAGGGAGCAGCAGTGGGGTGAGGATTTGCCCTGTGTAAATGCAGAGAACCACTGCCTGGTTTTCAGAAACCCCAAAGGGCAGTCACTGTCAGGCCCTCCTAACCTGGAGTGTAATTTAACCAGTAACGTGGGAGTTTGAAGGGCTCTGTAGCCAGTTGCTATTTCATAGGGGGGAAAAAATCCATCTCTGGCTGTTAGCCAGGGTCGGCAGGGATACAAAACTATGCTCTGAAGTGTCCCTAGCCTCTGTTTCCCAGGAGCTGGGAATGAGCGATGGTATGGATTGTTAGATAATTCTCTTCATTCCCTCTGAAGCACCTGACACTGGCCACTGTCAGAAGACAGGATACTGAGCTAGATGGATCATTTGGCTGGTCAAGTATGGCTGTTCATATAGCCTCCCAGTCCCTTCTGATTGAAAATTTTCTACAGTTCATCACAGCAACTTGATGCTGAAGCTGGAACTAATTGCTGTTGGCTTGCATTCAGGGATGAAGTTGTTTGACTATGATGAGCTGTTAGAAAACTGCAGATCTTAAAACAGATGTACACGCGAGGGCACGTGCAAGAGGAGGCAAGCAGGGCCCCAGGCTATTCAATAATTGTCAGGGGCACAGAACTCCTCCGGGCTCAGGGCCACTGTGGCAGGGGAGAAAGGAAAGTGAGTTCCTGCTGGGGCTGCAGTTGGGGGTGTGGGAGATGAGAACATGCCCCTCTAAAAGGGGTCAAAGTTAAATTTCTGAGCATGCCCCATGCACGTATCTGTCTGATAGGGATGGACCTGACCTGGAACCCTAAATCTGAAAACCACCAAACTCCCCTTCCCCCAACCCCAAATTCAAACCTAAATCTAGATGAATTTGGTGGTGAAGGAACACAGCAATCACTGTGAAAATATCACCATGAGAGACTGGATTTATGGCTTATTATATCAATCTCTAACGCAGTGGTTCCCAACCTTTACTCTGCTGTGGCACACCTTCATACTTTCAAAGTTTTTGAGGCATGCCACCATTAAACTCACGAATATGCAAATTAACTTAAATTACTTATGAATTTTCATGAACAATGGCACAGTGTTTTGGAAATGCTGCTATGTGGGGAGTAGGGGTAGCAGAGCAGGGGTGGCAAAACAGGGCAGGTCAGGAGTTGTGTGCAGTGGCAGGAGTGAGTTTGGGGAGCAGAGCAGGGCAGGGGTGGCAAAAGAGGACGAGGGCAGCCATGTGGGGAACAGCACAAGGGTGGCAAGAGAGGAAGGGAGAACAGGAGTGGCTTTGGGGGGGGGAATGGGGGGAACATGGGGAGCAGGAAGGTAGGGCAGGGGAGCACAGCACAGCACCCACTTCCCCCTTCTCCACAGTGGCTCCCTGCCACCCTGGGCAAATCCTCACCCCACTGCTGCTCCCTCCCACCCCAGTGGCTCCCTTCTTCCCTTCCCCAGCCCCCTGCTGCCTGTGGACCCTCCCATCACTGCAGAGGCCAGAACTAGGCCTCCAGCTCCCAGTTATACCCCTCCCCCACAGCCACCCCACAACCCCAGCTGCACACCCTCTGCTACACACACTCCCCTACCCCAGCAGCCCCCCCCCCCAGAGCCCTTACCTGGGCTGTTTGCAGGCTGGCTCACCCAAGCTGCTCCGCCCTGCAGGGGGGATTCACACACTCCTGGCCTCCCGCAGCTCTCTGCTGGCTGGGTCTAAGGTGGAGCCACTAGAACGCTGCATTCAGGCTGCTCCTGCTGTTTTTAGGGGGACCCCTGGAACTCCACGTTCTGGTGCCTTCCTCTATTTTAGGGGCCCCAGAACGCTGCCTGCCTAAAAATAGGGGGCCCTGGAACTGTGTTACGGTGCCCCCCCTTACTTTAACTCCTGCCTTTTCCCAGCCCTGCACAGCCCATGTGGCTGGACTGAGCAGAGAGGGAACTTTAACTCCAGCTCTTGGAGAGGCTCACAGCACACTTTGAGTGTTGCCACGGCACACCAGTGTGCCTGGGCACACTGGTTGGGAACCACTGCTCTAACCCATGAATCCCCCTCTTTTTGCCATTTTTGACTGCAGATGTGTTAACGGACCTTCTTACCTGGAATAGTCCCTTACAATATGTACTAATTTTGCTAAACAATCTGTTCCACTTACATTTAGCTGTGATTTGTGGAGTACCTTTCCAGGACCTGAAGAAAAGACACATGCAGCTCAAAAGCATGTCTCTCTCACCAACTGAAATTGGTTCAGTAAAAAATATTACCAAACCTATCTTTAAAGGCTAACAGATTTATATATTGCATGAGCTTTCATAGGAGAAACCCCTACTTTGTCAGATGCTTGAAGAGCATCCAATGAAGTGGGCTTTTCTCCCTTGAAAGCTCATGTGATAGATAAATTTGTTGTTCCTTAAAATGGCCACCAGATTCCTTGTTTGTTTCAATGAGCTAGGCTAATACAGCTACTTCTTTGGAACTTGTCAAACCTACCCTGTGTCTAATATTTCAGCAGTTACCATATGTGATCACTTCCCCTTCCCTGCTGTGTAATTACTGAGAGGAAGGATTATATTATGATTAAAGCACAGGATTGAGATCCAAGAGATCTGGGTGCATTTTAGGTTCTGCTACAGCCTTCCTGTGTGCCTTAACCTCTCTCTCTGGACTGGCCTACACTTAAAATGCTGGACTGGCTCAGCTGCACTGCAGTGGTGCTTCAATGAAGATGCTCCTAAACTGATGGGAGAGCATCTCCTATTGATATAGTTAATCGACCTCCCGTCAACATGGTGCTGTCTACATGGGGGCTAATTCAGTATAACTGCATTGCTCTGGCCCTGGGAGGCAAGTCCTAGAAGGACTCTCTAAGTCCTGGCAGTAGCACCAGTGGAGCCATTTACTTACTCAAAGCCAAGCAGGTCCTCTGCTATCCTGCAGTCATCTTGTTCAGAACCTCTAGATCACTGGTTCCCAACCTGTCTCGATGGCCACAGGTATTGTTTTTACAGCCTCTGAAGAGCCACCATTTTCCTCTCCTTCTGTCGCAATGGAGGAATTCAACAAGGAGGTTCTTTTCTCGTCTCCCTCGCAGCATCAGAGAAACCACATGTGTCCTGTAGTGGTGTGTTCTCCACATAGAATCATAGAGACTGGAGGGGACCTTGATAGGTCATCGAGTCCAGTTCCCTGCACTTATGGCAGGACCAAGTGCCCCCAGTAAACCATCCCTGACAGGTGTTTGTCTAATCTGCTCTTGTAAACCTCCAGTGTAGGAGATTCCACAACCCACTGAGGCAACTTATTCCAGTGTTTGATCACCCTGACAGTTAGGAATTTTTTTCCTAATGTCTAAACTGAACCTCCCTTGTTGTAACTTAAGCCCGTTGCTTCTTGTCCTATTGTCTGTGATTATGGAGAATAATTTTTGTCCTTCTTCCTTATAACAACCTTTTAGGTATTTGAAAACTGTTATCATATCCCATCTCAGTCTCCTTTTTTCTAAATTAAACCCAGCTCTTTCAATCTTCCTTCATAGGTCAAACGTTCTAGACCTCTAACCATTTTTTGTTACCCTTCTCTGGACTTTCTCTAGTCTCTCCACATCCTTTTTGAAATGAGGTACCCAAAACTGGACACAGTACTCCGGTTCAGGCCTAATCAGTGCATAACAGAGTGGAAGAATCACTTCTCATGTCTTACTCACAATACTCCTGTTGATACACCCCAGAATGGCAATTGTTTTTGGGTTTTTTTGTTTTTTTTTTTGCAACAGTATTACACTGCTGACTGTTACTTAGCTTGTGATCCACTATGATGCCCAGATCCCTTTCTGCAGTACTACCTCCTAGGTAGTCATTGCCCATTTGGTATGTATACAATGGGTTGTTCCATCCTACGTGGACTGCTTGACACTTATCTTTATAAGTGGGCTGCAGGGTGGTGGCTCCCTTCTTCAACCAGCATGAGGGGAGCTGTGGGCCACTTCGAGAGCCCCAGATGGCCACTGTGTCCTCTGGGCCACAGGTTGGGGACCACTGCTTGATGTTACTATAAATATGATCATTATAAGTGGCGTCAGTATTTCCACATACCTAGCCGTATACTGACACATTGTTACCTTTTAATGTTGATCATGAGTCCTCACTATCAGTCAGATCAGAAACTGTATTTGAACATCTTCGTAGTGGCTCAAAATCTATGCTTTTTTGGGGGTGGGGTGGGGACAGTTCAGCCAAGAAAGCCAAGTCTGCTGGTGTCTGAGAAGTAGCAGCAGTACTGTAGTACTCGCTCAGTGGTCCTGTTGGGAGTGAGGAGCAGGAGGAAGAGGGTGTGTGGTGTTCCATGTCGGTGGAACATAGAGAAATTCTTCACACCCTATTGGGATGATCTAAGAATAGGGATGCATTTTGTGATTACACTAATCTCAGCATGTGCTTTGCTGCTTTTAGGTGCTTGCCATACGATTCTTGTTTGCACTTTCAGGGCCTGTGACTGTGTTTTCTGCAGGCATAGTGGCAGTTTTGAACTACCCATCTTGCATTGTTTGTGTTATGCTCTGGTGGATAAATAGCCTTGGACAAAATGTTAGTTGCTTTGAAGGGGAAGCCTTTAAATAAAGTCTCATCATTTTAGACTGTGCAGCTGGAGTTGAGATTGATTGGATTGTTCTGCTCCTAGGGACAAGTCATTGCATGAGCCCCTGAGGTGCTTAGTCCCTCCTGATGGAAGAAGAAACAGAGGCAGGATGGACACTTGACTTGGGATCTGGAAACTGAGGTTCAAATCACTGCTTTGCCCCCACTCAGTCATGGCAGCTCAGTAACTAGAGGGGATAAAGATTAATGTTGTACCAACCCGCACCAAAATGTTTTGGCATTTATGAAGCAAACAAGTTCAGAATTTTCCATTTGGTGAAACACTTCCCATCACAAATTGGAGCAAAACACAGGATGGGAATTTCAGCCAGCTATAGTGCTGTGCAATTTTGAAAATGCTGGCTATAATGAGGAAAGAGAGGACTGAGGGACGTTGTCTTAGTTAATGTAAGAGAGTGAGGAAGACCAGGTTTCCTTGCAGTCCACATCACCTTTACAGGCATGCCAATGGGAGTCCAGAAATAGCTTCTGTACATTCTGTAATAAGATGAGGGTTGCTTTGCTGCAGTTGTGCAAACACTTGGAGTTCAGAAAAACTCAAGAGAATGCCACTAACTAATAAAGATCCTGTTTCCAAGCAATGATAAAGAACAGAGGAGGAGGAAATCCAGGAAAAGCATGAGAATTGTAGTTTAATAACATTTTATTAGGGGTTTCCATGAGGTATGTAGCCTTCTAAGAGCAAGTTGAAAAATAGTCTCCTTTTAAACTTGGGCTAAAGGAGAAAGCTTGCAAATGTCCGATCTTTAAACGCCACTGTATCTGCATCCAGCTACTTCCTAGTCTGTCTGAATTTCAGTGCTGTTGATGATCTGACCAAAAAACAAATATGCACAATAATTCTTTAACAAATGCAGTGCAATTAGGTGGTAGCAAGAAATGGGAGGTAAGGAGTTTTTTTTAATCTTGATGTGATTTTGGGTGTAAACAAAGTCTTCAACTGCTGGTGTGGATGTGTGTAAGTGGTTTGTGCTGATTTGCACTCTCTGAGGACCTGGCCCTCTTTTCTTTGTGCCAGTCTTGGCTGAAAAGAATCTTTAGGCTTGTCTGGTCCTGTGAGCATGTTGGGTTTTTTCACAATGTGATCAATAAGCGCGTTATTAAATCATCGTGGCTGGGGTGAGGGAAGGCTTTCATCCTGAAGTAACCTTCTGTCAGCCTGAATGCAGCTGATGGTGGTGATTATTTTTCATGTAGAACAAAAAGGCTACAGGAAACTTGTAACCTGAGATGTAGGCTAGAGAGCAATGACCGACAGTAACCCCAGTGCACTCCAACGCACTTCTGTTGCAAGGAGAATGGGAGAGTGTTGCTTTTCTTCCTCCTCTCACTCTTCGTAATTCTTGCACCAGGCTGGGCTCCTGCCAAGTCAAGATTGAGCAGCACAAAAGAAACACTGAAGGGCATAAAGAGAGTAGGACTCCATATTCTTGTGACACGTGGCTGCCCTGGCTTGCTCCCCTTCCACACCCAGCACTGTGGTGATCTGCAGCATGCTCACACCAGTGTGTTCTCAGAAATGCACTCAGTGTTTCTTGTAGGCCGTGAAACTCATTGAAACAGGAACAGGGGTGGGGGCAAGGGAGGGTACAAGGGATGAGGACTCCACTGCATTAAGGGTCTGGAACCTGGGTTTTCCTAACTCCTTTGCCATCAACTTTCAGTTGTTTTATGCCTCTGCTCTTGCTTGATTAGGAAAAGTATTGGATTAGCTACCTAATCAGTTTGGCCTCTCCCTAGGAATCTTCTCCACTGTCAATCCTATTCCCTCAGCTCCCCACTGCTTCACGTTTGCATCTGTTCTGTCACCTAATCCCCTCTGTACTGCCAACCCTAAGCATTTGAACGCTAAGAGTCCACTCCATAAAATCAAATGACTGGTTTAAAAATCATGAAATTTAAAAGAATGTATTGGGGCACTGTTCTTTACTGTCTAGTTTCTAAGCAATCAAGATGCATTTGGGTCACATTTTCCAGCTTTAAGCCTCAACCAGGAAGACTTTATTAAAAAAAAACAACAACTAAAATGCTCACATAATCACATGACTCCAGCAGCTGGAGCTTTAAAGAAAACATCAAAAAGGCACAAAAATAGACTGAGAAAAGGCAGTGATATCTCCTAGATCTACCTGTATAATATAACCTCTGAATCCATGCATACATGTGTTTGTCTCTGCTTGTCCTGGAATGTCCTGTGATAGATTACACTGATGGTGACTGTTAATAATATTAGTCTTAGTAAAGATTAATCATTTTATAGAGGATTTAGTAAGCCTGTTCCTTGCCTGCACACCAGTGTTCAGTCCTGCTTAAGCCTACAGTATAGGGGTCAAGTGAAATCTTAAATCTCTTGTGCCTAGCTTTCTGAGCTAGAGTGATTTTCCCCCACATTATAACCACAGAGCTCTCCTTGTATCTCATATACCAGACGACAGATTAAATGCATCATATCAGGTGTTGACGGATGTTGGGAGGAGGTTGTTTTCAAAGAGTTGTTTTCTGGTGTGAAAACATGGCAGTTCCAAGGAGCCTCTGCAAGCTGTTGTATTTCAGAGCACGTTGGCAGCAGCCGAAACCTTAGCCAAATTTCCTTTTCCTTTGGGGCCCTGCCTTGTGTCACTGTCTCCTTGTCTTCTCCCCCAACCAGGTTTCATTGTTTTAGTTTGAAGTTGTTACGTTCATTCATTCCCCTTTTTGGATTTGCGCTAAATAAAGCTGAATAATGTTTGCTTCTCACCTGACAGGTTTGAAACTTCGAGATTTCCTGGTCGACAATGAGACATTCTCACAATTTCTCCATCATAATGTTTCCCTGCCATTGTTTGCTGTGGATGAGATACTGAATGCAGAAGTCAACCTCCAGCAGGTAAGGAAACTTTTCAAGCATTATTATTATTGTGGTAGCATTTAGGAGCCCTTCCCTGTGCTATGTGCAGTATAAATACAAAAAGATGGGCTCTGCCCCAGTGATCTTAAAATCTCATCTTGGCTGGTTTGCAGCAGGTCTGTAAGAGGATTTGAAAATCCAAAGAGTCTCCAAAGGCCTACGAGGTACAGAGTGCTTCAAAAAGCCAAAGAGAGTGTCTCAAGTCATGCTGTCCAGTGAAAACTCTTTTCCAAACAGCACTGTGTCGACTATTTTATTTTTCTTGCTCAATTACAAAGAGAAGATGAGTGTAAAGAAAGTCACTGGAGTCAGGACCTTTTGTGCAGACTTTTCAGAGTAATCTTGGGCAAATCACTTAATTTCTCTGTGCATCAGTTCCCCGGCTGTACAGTGGGGAAGATGAGGGTTCCTTTTTCCCACCCTCTGTCTTTTGTTTAGAGATTGTGATCTCTTTGGGACAATGTTATGGAGAAAGTAACAGAACTAAGTAAATAATAGATTTTTTTTTTTTTGAAGAATCTGAATAAAAGATTGATTCGATTTGACCAATAATGAATTTTTCCTGATGTTTCAATTTGGGTGCTTTCTACCCTTTCTCTTGTTTTTAAAAAAAAAAAAAAAAAAAAAGCTAAATTTCTAACAAACTGCTGTTTTGAAAAGAAAAGCCAAAGCATGTTTTTTTTCCCAAAATGATCAGAATGAAACAATTTTATTTTTTGTGGGGAAAACAGTCCACTTTTTTGCTTGAAACTGTTCATCAAATTAGACCCCAATTCATATATGCATTTTCGATTATATGGTTCACCAGAAAATATTCACCCAGCTATAGTGCCTGGTGCAATGGTGAATGGGTTTTGGCTGAGACCTGCAAATGCTGTTGGAATACTCATCATAGAGGAAGGTGCCTTGATATAACACTGGAGCCCTTCAATGTTTTCTTTGTCAAACTCAGAACATTCTATGCACAAAAGATCAGTGGCCTACTTAGCTCATTTTCGTCTTTCTGACACTGGCCAGTGGTGGTTGTTGCAGACTTTAGAGAAAGATGTTTGCTCACAGCAATGCGAGTGACTGTGCATTAGCCTAGCAAAGAGGGAAGATCTTTCCTTCTTATCCCTCTTCTTGATCAGTTTATGTCCTGAAGCATGGTGACTGAAGTAACCTTTTTCAGTGTTGAGACTGCTTAATTACAGATGATGGCTTCATTCATAAAAATGTTTTGTGATCTTTTAAAAAATTTTACAAAGCCATCTGCATTTGATAATTAATCCTATGCATGAATAATACATTATTCTCAAAAACCTCACTTGTAACTATTTTAAAGAATATGCCCTCAGCCCTAATTTTGCAGAAACTCAATATAGAAGCACATGGTAGATATGGACATGGGCTAATCAGAGGACTTGAAGAACAATGCGTGTAGTGCTGAGTATGGGAAGATAGAGACAGCTTTTAAATAGACTAACTGGCCCAGCCTTTGGACAAACTTGAACAGGATGTCCTTGCAAATTATATATTTCTGGAATTTAGGACTTGGATCTTTCTTCCTCGCTTAGCCACACTTCTTAGGTTTGACCACAACCTTAACTTACTTGAGCGGCACATCCCCAGACAAAGAGATGATGGCCATGCACATGTCTTGTTTGTGAGAAAGTGGTTGGTGTAGAGTAGGGAGACTGTTACTGTACAGATATGCATGGAGTGGTGGAGATGCCACCTGTGAAACCCAATGGGGGCACACGCTTTTGTCATTATTCAGAGTAATGTATAGATAAGAACAATCAAAGTCTTAGGTAGAAACACCCTCTCCCTTCTAACCTGGAATGTTATGACTTCTGATGTAGCTAAGTGATCAATTCTGACTCAGCAATACTAGCGTAGTGCCAAGAATGACTTATTGATGTTATTTTCTGTCATTTTGCAACTGTTCCCAGGTCATCTTGTCTGGCTACCGAATGCAGCTGAGTGATCTATGCAATGTATCAAAGCTGTCTGCATTTATTACAATCCACAACCCAATAGTAGCAGTGGTCAGCGATGCCTTCCTTTGCAATTTGTCTAAGGAGAAACTCCACACAGCAGAGCAAGCCTTTTGGGCTAATATAGACCCTTTGAAGCCTATACTGGTGAGTGCACTTACTTTACAGTGTTTCTTAAGGGAGAACATCAGTGCTGGGAATTAGTGCTGAATGAAGGGCATCATATAACGCACAGCTGTACAAGCTTTTGGGAAATATAGGAATGGGTGCTCAAGGGTACACTAGCCTTTTATTTTTGGAATAGACTGTGTAGTGCCAATAAGGAAAATGGAAAAGGATCCTGAGTCCCCAATCTAACTGTATAGCTTTCTCCTCTTGTACTGCTACTTTCTGTTGTATGAGGTGATGTGTTAAATGAGGACATGTTTCTCTACATTGATTTGGGAGGAGAAAGCTATTTATGCCATATGGTAACGAATAGGCCATTCGTTGTTCCTGTACTTTGATCCCATATTGCTTCTCAGCTGGAATGAACCAACAGATGTCTGACAAAAACCTAGTAAGTGTCAGAGCTTTCCTTTGTTTGCACTAGAAGGCAGTTTGTAACCAATGGCAGCCCAAACTCTTTGAGAAGATTTAATACACACAAAAAGGTGAAATTTTAAATCCTGATCCGGAGACCACTGAAGTAAAGTGTAGGCTTTCTGCGGACTTCAATAGACTTTGAATTGGGAACTAAATATTTTAGCTCAATGCTGTTTGCAATTAGTTAAGTGAATTTAAGGTGCTTAGTGAAAATATTTGTGTGATGAAGTAAGAAAACCTCTTGGGTTACTGTGGTTCTTCTTTTCTGTCCCTGTTCTTTGGTGATGGTATTCTGGTGATGGGACACAGGGGTGTGATAACTATAGGTACCACTAGGGGGGAGGAGGCTTAGTTCGACCTTACCTGGACCCCCTGGGGGTGACAGGTTGTGGCCGGTTGAGACCAGGGGCAGGGCAGCTGGACAGAGAGGAGAACAAAGGGGAGAGAGGGGAGGAAGGAAGATGGAGGTCAGAGGGGCAGGACCTCCGGGGCTTGTCCTGGGGGTTTACTGACTGCCCCCCTGGTTGATCTGAGAGCCAACTGTCCTAGCAGCTGTGCAAAGTGGATTGCTAATAAACCCTCTGACTGCTACACTGGCTGAGTGTCACTGCTGATTGGGACGGCTGGGACCCTCGTGGAGGGAGGACCCCCCCCCCCAAGGGAGACCAGACAGAGCAAGGATCGGACCCTCTGGGCCTGGATGTGGGAAGCTGGCTACAGGTAGCGTGGAGACCCTGGTGAATGGGAGAAAGCTCCACCGTAGCAGAGTCCTGGTGGGCTGTGAACAGAGGGGATCCAAGAGGCTTTTCTGGGTTCTCCATGACAATTTGCAACAGACATGCTTATTTATTTTGGAACACAGGTGACTCTTTGTATACCTACAGTGCCTGGGTAGCATAAAAAGAATTTGATAAATTTGAAGTTGAAAACAACAGCACAGGAAAAAAAAAGGAGGCTAATGAACCTTATTTGTCCAAAAAACCAAATATTCTACTGTCTGCTTAGAGGAATTGACCACTCTTGCTCTGTGAGTAGCCAGATTTGATATGCCTTGTAGGACAGATAGTGAAGCATCAGTTTTCCCAGCCAAAGGGGTTGGTTATGAAGCACTAGAATCAGATTACTCTTCAGTCCTGTACATAAAGGTCACCTAGGGCTTTACTGTAACTCGTGTTCTGTTTTGCATGTGTTCTATTTGCATTTTGTCCTTACTGAGAGAGGTCACTACCAAGAGAATGAGCTAATAATGAATACATAGAGATGAAGAACAGCAGGCAGAGGGAAGAAAGCACAATATTTCTTTCTCTAACAAAATGAACCATTTTGAAAAAAGGCCTTGGGAAGGAAAGCAATTCAGAACATGCTGGGGACAGGAGAGGTCGAGCTGAGTTGTTATCTTCACCTATTTCAGGTGTTCATAATAAACGAAATTTGGAGTCTGCGGGCTAGAATGGGACTGGAAGTGTTCATAGGACTTTTACTGGCCCTCTGCCCAGGAGAAAACATTCAAATCACAGAGGCCCAGCCTCTGTCTCATCACAGTTTGTACCTCCAAATGTGCACACACACTCATTTTGAGCCTGTAAATTTTCTGATGTGAGCCTGGGTATGTGCCTTTAACTGCCCACTTTACACTCGTAATCAGGTAGATGAGGGTGCATGCACAGAGATTTGCACCAGTCTAACTGCAGGTGCAAAACATAGGAGAAAAATACCAGTATAAACTGGGTCCTGGAAAAGGACGCCATCCATTGGAAATGCTGGCTCATTGGCCCTATTCCTTGTAAAACAAATTCTGGATTCAGCCAAAGACTCTCTACAGGCCCACCTTCTTCATTCTCAGTTCTATGACAATGTCACAAATATTCTTGCAGCAAAGATTGAAAAGGATAAAAATGAGAACATTGCCAGCTAGTTAGGGGCATGTTAAATGCCATATTTATGAATCACAAGGTGAAGTGGCACTTAGTCAATACCGTCATTTATGAAACAAGAGCGAATCCAGATTTCTACAGATAAAAGATATTTGGTGACTGTGGCATCATTTATTTTTTATTTGCACCTGTTGATAGTGCCTTCCCTAGTGTAGTGATGGATCATGCAGTAGCATCCTTTCTAGGTGACAGGTTCCAGAGAGGTAGCCATGTTAGGCTGTGCACAGCAAAAACTGATTTCTGTGGCATCTTAAAAACTAAAAAATTGCCCAAAGAAATTTGTTAGTCCTTCAGGTGTGACAAGACTTTCACTTTCCTTCCCAGGAGTTGTCTACAGTGGGGGGTGAAATTGCAATTGATCTGATGTTATCAAATTACAGAAGGCAAAATGATCACAGCAGATTGCTTGCTCGGGTCTCATGTCCCCCCTGCTCATTACCTCCTGAAAGGCATTGCACTGTGGGTAGTAGGCGCAGGGGCTTGTGGGGAGGCAGTCATCCTCTGCTTGCTCCCCCAACCCTCTTCTCTAGAGAGAAGAAACAGGAAAAGCTTTCTTTGCTGTTTCTCTGCTGCAGGCACAACAGAGAGGCACATTGCTGCATGCAGAGGGAGGAATTAAGTGAAAGCTTTCCAGGGCTGCAGACAGGGGAGGAGCTATGTTGCTATGGTGCAACACACACTGGAAAAGCTGTGCTCTGACTACATGGACCTAAATTTGAATTGTAGATTTCAATACTGCACCACTTGCATGGGTGGTGTTATTATGTAGAATCACGGCTCCAGGTGTTGTTGTTTGTAATTTAATGCTAACAGTGGAGAGGTAGGCTACAGAAGGTTGAGGTAAGCACTGAACTTCACTGCTTGTTGTAGACCAAGGGCTAGATTCAATAGCAGATGGTCAGCAATGATGGCTGTACAATGCGTCTGCTTCCATAGGTATTTAATGAAATGCATTCTGCAGCTGACAGTGGGACTGGCCTTTTTATTTGCACCTCTGGGAAGAATGCAGTATGCAGTGTTGGAAAGAATTGTACGAAACCGCAGTATTTTGTCAGGGTGTGTATAGAGCAAAACAAAAGCCTCAGTGTAGATCTAGTTCTGCAGTGAAATCCTGTCCCTGGGTATTTTTAAAAATCACATTCTTACTAGTTAGGTGCCAAGAGATGTAAGATATGAATGCTCTAAAGCAAAGAAACTGAAAAATATAGGGCTGTTATACAGGCCAGAGGAATTTTATGAGAACAGGCCAGATTCTTAACTGTTCCAAGTCAATCTAGTTCTACTGGCCCTTGTATAAACAGGCTTGATGCTGCATTTCTCATTTAGGATACATCTAAATTGCCAAAAAAAAAAAAAAATCCATGGCAATGACTCTTGGCACCCAGGTGTAGCTAAATATAATGTAGATTTTTCCCACTTGAGTTGGAGACCCACTCCCTTTCCTGGGTTTCTGAACCTGTGGGGCATTCACTTGACCTTATGGAGGAGCACAAAGCCTAATTTTTCCGAAGGCCAATGGTGAAGGTTGCTGTAATGGCTGTGAGACCTGTGCGAGCCAAGGTCAGGGCAAGCTGCAAAAGGAGAGCAGATTCTCCCAGCAATGGTGGCTAACACTGTAGTTAGATTCACCAACCAGTCACAAAGGCACTGCCAATCCCTCACATTGGTTCACAAGAAGCTGAAAACAAGAAAATATGA
Organism: Podocnemis expansa; assembly: GCA_007922195.1. NCBI lineage: Eukaryota > Metazoa > Chordata > Testudines > Podocnemididae > Podocnemis > Podocnemis expansa. The sequence goes on along the minus strand of ML681995.1, from coordinate 12,833,209 downwards.
CCCACCACCCCCAGCCTTTATTGCATTTCAGTTTCTGGCCCTCAGTTAGCAATAAGTTCATTAAAGAGGTAAGTTATTTAAAACTCTATTTCCTTTACCAAAAATGTTCTTCTGATCTTCAAAAGGTCAGCCATGTTTCCAGAGCAATACAAGTTTGGCTCTTACCCAAAATGCCACCCAGTCCTTTAGTAACTAAAAGTAAAGGTTTATTATAAAAAGAAAGAAACAAATGAGAAAGATGTTAAATGGTTAAAGCAATCAGATACTTGCCAATGACTTTAAAGTACAAATGCATAAATCAGCAGCAAAAATGTGGAGTTTGCAGGCTTGTGCAGTCCTCTGGTGACCATCCAGTACCTGGATGGTTCTCAATGCTTTGTTTCACAGTTTCAGTTGTAGATAAGTAGATCCAGAAATAGGAAGGAAGCAAGAATGAAGGTAAGATGGAAATGGTGCAGCTGTCCTTTATCTCTCTTTGGCATGTAGCTTGTCTCAAACATAACACAGCACATGGCATGGGAAAACCTGAGAGCCCTCTGTCCATAGGGGTGTTCCTACATGTCTTGATGACTCATAAGTTGCAGCCCCTGGATTCTGTCACTGGATTCACTATACTTAAGTTCTGACATCCCTTGATGGCCCATTAAGCAGGTTTAATGCTGCTACTGCCATCCTGTCTTGGGGTGTCACCCAGAAACACAGCACACGTTTGAAATACAGATGCACAGGCATATTTAACTGATACATACACATAAACAATTATTATATGTAGCAAATTGGTCTTTCCAGTGGTACCTGATATGATATATCTTATATAAATTGCTGTAATTTTGCAATATCGATATATAGTTACTCTAATGCAGACAGCATCACAGCCTGAATCAGTTAAATGAAAAACATGTTTCCGATGTGCCCAGATGGACTGAATAAATCAACCTAGGAAACAGTCATCACACATTTGAAAGTCTCACACTTAGGCTGTGTTCACACACAGGCATTACTTCGATACAAGTTGTGTCGAAACAACTTGTATCGAAATAATGCCTTATTTCAAAATAACTTAATTCGAATTAACAGTTTGTTAATTCGAATTAAGAAAAAAAGCTCGAAGCGAAATAGCAGTTTCAGGCAACAGTTATTTCGAAACAAGTCACTGTTGTTTCGAAACAACGTGTTCGGATGGCATTGTTTCGAAACAATTGTTTCGAAACAACGCTTTTTCGTCCCCACATGGGGTTTAAGTTGTTTCGAAACAACGCCGTTGTTTTGGAACAATGGGTGCCATTATTTCGAAACAACTGTGTGTCGTGTGAACAGGGTATTTCTTATTTCGAAACAACCTCTGTTGTTTCGAAATAAGAGTGCTGTGTGAACACAGCCTTAATGGCTAAACAGTCCCTTGACCTACAATAACATCTTTGGAAAAGGAGGGAACATTCTGTCACTCTTCAACAAAGGAGTCTGTTCTCTTGCTGTGTATCAAAAAAAGCATCATTTTCTTAAGGGTGAAATCTTGGACACAAGTTCAGCTCTGCTTCGTCTATAAAGCTCGTAAACCCATGTTGAAAAGCTGATTGGCCAAGGCCGTTACATTCTTAAAAATGCCCCCAAGGATCTTTGTTTAATGGCATTTTAGTAAAAGCTCTCTCTAGTTGTAATACAAGTATAACAGAAATTCTGGGCCATGTGTTGAACTGATGTAAATAAAATGGTTCAATTCACTGCAACTTTTCTCAATTTTCTTTTCTGATAGCCACAAAAGAAAAAGAAGATCCTTGAGTCTGCAGCTATATTTAGGGTAAATTTCACCTCAGGGCAAGGGACTTTATGAAATACTTAAGCTCACATATAAGTACCATGTGCAAGGCTCGAGTGGTACACTGGGGTGTGCTTCTGACCTCTAGAAAAAAGAGAAAAAGTGTTAGTTATCAATAACTAACAGTGACCCCACCCTTACAGGTAAATCAGGGAAATGGATGTTACATTAACGTAACAAAGGAAATGAAGTATGGTACAAAGGTCCATGAATTGACTGGTGAGATAGCAGTTCCATAAAGAAGAAAACCAGATAGTAAAACAGTGGTCATTTTTACCATACTTCGTATTCGTCAGTTTTTTTCATATCCTGAACATCCCAAATAATCATCCAGACTTGAGGACAAAGAAACTGCCACAGCAATGGAGGCAGGCCCTTGTGGTTAAAACCTGGTGTGGAAGTCAAGAGATCTGGCTTCAACTGCTGTCTTTTCTACTGCACTGCTGGATTCTGGGCCTGTCTATATTGCATCTGGGGGTGAGCCCAGCTCCACAGACTCTTGCCAGTGCTCTGAAAAGAATAGCACAGACATTGTGGCAGGGCCTGGAGCTCATGTTCTGAAGCTTGTGGTGGGGTTGCAAGGCCAAGACATCAAAACATCGTTCACAGAGCTGTTTTTAGAGCATAAGTGTACATGCCACTAACAGGAGTCTGTGGACCCCAGATTTGCTCCCAGTTGGTGCATAGATATGTCCCGAGTGTCTCTATACCTCAGCTCCATGCCTATAGAATGGTGGTGATGGTATTTCCTAACCTCAGAGAGGATAGTTTAAATATGCTTAATTACATTTGGGCTGACATGAGTACATAGCTAGGCCAGGTAGTTTAGACAGGAATGCAGAAGGGACTCTGAGAGCAGAAGCGTTGTTGCCACGGGGAAAGACACGAGGCCCAGGCCTTCTGGGTGCTGGCCACGTCCCCTGGCCCTAAGCCGGAGTCAGGGCCCTGGGTTCCTGCCACTGGCAGCCCAGCCCCCGATCCCCAGGCGAGGCTGTGGCTGCCACGGGCAGTCTGGGCTGGGAGAGGGAGGCACCACCATGTCCAGCCCAGCCCCAGATACCCAGCTGGGGATGAGACGGGACAGGGCGAGGAGAGGCAGGGGGCGGCCCAGCAATTCAGGGCACTGGCGCTGGGACTCGGGGCACATGCTCCCTGTGCCAGGCTCCAGCAATGCCCCCGTCTGGGAGAGATCAGCAAAAAGCGCAAATTATGCTTGGATGGATGGCAAAGAAACTTGCATTGAATGGATGGTGGCTGTCCAAGGAAAGCAACATGCATGGGTTTAATAGGTTTAACAGCACCGATCACTGAATTATGTGTCTCAGTAGAGATCTGCATAAATCCTTTCCCTTTTATAGGCTCTTTAGGATGATGGATGAGAGTTGCCCTGTGTATTCTGCCTTGAGCCTGTCCTGTGGGATAGCTGTTCTTTATTCAGTATTTGTGTGGTGCCTGCAGCATGCAGAGTCTGTACTTTAGGCAGAGCTGGCTGCTAAAGAACACTAGTAGGGGGGAGCGGGGAGAGCTTTCACGCAAACTTCCATGGATTTTATTTTCTGTTTGCGTCAAATGTTACTTTTTATGTTGAGACTGCTTCTGACTCAAGATACCCTAGTGGCAAAGAGGAGCTGTGCCAGTTGGGTTCTGCAGGGAGCCATGGGGATGGAGGAGAATCTGGTTTCTGAGTGGAAGCCCTTCCCCAGTCCTCTGAGGTTTGTGTTGGGGGTACCCCCTGTAGCTTGCACATCGGCTCAAACCATCTTCACTTGACAGAATGAGAAGCAATTTCGCTAAGTAGGTTTTTCCCAGAAAACAGTAAACCTCACAGGTTAAAATGGGCCCCTTCCCACAAAGGGAAGAACTTTCATTTTTTTTAAACATTTCAGGTCTAATATTTGCATGGAGAGGCAACTTGCGTTCACTTTAAGTGAGACTTAAATTCTGCACTACTGGAGCATCCAAGTAAACATCTCTGCTTCTGCCTTGTCCTGCCTTGCCGGTTCAGTGGCGAGCTATAGCTGTGTGCTGTAATTCATATGTTGTATAAGGCCATGAGAGAGCTGTGAGGGATGCAGAAAGCAGCTGTTTGTCTCTGTTAATGAGATGGGTGGCATTTTGCCATTCCCTTTGCCCAAACTGAACAGTATGTGCATTCCAGTTACTGTAACACAGTGAGCAAAGTTGTCTATGAGAAGGTTTTCTTCAATAGAAGTACAAGAACCTCTGGCTTTCTGTGTTCTCTCTACTGTGTGCGGATGAAGTCACATGATATCACCCACCCCTGAAACAATAGTCCATGGCTTTTTTTGTTAGGAAATAACAGCAGGAATTCCAAAAGTGTGATTTGTCTTTCAGTTTCTTGCTTCAAATTGTATTTATGACAAATGCTGTTTCCCATAGCAAAGTGAATGTGACTCAGAAACCACATTTACTTACCAGAAGTAACTACTCACATATCATGTGGCAGGGGAAGGCAACATGCACGTAAACACTGTGTCCTTTGAATGAATGCGGACAAATTTTATTGCACATTGTGCAGAAATTATTTTTTAAAATCTCATGATTCAGACTGAGGGTTTTCCTGTCTCATCCTATATGGCAGAAATGTCAAAGCTGCATGGCCAGATCCTGCATTCCTCACTCAAGGCTTGTCTTCTCAGCAAAGTTAGCTTGAGATATAACATAAGTCTTGCCCGTTGCCCCTAACTTGAGTCTTGTCCACACATATCCTTCACTGTAGTGCACTGGTGGTGGTAGTTCTAGTAGTCTGGTTTGAGAGGGATGTAGGCTAAAGCTCATCTGAGCAATCCATCAGCTGCTATGGGACCTCCCTGTTGCTGCTGCTGGCTCCACTCAAGTGTTGCTTGTCTTCTAGTGCTTTGCTACAGTCTTCTCCATTTGCCCACCAGAGGAGAGGCGTTCTGCAGTTCACTGACACAGTGTTCACAGAGCAGCTCAGCTTCCTGCCACACTAGTAGCTCTGGGATGTACAGAGGAACTGGATTACAGATAACTCAAGCTGACTCTGCCTTCAGACAAAAGTCCCATGATTTCCATAGAAGTTCAGCTTGTGTTAGGGGCGCTGCAAGCTTATTGGGCCTGATCCTCTGCTCATCTATATACATGTGAATCAGGAGCAACTCCACTGAAGTCAACAGAAGAATTCTGTGTGTGTAAAGTGTATGGTCAGTTCAGTTCAGGGGCGCCACACTTGCACCTTGAATTACTGCACAGGGCTCCTATGCATGCGTGACTGGCTTGAACTTTTCTGGTTATGAAATAGGAAGGTGGTTTAGTGGACTGAGCTGTAGAGTGAGATAATGTTTTCTGTTCCCATGTTGTGTTAGTCTTGCCTGTGTAGATGGCGAACTCTTCAGGGTAGGATGGTCCCTTACTATAGGTATGTACTGCGCCTACAGTGGCAAGGCCCTCGTATGTTCTGCAGCCTCTCAGTACTATTGTCTTAGCAGTAACAAGGAAACGGAGTAGTGTGGTGTCTGTTACCACACATGATGCTTCCACACAGATGTGTTGTGTGTACATACAGGCAGGACTGCATGTCCTGGCACACATTAGCTTATCTGTAAGACTTCATTATTTCTGAACTATATGTCAAATGTATCCCATTAAGGGCTGAATCTGTGGCAAGTTGAAATTGCTTTTCTTTTTTCCCCTTCGCTGGGTGTTTTTTTTTTTTTTTTTTTTTTTTTTTTTTTTTAAGTTAACTGATCCTTAGGGATCTTTAGCTGGTGTGAATGTGCTCAGCTGAGGCAGTAGAGCTGTGACTATTTATACCAGCTGTGGCTCTAGCTGATTGTTTTATCACACTCCTGTGACTCAAATAGGCCAGTTAAGTACTGGAATAATCTGCCTAGGGAGGTGGTGGAATTTTGGTCATTGGAGATTTTTAAGCACAGGTTGGACAGATACCTGCAATGTTCCCTCTAAGCCGCTGATGCAGCCAAGCAAGTTATGCTATTCACTTCACGGCAATTTGTGAGGCTAACCCCCTCGAGCCAGCCCGATCCCTTCTTCCCACCCTAACCCGTCCCCTTCAGCTTGACCTTGTCTTCCTCCAACCCCCCTGTGCCCTTTCCCCACTGGCTGTCCAGCTCTCCCCAGTCCCCATCCTCACCCCCAAGGCCCCCTTACGTGGTCGCTGGAGCGACGCAGCCAGGCCACAGGCTGCTCCTGCAGCCCTAAGCATGCTCAGAGGATCTGAACATGCTCAAGGTGAGAGTTTTTTAAAAGCTCCCAGGTTTGGGGGGGCTCTCTGCCGGCTGAAAGACTGTCTTCTGGTCAGGTAGGGGCCGCAGCTGCTGGCCGTGTGCAACCTGCATTGTTCCCTGTGTGGGTGAGCGGCAGGGGCTGTGCACACGTGCCCGCTGGCCTGCACAGCTTAGAGACGACACTGGATACCTGTCAGGGATGGGCATTTAAATAATGCTTGGTCCTGCCTTGACTACTAGGGACTGAACTAAATGGCCTTTCAAGATCCCTGCCAATCCTGTGAGTCTACAGTTCTGGGTTTTACTAGACTTTTCTCTCAAACGTCACCTTTTTGGCACAGTATAAGCATGAGAAATTTTAGTCCAAAGGAAAATGTTTTTCTTAGACATGCCTAGAAAACAAGGTCTTGCAATGGAAGTGTCTTTATTCTGATTGTGTCACAATGCTGTACTGTGCTATATGCTGCAAACATGTAATCTTAAAAAACAGTCTTCAGACCAATGACAGTTTTTCTAAAAGAGAAATGTTATTGAAGTTGTGAGCCCAAACACCCAAGCTAAGTAATCATTTGAAACTTTTGTGAAAGGTCTTGCATTTGAGATGCAGCTTTTTTTATATCATTCGTTGCCTCATCCAGTAATTAAATAGAGTAAAAATCAAGCCCACAAGTTACTCTGGGACTAAGGATGCGCAAAAACCTTGATGTGCAATTGGCTGCTATGGTTCTGGATGCTGCAAGAGTTGTTTTTGAACATAAGTAAAAGGTACCTGAAAGCAATTGCTCTCTGCTCTTTGTCACTTGGAACTATTTTTTTTCCCTCATTGGGTTTTATTTAAGGCTTTGGATCATTGACTGTTTGATGGAAGTGGATGACTTTAAAATGAAATATATGCACTGGGTTTCATATTAGTCTACAAGGCTCATTTAAAAGTGCTAAAGCCAGAATTCTTTCGACAATTGGAGGGAAAAGTGGAACTGCTCAAACATGCCAGAATAGCATAGCAGCAGATGTGAGGCCTCCGGGCACACAAGAAGAAACATGCTTAGCAGCAGGTCTGTATTTGGGGGATCAGCATATGGCTGGAGTACAGAGGGGAAGGGTTATGGTGCACCCACTTAAGCAGCAGGTGATCAAGAATGTGGATCACCCTCTCAGTTGAAGGCCTGTGGAAAATAAAAGTAGGTTGCTACTTCTGCTCTATCTGTAGAGCCATAATTATGGTGGTATCTGAGCATCTCACAGTCAGTAATGGATGTTATCCTCACTACATTCCTGTGAGGAAAGGAAACATTTTCCACAACTGATGGATGAAAAGCAGGGATACAGAGAAGATTAAAGAGCTTGTTCAAGGTTACACACAGGAAGTCTGTGACGGAGCTAGGAATTAACTCAGATCTTGTAACAGTGCCTTGTCCTCTTAGCCCTCCTCCCTGTCTCTCTGTTTGGAATCTGAGCTTTCCTGGGTGCTTGTTCTTCTTTGTTTGTTTCTTTTTGTGACCCTGACCTTCTGTTTTATCTTTTTTCTGTTACAGAAAGGAATTGCCTCCCATTCCTCCTTACAGGATCTGTCAGGAGCCCTGGAGACACTGGTGGAGAGTCTTGGGAAGCTTGTTAAAGAGGTAAGCTGTTCTCTTCTGCAGTCAGGAGGAAGAGTTTCTGTCTGCCATCACTGTTTCCAGGATGACATTGCCTTCCCAAAAGCACAAAGCTGCTCAGTACACTTCAGCAAACTTAGTGACGTGCTCATACCATACAGTCTTTTCCCTTTAATAAACAGAAACTTTGGGACATCTCAGTGCCTGAGTCAGTGGGAATCCTTGCAGTAGTTTAGCTACAGATCTTGTCTTCTGGGAGACCTGGAGGAAGAACTCTGAAATATCTTCTGTGATCTGCACTGTGCTGTACATTTGCTTTTCAGAGCTGGCTTTTTCAAAGGCAGGAACAAACACTGCAGTGGGAAAATACACACAACACTTGCTAGGCCCTCACCAAAGTCCATGGGCCTGAACTGGTCTGCTTACATTTCCTCACAGCTATGAGCAAGGCCAGGGGTGAGGCCGTTTGGATTCTGCAGCTAGTCCCAGGGAGTGAGGAGTAGTTGTGTGAAGGAGAAAGTAGGGAGATACTGTAATTCACTAGCTCTGAACTTTCGGATGGTTACATACTTGTTGCTTTTCTCATCTATATTTATGCAGTCTCCAGCAGAGTAGGGCCCTGATCCTGGTTGGTACCCTCCAGGCTTGATCAGAATATTAAAAAAAAAAAAAAAAAAAAAGTGACCAGTTTGCGTATGTAAATGACAATTTGATAAGTGCAGATACTTATTTTTGAAGGTGAAGTGACGAAAAATCACCTTTGTGCTCAGTCAGACCCCAGAGATGTTACTTTTAGAGTTACCTCCTTGGAGCAGGGACAGTTTTCGTTCCGTGTTTTTGCAGTGCCTTGCACAATGGTCCCGGATCCATGACTGTGGCCACTGTCCTTATGACAATACAAATAGTAATGATAAATTAGCTCTCTTACTTGCAACTAAGATTGTGCGGGCTTTAAAGTTCTGATATTATGGTAACCTGTTTTCCATCCTGAAGAAGTCACAGTTGTGTCTAAATCAAACAGTAGTACACTGTTCCTCCCCATTATTCTTTTGCCTGTCCATCAGGGAAAGAGAACCACACAGCCATGAACTGGAGTAACCTCTTAGCTGATGAGCAATCCAGGGTCACTTCAGGTTACGGAGAGCTCTGCTTCCATAGAGGGAAGGGTATCGGAAGCCTGCAGAGAGCCAGCCAACTCTTCCTAGGACATGTCCCTGCTGAAGCCTAGGACCTGCAGCATTTCCCATTTACAATGAATTTAACAAGAAGATTGCAAGATCAGTGTCTGTTAAGAACTAAGGCAAAGGCATAGCTGTTAGTAGAAAAGGCTGTCCTAGGAGCCTTGCTTCATTCGGGGTCTGGTTACAGCTGTTTCCTGTTACCATTCTCAGGACTCTTTTTTATTTATTTATTTATTTTGGTCCTGGGTAAAAGTAATTGAAACCATGTGATGTTCTCTTTGCTGATGTGGCTGAAAACTTCCTGAGTAACGTGCCTGTTGTTTGGCAGCTGTCCTGTGTAGGAATACTTTTCTTTTTCCCTTTTCCAGTGCAAACAAAGGCAGCCTTTTCTCTGCAGTGCATTAGCATTCCTCCCCAGACTGCTTGACCGAAAGTTACATTTGATTGTCTGGAGTGCTGACTTCTGCGTGACAAATGGGGAAAGAGAATTCATTCCCTTGTTGATCTAGCAGCAGGCACTGAGGGAAAGGAGAAGGCTGTTATTAGCACCACATTGACTAGATTTTATTAGGAAAGGAACTGAACTAGGTCTCTGGCTCTGAACAGAGGGGCAAAGCCCAGATCCCAGTCCTTTGCCAAGATTGTAATTCAGCCCACATGCTGACTCTTCTCTAGCCTGCCCCTGTTAGTGAGAAGCTCCCAGCCTGCAGTAGACAAGGATCCTGATATCCTGAAAAATATGCATGGGCTAGATCCTCAGCTGTTATAAATCAACATAACTCTCCATGTGGCTGCTATTATTTTAAATTTCTTAACTGCTTTGCACTGTCCTAAAGACTGAACAAAGGTGCTTGCACAAGTGACTTTTTTATTCAGTGGCAGGTCTGCTCGATTGAATTATTCTTGAAATATTATTTATTGGTATTATGGTAGCAGCAAGGGGTAGGTCTACACTGCAGTTAAACTCCCATAGCTAGCCTGTCAGCTGATCTGACTTGTGTGGCTCATGCTGGGGTGTATTGTGGTGTTATACAATTATGGTATAGCAGTTTGGGCTTGGGCTGGAGCCTCCCAGCTTGTAGCGTCCCTGAGCCCAGGCTGCAGTCTGATCCTGGATGGCTACACCACAAGTTTTTATAGTCCCACAGCCCAAGTCAGTCTGGGGTAGCTGCAGATGTTGTGTTGTAGTGTAACTGTATCCTAAAGGTTCCATCCTAGATCAGATGTTTTACATAAACAGAGTAAGAAACTCTTCTTGTCATGGAAAACTTGCAGTCTAAATAGACAAGAGACATGTGGTAAGAGGGGAAACTGAGACACAAAGCTGACGTGATTTGCCCAAGGTTACACTGCAGATCAGTGGTAGAGCTCAGAAATGAATCCTGATTTTTGGGTTTCTCTCAGTGCCCTCGGCCCAGACACAGACCTTGGCTACTCAGGAACAGTACACCTATGAAGCCTGTTTTCTGTATTATTAAGCCACTTACATCAGGCTGAGACCAGCCCTTTAATTTTCAGTGCAGCTCTTAAAAATGAGTTCATTCCCCCCTCTCCAGTCTCCCCACTTGAACTGACTGTGGTGCATTTTGCAGAGGCCTTCACTGGAGTGACTCCTCATATGCATCATTTGCAAAGACTGCAAATCTTAAGGCACAGCCAGGGGGGCTAGGACCAAAATGCAGAAACTCCCATCTCCTTTTTTTGTTTTTAAACTAGAGCCTGCTCTGAGATGTGGGGTAGGATTAGAACCACCATCCCTTAATGCTATTGTAATGCAACCTTCAATGCTGAGTACAATGGAGTGGTAGTCAGGCGTGTAAATCTGAGGTCTCAAGGATAGGTGAAGCTGGGCAGCCAGCTTCTTACCTCTTATTCCTTCAAGCATATTCTGAGTTTAACAGAGGCCTATTGATTACTCTGCTTGGGCAAGTTCCAAAGGGGTAGCCGTGTTAGTCTAGTTCAGCAAAACAAAGGGATCTAGGGTTTTGTGGCCATCACAGTGTGTTCTCTCTTCATTCCAAGGCTGGAAAAAAGGGAGTGGATTAGCTGTTGAGATTTCTGTTGTTTTGTCAGTAATAAAAGCCAGCAGGCATGTAGAAAGGAAGTACATTATCAGAGGAAAATAATAATGAACTGTAAGAGTAGAATAAATGGGATTCAAATTACAACCATCACTACTCAGTCTAATTTAGTCGGTCTGTTTTATTAATCTACTATCTTTTGCTACCAGTGAGTGGTATGAAATGAGTCCTCCCAGACTGCTTGATCGGTATACCTGTATGACCAAGATGGTCAGAAGTGACTCATGATTTTGGGGTATTTGGCTTGAGCTAACGGGGCCTAGTTACAGAGAATAAAGCCCAGAACTTTCTGAAAACCAGGCCCTTCTCTGAGGTCAGGTCTGCACTTGGCTTTACTGCTGTAACAATAGCAGTATGCTATCTCAGCCGAGCCCTTCTGGTGTGGACACAGCTCATGCTCTGTTTTTGCCAAGATAGCTTATTCCAGCCACCCAGAGCAAAACAAGCTATCCTGGTTAAATCACAGTTCCACAGGTATAAATACATCCATGTTAGGGGCTTCTGTCAGTCATGGATCTCACCTCATCACATCCCCAACCAACAGAAGGGAGCTGGCAAATTTTGTAGTGTAAGCCCAGCCTAATTCTTAGACGTAGCCTGAGATTGGAAGTTGATCAGGTATACTTGTCAATTAGAGGTGTGGTGGTGGTGTTGGCTTGGTGGTTTTTTAAACTAGCCAATATAGTTATACTGGTAAAAGCCCCTATTGTGAATGTAGTTTTATTGGTCTGCATTTTTCTCCTTTGCATGTGAGAATAGCTACACTGGTATAAAGCAGATATAAATAAAGATAAACCTGTATCCATGATGGGGATGGAAGGAGGAGAGCATCAAATTGTTCTAATGAGCATAGTGGAATATATGAATTTACCAAAGTAAATGAGGCCATTGAGTTGGGCGCTCAAAATCCAAACTGCCATGATGAAGTGGGTTGGAGTCCATGAAAGCTTATGCTTGAAGAAATCTGTTAGTCTTTAAGGTGCCACAGGACTCTCATTGTTTTTGCTGTAAACAGACTAACACGACTATCCCTCTGGAAATTTTCATTCAGAATCATGAGTCCCTTTTGAAAATCTCAGCCAGGCATGTCTAATTTTTATTTTTAAAAGCCACCTTGCGCAAAATTAAAGTTAGTTATTTTGAAACCCCAGATAACTAACACATACCTAAGATGTTTCAATCATATCATGTGATGCCTGGTTCCTTAAAGCTATGTTGAGCACAACATCACCAAATTTGCTTAAGTAGGATGCAAACCAAGACAACAACGGGCAGCAGAGAAATTTAAAATATACTTAAGGCATTAGCATTAAGCAAATGGGAACAAAATCCAAGGTTTTGCTTTTTGTCTCATCTTGATGTGATGTGTGTGTGTTTTGCCAAATGTAAACAGACTTCTTGTGTGTGACATGGGAGCGACTATTGATCAGCATCAGCCAGGTTTTTACCTAGTTGTTGGCATATGTCTAAAACATCCACTGTTCCAGAAATAAACTCTGTGGACTAAGTTTATCCCCACCGATTTCAGTGGTGTTACATCATGGGTCAATTTGATTTGCCTTGTGCCAGGGCTTAACCATTTTCTGGCTGTGTCAGTTTTCTTAGACTTTGGTTACTGTCCTCTGTAAATAAAGGTGTCAGATAAAGAAAGACAGTACAGCAAGACAGCCACACTCTGGTTGACTTTGTGTCACTGTCCATGAAAATAAAGTGATGGACAATGGCTCAGGAAGTATCTGTAATGTTAAAATCTCCCTTAGCCTTTGTATGTGACTCTCATAAATGGATGTTATACTACAAATATATGGGATAGAAAAACACAGGTGTTATGTCTAGCTAAAACTTGGCTGGGTTTTGGGTACTGATTTTGGACAGGGTGTGTCTCTTCCACTTATGCTATTTGATGGGAGCAAGAGCCAACAGAAATTGTGGAGGGGTGGATCACAGAATTGCAACAGGTCTGGGGTATATTCCCCTTCCCTCCTGTCTTGGAAACCCCTCTGCAGCCATTCCTATATGGCAGGGGGAAACCACGCTTTGTGTTATGCTTAGCTTTGGCAGAATTAGATTTTTATTTCTTTATACTTTGCTGGATAATATCAATGGATATCTTAAAACCTCTTTAGATTTTTATCAGTGTTAAATTTTCACAGCTGCAGGAAATTGTGGGGTAAGGGTCAAACAATTATCTAGCAACAGTAGACATTGAGATTCAAAATGTTTGAAGTTTTATAAAGTGTCAACACATTATCACATCAAAAATATACATAAAAATATCCTTTTATCAATGAATCGCACCTGTTTACTGTTCATTCGCTAGTCTGTTTTGTAACAAGCACAAATCAGGAGTCTAAACTGGATTTTGAAGATTTAAAACAGCATTTTTTAAAATGTGGCCTATCTGTACATTTTGATTATTAACAATGAAAATATTTTTTTTACTGGTTGGTGAGTGTACAGTGAAATGGACATTTACTGATTAAAAACCTGGTCCTTCCAAATCCTGATTGTACCTCACTCAGGATTTCCAGTAGGAATGACTCCGTTTGGAGGTTCCAATGTGGAGAGGTTGATTAGCTCTTTCAGAGCCCAGCTTCCCAGGCTGTCCCAAGATTCATGGGGTAAAAGCCTCTGTCCTTTGCAGGTGCCCTGGCTCTTCAAGGTATCCAGGTTTCACTGTTCCAAAGGGGTAGCTGTGTTAGTCTAGTCTAGCAAAATGAACAAGGAGTCTTGTGGCACTTCTAGAGACTAACAAATGAATTTATCATATGAGCTTTTGTGGGAGAAAAATCCCACTTTGTCAGATGCTTGAAGATGGAGAACTTACAGAATGGGAGCAGAATAAATTCAGGGAAGTGTAAGTCATAGGATCTGGTCAGCGTGTACCAGCAAATCAAAGCAGTTGTTAGGATTCGAACAGAGGAATATAGTAATTAGCAGGGAGGTGGGTTTAGGGCAAGGAGAGCAAAATTACCTGTTGTAATGGGAAAGGAAACTCAGGTTTTACTGCTTCCCCTTATCACCCTGGTGAGCCCTGTGTTTGTGTCAAAGCTTTGTGAAGCAGTGAGTTGTGCGGCATAGTGGGAGGTGGGGCAGGGAAGAAGCAAGCAAGATGATCAAACAGAAGCATTGCCTTAAAAGGCAGGTCACTCTAGAGAAAGGCCTTAATTACTTTGTTCAGCACACCTGCCCCCTTTGTATGCTTGTCAGAGCTCATTGGTTCAGACATCAAATGCTGATCAACATGACCATGCAGGGCTGGACAGCACACTGGCTAGCAGAGTGGAATGTGAGGGCAGCTGCATGTTTATATGTCTAGGGGTTGCATTTTGGTAGCAGTGTTACCTTCTAGCTATTAATAGAGACAGGGTGGGTGAAATAACATCATATCGGGCCAATATCTTTTGGTGAGAGACACGAGCCTTCAAACTACACAGAGCTCTTCTTCAGGTCAACTCCATGTGGCTCCAAACCATGAATCTTTAAACAGAAATTGGTCCAGGGACTAGTGGTATCTTACCCACCTTCTCTCTCTCAGATGCTGGGACAAGCTCAGCTACAGCCACCCTTCTAGCTGTAGTGTAATTGAGTTTCTTCATGAGAGGTTTTGGAACGCTCTTCTACAACTAATGGTACAAAGCATTACAGGCCAGATCATTAGCTGCTGTAAATAGACGTCAGTAGAGATGGGTCATTTTATACATTCTGGGAACCTGATGTGCACTCTAAGCACAGCACGTTACTGTAGTGGCTTTGGTCAATCCTCTAGGCCTTTATTAGCATGACCTTGTGAGGAAGCAGACATGGATGCTTATATCAAAGATTCTGTATGTGGTTCTAGATAGACTTCCCCACAATTTTTGGTATTAATGCTCCCTGCATCTTGTGTTAGGGAGGAATCCAAAGGAGGCTCCTTGTGCTGCTTGGCTGGTTTCACTGGGAATGCCATTGACAAAGGAGGTGGGATGAAAATGCTATCTGATCTCATGAGCCAGATTCTCTACTGGTTAAATTGGAACAGGCCCATTAACTTCAGTGGCGCTATGCCAGTTTATACCAGTTCTGTATGTCAGTCTCTGGATGTAGCAATGCTGCATATCATTAGTTTGACCCACTCTTTATTTTTCCCCTGCCTCTCTTTCTGGCTCACTTCCCCTGCCCATTTTGTGCAGGATTTTGAGGTAGCAGAGTCAGGCTGGGGATTTTCAGCACAGTATCACTGACAAATTTAGAATAAATGACATGGCACAATGGAAGGATGTGGGACATTTCTGAAGTGCAAGTTCCCCCCACTGACAGCACCCTGGTGCTTTTTCAAAGTCTATTTCACATTGATATTCTATTAAAGTAGATCAGACTTTTCTGGACCCAGTCACTTTGCTGTCATGATATCTGTTCCACGTGCATGAAATAAGTAAGCGCTTTGTCTCTCCTCTTGTGTTGTAGCTGGCAAGCATGAAGAGCTGGAGTGACATGAGACAGGAAGTGATGTTTCTGACCAGTGTGAACACCTCAAGCTCATCCACCCAGATCTACCAGGCGGTGTCACGGATTGTGTGTGGCCATCCGGAGGGAGGTGGGCTGAAAATCAAATCTCTCAACTGGTATGAGGACAACAACTACAAAGCCCTCTTTGGAGGCAACAGCACTGAAGAAGATGCAGCTAATTTCTATGATAATTCTACAAGTAAGTGAGACCTGGTCAGGGCCTGTTCGTATCACAAGTGTACGAATTATGACAGACCACACCTTCTTCTGGATGGACACAGAGAGTGAGAGGATAGCTAGATAATGACTTTGTATATGTATTTATATGCTCTTATACTGCGTGTCAAGCTAGTGGAGGCCATTTAGAGGTACCTTTTGGTTCATAGCTTATGGTGTGAAGTCACCGGTTCTTCTAAGTCAGGGGGTCTCAAACTCAAATCACCACGAGGGCCACCTGAGGGCTAGTACGTTAGCCTGAGGGCCGCACCACTGAAACCTTTTCATACAATGATATTCCAAATATCGGTAACAATGGTATGATGGCGGGCCGCGTGTTTGAAACCCCTGTTCTAAGTGCACCATATGGACTGGAACTCTGGCCCACAGAAGCCAATGGAAAGAGTCCCATTGACTTGGGTTGAACCTTGTGCAGGTCACTGTGGGTTAGATTTTCCCAGCCTCATGGGTGCACGTTGGGAGCTGAACTCTTCTGAAAATCTAGCCCTGGTTTAGGGCTACTGAGCTTATTCAAAATTGGCCTTTAGTGCACCGTTCTGATTGAGCACTGCTTTTTATTCATTTAGCAGCATCTGCTGTGGTGCAGAGAGCTGGTTTTCACCGTGGACACTGTGCACGTCTTCCTTTGTCACTTTCAGTGGACACAGAGGTGTTTTAAGACTGTGCTGAGTTTCTGGTCGAGTTTCATGGTTCGGCGTGATTTCTTTTTAACTCAGAGTATATTTGCCTAGATGTTTCTGCTTTTAAAATGCACAAGTGTGTGATGCAGGAGTTAAGTGCCTTGGAGCTGTTCTATCCTGTGTCTCAAGTTGAGCTCATACAAGTTCTCTCCCTTTTTAGCACCCTATTGCAATGAGCTGTTGAAGAATCTTGAGACCAGTCCACTTTCTCGAATTATTTGGAGGGCTCTGAAGCCTTTGCTTATTGGGAAGATCCTGTACACTCCTGACACCCCAGTCACGAGGACCGTCATGACTGAGGTAGGTTATGCAACCACATCTCCCATATAAGCAGTGCAAAAAGGATAGGGTCAGACCCATCCATGTAGTTCACTCCTTTATTCCACAGAGGTGGTTTAATTTGGTCCAACTGCTGGCTTGACCAGCTTATGAAACATCCCTGAAGTATGAAGTTGGTTGTCCTGTGACACACAGCTGAGCAAGGGGCTCTTACATGCCATGTGCTCTCTGTGGAAGCCTCAACAAAGCAGGAAGCATGGCTAGGGCATGACCATGCTGCATCTCCTTCCCACCTCACTGTGGAGATAGGAACTTCCTAGGAGCTCTGATAAGCAGCTGTCCTGGTGCTTTCTTGAATGGCCCTGACATGCAAAAGTGAAAGGCAGGCTTTACCTATGCTGTTGCTTCTGGCATACCCAGCAAGAGTCAACCACGCTGCAGCCCTTAGAACAGTGGGTTTCAACCTTTTTTCCCTCAGGACCCAGCTGAAAAAAAGTCATTTATGCCCATGACCCAACAATTACAGCTTTGAGCAATGCATTCCAGTCTTTTGGTGGTGGCAGCAGGGAGGCTGCGACCCAGTACATGAGGGTCTGAAACCCAGTACTGAGTCCTGACCCATGGTTTGAAAACAATTGCCATAGAAAGTGGCCTCTATAGACACTGAGGACTTGCATGCACAAAAAGAGATTTGTCCTTCTAATCTGCCTTCTTGCTGTGGCTCCCGTGTTACCAATAAAGCTTGAACAGTACAGTGCCTAGATTTGTTTCTCACTCTTGCCACCTGACCTGCTGCTGCTCAGACCTGCGGTACAGAAATTTTAGACTAATCCCTCCCCTTTTCTGGCAGGTGAACAGGACTTTCCAGGAGCTGGGCGTCTTCCGTGACATAGGTGGAATGTGGGAGGAGATAAGCCCTAAGATTTGGACGTTCATGGAAAGCAGCCAGGAAATGGATCTCATCCGGGTCAGTATCTGACACCGTGTGTATGGCTGCATCTGGCCAGTATCTGCTAAATGTGGGCTAAAGGACTGCTCAGTTGCAGTGTAGATGAGCACTATAAGGTGGGCCAATCTCTAGATGCCAAGTTATAGCCCCAGCTCAAATGTTAAGCAGCCCCAGCGAGTTGGCACTGGCTGGCCAGCCCTTTTTTAATTGCAGTATAAACATACCTTAAGTTGCTCAGATAGCTTTGCCTTTGCCAAAGACACAGAAGGCTTGTATGCAGGGATATGACTGGCACATCTGTCCCAAGTTGGCATGTACAGAACTGGTTGTTCCTTGAAACAAGCTCTCTTGTGTGGTCACTACTCCCAGTGCGATGCTACAACATAATTTGTGAAGGAAGTTTTTAGTCTTGTCTGAAACTGTGTGTACATACAATGGGAGCTAAATAATGCACTAGGCACAACAAGGTCAGTTCCTCCACTGGCGTAAATCAGCAGTGCTCCACTGGCTTCACTGGAGTTGCATGGCTTTGCATCAGCTGAGGATCTGACCCATCTGAGTTGAGAACAGAGGGTCTTTGACTACAGTGTGTCATCTTGTGTCATCCTGAGTGCTTCGTAATCATATCACAGAGTGCTGTGCACTGGAGCAGAGCATGATTAACCACCGCTTTTCATCTGCCTTGCTTGGGATGGGCTCTTTCTTCCTCCTCCCTGACTAATAGTACATTACTGGAGAGCAGCGTTCCTAACACATTTAGCTGAGTGTGCTGTATTCTCCTTAGTAAGTGCAAACACCCGTAAATACCAGAGGAACTACTTGCTTGAGGTTAGCATGAGGGGTGTCTTGCAGAAAGCAGTCACAAACTAGGACGGATGGTCAAGCACCCCCAGATCCCATTGAGTGCAGTAGGAAATGAGGCTCAGCACCTCTCAGCTGGAGTAAGAAACGCTGCAGGATTGAGCTCACTTTGAATTGCATGGTATAGTTATATTTGCGGAAGACCCAATGTCACCCTTGTGACTAATCACTTGACAACATGCTGCTGACTTAACAGGGAAGGAGCAGTGGTCTGAGGGAAGTGAGATTTTCTCCCACAAGAGCTCATGCAATAAATACATCTGTTAGTCTTTAAGTGCCACAGGACTCCTTGTTGCTTTTGCTTGCCATTTTTTATAATCCCTCATCAGAGTGACTCCTGGGTTACACCTGGGAAAGCCAGAAGGGAATCAGGTCTAACTTGTATAAAATGAATACCAGCGGCCTGGTTTGCTGCTGTGTTTCTATGGTTACACACTGGCCTGACTCTCTTGATCAGATGGAGTCAGGGCCAGACTGCCTGCTCCTTCCCCACTGGAGGGGCACAGTGATGAATCTGGCCCTTTAGCGCTATATCACCACAGCTTTCTCTGCTGTGCGCCCAATAAAGCTAGATCAACTTCAGCATGTTGTAGTTTCACTCTGAGTCATTCTATATTGATCTGAGCCCTGGGCTGGCCTGTCAGCTCCCCCCACCTACAACGTGGAAAGAAGCGCAAAGTAGTCTCTGGCCACCCTGCTGCATTCTCCCCAAGGCCTGAAAATGCTGGAAATGAGAGGGAATGACTCTTGTCACTCCAGTGCAGAGGGGCTTGGGGGGAGTCATTGCTGGTGATACTGGCTGGAGTAAGATCAAAATCCTAGAGACTATAGGGGGAGAGGTGTAGCCCTGCACAGGCTTGCCTCAGGACCACCTTTGGGTACTGGTTTGCAACCAGATGTCTGTGTTTTGAAGTGAGATCCATGAACCGAGTGTGTTGGCACGTTACACTTGTTAACTGACTCCATTCCAACCAAGCTTCCTAATGTTCCTATGAGTTCCTGTCCTGGGCTTTGTTTTAACAAATGCCATCATAGCTCAGTTTTCAAGGCATCCTTCTCTTTCCCCTTCACCTATCCCTATGCACGCGCATGGGGCCCTTTACGGTGAGTGTCTGGCAAAGCCATGCCCTCACTGTTCTGTCAAAATTTGAGTGGGAACAGGGATCAGCTATGTACTTACCAGGCCAAAACATAAGACCTTGTGGCTGGGGCCACTGTTGAGGTGGGTCAAGGTTTGACTAATGACCTTGACAGCAGTTTGTTTAAACTCTGCAATGTGCTTTCTGTGAGACAGGCAGGGCTGTAGTGCTACTGAGTGGTTAGCGTCCAAGTGCCAGCTTTGAAGGTCACTGTAGGTTTATGTCAAATGTAACAAAAGAAGAATTATTTTCTACCTCGTTTGACATTTTGGGCTGGATTCTACAGCTGGTGAGGATATGTGACACCACACCCATCCACTTGAAGGGAGCGGGAGCACAGAGAAAAGCATGTGTTGGCTTTTAACATGAATATAACTGCTGTGAGACCACTCAGTGCTGGTAAGGAGCATTTCCAGGAGTGGATCTTAGGAAACAAAATACAAATAAAGAAGGGACAGGAGAAAGTAGCACAATCTCCCTGCTCCTATTTCTAGTTTTTTTTCTTGTGTTCTTCTTTGCCAGCATGGCATTTTCTGCTCCTTTTTCATGGGTTGCCCTAATATTTTATTTAACCTCATGCCCATTTTCCTTGTCTGTAACAGCTGTTCATGTTTAAATTCTTCGCCTTTCTTTCTTACAAAGTATGTTTGATTTCCTCTATGCAGTTTGTTTGTAACCACTTCTTGTGTGTGTTGGCATTCTGCTTTGCAGTTAATTCTTCTTCTGCTCTTAGTACAGTATGCAGAGTTCTGTGTGGCAGAGTTGTGCCAACAGGCCTGCCCTTAGACCAAGGCCCCTTTGTGGAAGGCGCTGCACCTGTGCACAGTTGGAGACCATGCCTACCCACAAAGAAGCAGTGGGTACAGACAAAAGAAGCCAACTCCATTTTACCAATGAGGAGCTAAGACACAAAATTACTTGACTTGCCCGGGGTCACGTGGGCTCTGTGGTACAGTGGGGATTGAATCCAGATCTCCTGGCTCCTAGATCAGTGCCTTCATCCCCAAGATTATCATTCCTCTAACAGCCAGCCCCCATTATGTGCCCTGTGTATGTGGGATGTCCCTTTCCATACATATCATTAATTGTAAATAAATGAACAGTGTAAGCATAAAAGCCACACTCCGTTGTTCAGTCAGCAGTTCCTCCTTGTGTAACCCCTTTGCTTCCAAAGCAGCAGTATAGGGTAACTTGCTCTAAAGACAGGTACAAGGAATTGAATTTCCAGTTAAGGTCTATCACCCCTTCATGTCAGCTCACCGTAAAGAATTGTTTGGAAGATGTCGGCAGCACTTAGCAAGCACTGACCAGCTGAAAATATTTCCTGCTTGCTCTGTGCTTCTCTGCTTTCTAGGGATGGCTTTTTTTTTTTTTTTTTAACTTGGTTGGGGTTTTTTGTTTGGTGGGGTTTTTTTGCTTTTGATGTGCAGTTCTTTCCACTTTCTCAGAGGCTCTGAACAAGACTGCCATCTGCTGGAGCATCAGTGTGATCAACTGTGTCTTTGAGGATGGGGCTATTAATGACTGTCTTTGTCCACTCAGAGCATCCAAAGTGTTTGGTTCTTTGCTACCCTCCACCTGCGGTAGAGAGAACAGGCTATGAAAACTACAACTCCCAGTTTACGAGGCAGGATGTGTAGAGATTACTATTTGTATTACAAAAAAAGCAAGGAGTCTTGTGGCACTTAAAGACTAACAGATTTATTTATTGCATGAGCTTTCGTGGGCAGCGTCTGATGAAGTGGGATTTTCTTGCATGAAAGCTCATGCGATAAAAAAATCCATTAGTCTTTAGGTGCCCCAAGACTCCTTGCTTTTTTTGCTTTACTAGACTAATATGGCTGTCCCTTTGGTATTTGTATTACAGTTCAGCCTAGAGATTGAGATCATAACCACACTGTGAAATCTCATTGTGAGAGAAAGTCCCTACCCTGCATAGTTTACCGTCTAAATGGAGGAGACAGAAAAAGGGTAGGAGAGGAAACTGAGGCACAGAGAGATGGAGTGACATGGCCAAAGTTGCACAGTAGGTCAGTGGCAGTATCAAGATTAGAATCTAGGCCTGCTGAGTCCTGGTGCAGTGCCCTTGCCACCAGACCATGCTGCCTTTCACAGATAGACCATGATGTGGAATGACCAAATTGCGCTGAGGTTTGTGTTCTGAGACCACAGCTACACTGACAAATGTACAACGGCACAGCTGTACCATCACAGTCATGCCACTGTAAGAACATTCAAGTAACCATGGTATGTCGAAGGGGAAAGAGTTTTCTTGCAGACATAATAAAACCAGCTCAACGTGCAGTGGTAGCATGGTCTCTTATCAACTGGCACATGAGCATTTATTCCAGAAAAACTTACATTGCTCGGAGGGGCAGGGTTTTTTTTCACATCCCTGAATAGCAAAAGTTTTGCTGTCAAAGTGCGAGTGCTGAATTTCCAGGCTCAAAGGGAAAGAGTCAAGTTACTTGGTATAATATCTGCTACCTCTTTGCCTTGCTGGGGGGAATCCAAAACCGAGTCTAAAGGTCATTATTTCCCCTGTCACCCTGTAATTGCAGACACTGCTGAAGAGCAAAGGCCTCTGCGATATTCACTTGAAGAACTCAAAGTGGACAGTTCAAGACATTTCCCTGTTCTTGGCAAAGTCGAGAGAGGACATTCAGTCAGTGAATCACTCCACATACACCTGGATGGATGCCTTCAATGAGACTGACCAGGCTGTCCAAACCATCTCCCGCTTCATGGAGGTGAGCCCTTATGGAAGCTTGCTGCTGCTGTTGGCTATGTCAGCAGGGAGCTTTTGCTTATGCATATGCTCCTGTACAAGGACAAGGCATGCTTTCTGCAAGATGTTTTAGGCATGTTGTTAAAAGCTCATCACTGGTGGTTGGTAGTTTGGTGTCTGGATTTGCAGTATCGTGGTTCGTGGAGCATCAGTGCTCCTAGGTAAATTGCATCAAGAAAGGCATAAAACATTGCCGCCAAGATTGAAAAAAAGAAAGAAAAAGTATAAAACGATTGCTTAGAAGCCCACATTTAGGCATCTGTGTAAGCGTCCCAGGTTCTGTGGGAGCTGAAACTAAGGCTGCTCATTTAAGTGCCAAAAGACGGACAGAAAAGCCTAAATTTTAGGCTTCCATCTTTGGAATATCTTCCCTCATATGTGGAGTCTGGTGACAGTCTTGCCTCATTATTATAAAGAAGGACTGGTATCAGCACCCTGGATGCTTTTTTTTCTGCCTCTGGTATTTAGTGACTGTAGAAGAAATTGCAGTGGCTTTGAAGCTCTAAATTAGTTCATGACAGTGACTCAGAAGTTTTTCTATCATATTTTAGATGTGAAAAGCCTGAGTTCTGCTCTCTGTTTCAGCCACGCAATTCCCCTTACAGTGAGTGAGTGAGTGTAAACCAAGGCTGAACACAACCTGTTCCAAAGCCTCAGGAGTCTTTCCATTTACTTCCTTGGATCAAACCCTAGGCTTGTTGATGAGGAAGAACAGTGTTCTGCCTATGGGGAAAATATACGGAATCTACTTCTCATTTGGTGGTGATGCCTAACGGCAGAGCTTGACAAAACCCAGGAGCCAGGTCACCATGGTGACTGGGGTTCGTAGACTGGTGGTTCACTCTGCTGCAGAAATGCAGCAGATGAGTGCCCTCTAGTGACCAAAAATAAAATTGCTGGTGCCTAGCTGGGGGCCAATTTTGTCGAGCCATGCCTTATGGAGAATAATCCGGGCCAAAGGGTAGGACAATCCCTCCCCCCACACATGTTCAGGAGCCACTCACAAAGCTGCCTGTTTGATTTGCAGGTGACAGTAAAGCAGGGAAGGTCACAGCCTGCATCTTTAGTGACCCATGGCTCCTTGAGTTACTGAACTCCGTCTCTATAAATGAATGACAGCATGCTCTGGCACCACATAGTTTTGCTCCGTCTCATAGGTGAAGGCATTAGGACCTCAGGTTCCCTGTTGTTTTAAAAGCTGGAATGCATTTAATCACCGTAGTTACCAATATATTGCCCTCTGTAATAAAAACGCCCCATGCTTCTTGCTGTACTCGACCCTGACGTGTTTACAAATCTGTCTTCATTTAGTGTGTCAATCTAGACAAGCTGGAGCCTGTGGCCACAGAAGTTCGGCTCATCAACAGGTCCATGGAGCTGCTGGATGAAAGGAAGTTCTGGGCTGGCATTGTCTTCCCTGAAATAACCCCAGACAGCGTGGAGCTGCCTCATCATGTCAAGTACAAGATACGGATGGACATAGACAATGTGGAGAGGACAAATAAGATTAAGGATGGGTGCGTGCTGCCCAGCTGCCGTTTTAAGAGGCATTAGAGGAGTTTAACCCTGTAAGGATTCCTAACAAGTGACCCTTGTTTCTTTGATGTAGGTACTGGGACCCTGGCCCTCGTGCTGACCCCTTTGAAGACATGCGGTATGTCTGGGGTGGCTTTGTGTACTTGCAAGATGTGGTGGAGCAGGCAATCATCAGAGCACTGACGGGCACGGAGAATAAGACTGGGGTCTATGTGCAGCAGATGCCCTACCCTTGTTATGTGGATGACATGTGAGTTGCACAGCTTGTCAGCCAGGCAGCCGGGTATGGGTCCGATTCTGGGTCTTTGGGTGTGTGAACAGTACTGCATCTTTCCATCTCGGTGCCTGGCCAGGTCCATGGCTGGAGTGGGGAACAGGGATCAGCAGTGGAGAGGGCAGCCTGCCCCTGAGGCACTAGGAAGGAGTGTGGCCCATGCACAGGAGAGTGTACAGAGCACCATTGTGATTGATTCCCCAGGTGCTCTCTTCCACCATGGATTGTGCTGGAGCTCATTGCAGTCTAGCCCGAAGTAGCCAGGGATTAGCACTAGAAGCAGTGTATTGTGTTGCCTTGCCAACAGAACAGCAGTGCAGATTTCTGATTGATTCCCTCCCTGAGCCATTTTCTCCCCCAGTGACTCCCAGGATTTATACCAGGTGAGGCCTTGGCCCTCTGCAGGCATCACTTTGCACCGTGGAGTCCTGGTCCTGACAGAACCTCTAGGCCTCCTCTAATCCTTTTCCCCCATACTGGTAGAGTGCCCCGCACTTCTTGGTGACATTCCCTAAAGCAGATGACAACACGAGCTTTCCCTTCCTGCCACCAGCTTCCTGCGTGTCATGAGCCGTTCCATGCCCCTCTTCATGACTCTGGCTTGGATTTACTCAGTGGCTGTGATAATCAAGGGGATTGTGTATGAGAAGGAAGCCCGGCTGAAGGAGACCATGAGAATCATGGGCCTGGACAACGGCATCCTTTGGTTAAGCTGGTTCATCAGTAGCCTCATCCCGCTCCTCATGAGCGCAGGGCTTCTGGTGCTGATCCTGAAGGTGAGGGTGACACCATCCTATTTTATTTCACTCCCGGTCCCAGCAGTTTTGATATTCTGTGGGGCCCTGCTGGTCATCAGCCTGGCAGCGTATGATCTGGGGATTATTAATATTCTAGGAATTTGGATCAGGCAGTGACTCACTGGGAAGGGACTTTTGGTTCCAAAACCAGGCTGAGTGATTTAAAACAATGGGGGTGCTTCAGTGAATTGCTTCAGTGCCCTGAAGCCCCGGGTATAAGGGAAAATGCAGCCCCTGCAGGGCCACAATCCCTTCTGCCTACAGGACTGGGCGGTTGCAACATGGGGGCTAACACAATGAAAGGACAATTCTGCAGGTGGCCTCTGTTGATTGCTTTGAGCCCTGTTTAACTCATGACATGGGTATTTCATCCTTGCCCAGATGGGAAACCTGCTGCCCTACAGTGACCCCAGCGTGGTGTTTGTCTTCCTCTCGGTCTTTGCTGTGGTGACCATCTTGCAGTGCTTCCTCATCAGCACCATGTTCTCCAGAGCCAACCTGGCAACAGCCTGTGGGGGGATCATATACTTCACCTTCTACCTGCCCTACGTGCTGTGCGTTGCTTGGCAGGACTACGTCAGCTTCTCACTCAAAATGTTTGCTGTAAGTTGCAGTGGGCTTGGCGCAGAGAAGCTTTCAGGATTATGCCTTGGCCAGGAAAGTGCTTCATGGCATTTTAGCATGTAGTACTGTTGGGTGGAAGGGGCCATTGTTTCTCATTGCATCCTGGACAAAAAGCCATCAGGGCTGACAGTGAAGGAGAACATGTCATTGGAGCACTGCCTGCCACAAAATAGCACCATGTTCTCCAATAGCAGTTGAGCCCTCCATACCAGGAGTATTGGGTGGAATTCTACCCAGTATTCAGAGTAAATGATCATGACGGTCATGTCTGGCCTTAAAATCTGTGAGTCTTTGAACACTTCAGTTGGTTCCAATATAGAAAGGGGTGGGTGACCTTCATGGAGATTGAGTGTTTGGGAACCTCTCAGGCTACTCTGAGGCTAGTATGACCACCAAAAAAGTACCACTATGGCTAAACCACAAAGTAAAAGAAGCAATTAGAGGCAAAAAAGCATTTTCTTTAATAAATGAAAGTCAAATCCTGCAGAAGAAAAGGTTCATAGACTTTGGCAAACCAAGTGTAAAAGTAGAATTTGACAGGACAAAAAAGACTCTAAAGAGCAAATAGCAAAGGACTCAAGCTAATAGCAAAAAAGAAAATTTTGAGTGCATCAGATGCAGGAAGCCCTGTCAAACAATCAGTGGGACCATTGGATTATTGAGGTGCTAAAGGAAGATAAGGCCATTAGGGAGAAACTACATTGATTCTTTGTGTGGGGTCTTCACTGCAAAAGATGTGAGGGAGCCATTCTTTTTAGATGACAGATCTGATGAACTGTCCCAGATTGAAGTGTCAGTAAAGCAGGATTTGGAACAAACTGGTAAATTAAATGGTAATGAGTCACCAAGACCAGATGGTATGTATCCAAGAGTTTTGAAGGAACTCATTAAAAACAAACAGGGACAACATGTTTCTGTAATGACAGGGAAGTAGAGGATCCTTTCATTTTACACACATGCACAAGAATTTCACTTTTTGAGTTTTGTGTTATGACCATGGCAGTAGGGATGAGCAACCTCCTCTCCATTTACTTTTAAATATAAAGAGATGACTGTGTAAATAGCAGTGAATGGTCTCAAGAGTGTGACCATCTTACCCTCCTAGAGCCTGCTGTCCCCGGTGGCCTTTGGCTTTGGCTGCGAGTACTTCGCATTGTTTGAGGAGCAGGGGGTTGGTGTGCAATGGGACAACCTCTTTGAAAGCCCCTTGGAAGAAGATGGCTTCAACCTCACCATATCTGCCTTCATGATGTTGTTTGATACCTTCCTCTATGGGGTTATGACTTGGTATATTGAGTCTGTCTTCCCAGGTGAGCCTTTACTGTAGCCTACAAAAGTGGTGTCTTTGCCTTTGTGGGTCCTGTGTATTCCTGCCCATTTGCCAGGAATGTTTCACTTTCCTGATGGAGCTGATGATAAAATAATACATGTTACAGAAAAGGGAAGGGGGCAGCCCTACCTCATCAGTGTTATAATATCAAAGCCACTGATCAGATTCATGGATGGTTTCCAGGTGCCCCCATATGTAAAGAATCTAGGCTTAGCCCAGCCAGGTGCTATATCCTCCTGTGTGATTCTCAGCATCTTTGATTCCAGTTGGCTTTGATGGGAGTTGGGAGCACTTGGTACCTGACCCAGTGTGCCTAGGACCTCCCAGGAACGGGCCTTTAAGTATTAGAATAAAGTGGGATTTGGGAAGGTTAAGTATAATGTTTAGGAACAGTCTAATATTCCCCACTGAGCTAAAATTGCTCTCTCAGACTATCACCAATTTTCATTCTAGAGTGAGGATGTTCACCTTCTCATACCTGTGCTTCTGTTCTTCAAAACCTGAAAACTGGAGATGTGATTGTTCATTAACTGCCCTGTACCTTTAAATATAGAAACATTAGGAGTGATTTTGCTGGGCTCACATGGAGGTTTTTCTCTTTCTTTAGGCCAGTATGGAATTCCCAGGCCCTGGTACTTCCCCTTCACAAAGTCTTATTGGTTTGGTGAGGAATCTGAGGAAAGGCGGCATGCTCGTTCTGATTGCAAAGGGCCATCGGAGAGTAAGTGTCCGACCCACCTAGGTTGGAAGGCAGCTGCTGAGGTTTCAGTGAATGAGATAGAGACTTGCCTCGAGTAAAGATGGTGTCAAAAGATGTCAGGATTTAGCATCATTAAATTAAAACTGCTCCTAGCTAAGTCACTCTTCATTCCCCTCTTGGTTATCAGAATGGAAACCTGATGATGCAGCCCTTACTCAAATAAAACTCCCATACAGATCACTGGCAGACATGCACAAATAAGGCAGATGGGATTGGGTGTTGAAGCATCAAGCTGTGAGCTGTAGCATTCTCTAAATTCAGTGGAGGGTCCTCGCTCACATGGGGCCTGATCCAGTCAGTGGATCTCTTTCCACTGACTACATTGGGCATTGGGTCAGGGTCTTACAACTGGCCTACAAAGTTCTAATTAGTGCCCAGCTGAAGTGAAACTCTTTGGAAGGATTGCACCCTGAGAGGGGAAATTAGGACACTTCCTAGATCCATCCTTCACTGCAGGTTCTCACTGGTCATGAAAAAATGTGGCATGTTTTTGTTCTATGCCACCTTGCTGATTTACTTTTTCTTTTTGCAGTCTGCATGGAGGAAGACCCCACTCATCTTAGCTTGGGGGTTTCCATTCAGAACCTGGTGAAGATTTATCGTGATGGCAAGAAGGTGGCGGTCGATGGACTCACCCTGAATTTCTACGAAGGGCAGATCTCCTCTTTTCTGGGACATAATGGAGCCGGGAAAACCACAACCATGTAAGGAAAATATTTTTAAGGGTGGGAGAGGAGCTCTCGTTAGTGATTCTGAAATTCAAATGTTTTTTCTAAACCTGACGATAAAATGTATGCATGTGGATAGATGTAGAGGTTAACTATACAAGGTTAGATGCTCATTAGATGTAAATTAGTGGACCTCCCCTGTCTTCAAGAGACCTACACTGATTTAGAGTGCTGAAGATCTAGCCTGTGAAATACAATTCACTGGCACCCCCAATATCTGCATAACAGTTGAAGATGTAAGCTGTAGCTGAATTTGTACAGTCAGCTGCACTTTTCAATAACCACCTTTATGACTCTGCTTTATCAAAATAAAATGAGTTCTGAAAGCAGGAAAAGCTTTTAGGGAGCTGGAAGGATATTTTTCTCTTGAAGAACCAAGAGCCATTAAAACCAAAAGTTCACATGTGAGATGTTTCTCTGGTTGTTTCCCTTTGGGGTGTAACCACATGCTATGGCATATCACTGAGACTATCCTAGGTATTGTCCTTTCATTTACTAGTGAATGTGGAATAAATCTATGAACATTTTGGCGTTAACTTACCATCTATTGCACTTGTCTTTCAGGTCCATCTTAACTGGTTTATTCCCCCCGACCTCGGGTACGGCCTTCATCCTGGGCAAAGATATCCGCTCCGAGCTCAGCACCATCAGGCAGAACTTGGGTGTCTGTCCCCAGCACAATGTCCTTTTTGACTTGTGAGTATCAGCCAAGAAACACAATGGTGGAGTCTGTAACACAAAACAGAAATGTGTGTGTGTTTATTTAATACACAATGGGTTCCTTTTCTGACATTGCACCACTGTGACTCTGGGCCCACTTCTGGTCTCACTCATTTTTGCACAAGTCCAGAGTAACTCTGTAGCACTAACCGTAGAACATTTAGTAAGTTAAGGAAAATCTAGAAATGTAACTGGTCTATTAAGGAGTATAAAGGCAGGTGTTCAAAGGCAGTTAAACAATGTAGTAGCATGGAATGGATCAACATATTAGGAAATAGGAATGAACCAATAATCAGGATTTTAAAATGTATCATATTTGGCTAGATCCTGAGTGGTGTAGTTTGTCATAGCTTGACTGAAGTCAGTGAATTACACCAGCTGTGGATCTGAAACATAATATGCAATGGGAGCCAAGGGTTTTTGGTGTCATATAAGAGGCACTCAGCACCTCATGGGATCAAACCTATGAACAGTGGTTTATATTGGGGGTTACATCCCACCCAGGAGGTGCTATTCCACATTGTATTTGTGGTCTGGGATAGTTGAGTGAGGAGATGTTCAGATTCTATAGCTGGACAGAAGCTGATTCTCCACAACTTACACTTCCATCCAGATAATTTTCGCATTTTTCTTTTATAAAACTGTTCCTTCCACTAAAAGAAAAAATGAGGCCTATGTTTTCCACTCATGATCTGGGTGCCTCTTTATCTGAGACCCCAACCTGAGGCACCTTAATACAGCCTGATTTTCAGATAGCCACTGGGCCCTCTGGAAATCAGCTCTCAGTCTAAGGTATCCACAATGGAGTCCCCAGAATCATTAGTCACTTTGAAAAATCTTAGCCCTGTACAATGTTTTTCAACCTAAATACGTAACTTTTTAATAGCTAATTTAAAAAAAAAAAAAAAAAAGGTTTACATTATGAGTCTGAACCTGAGTGAGACATGGCACCTTGTTGATTCCACTTCTTCCATTTAGACTGACGGTGGAAGAGCACATCTGGTTCTATGCTCGTCTGAAAGGACTGTCGGAGAAAAAAGTGAAAGAGGAGATGCAGCAGATGGTAATGGATGTTGGTCTGCCTCTCAAACTCAAAACCAGAACCAGCAAACTTTCTGGTAAGCCAACTGCTTCACCCTTTTGCATGTCACAGGCTTTGAGAAGGGAACTGCAGTGGCTTGGTTTTTCTCTCGGTATTAGGGAACTACAGTGTAACCTGTCACTCTGTGTGTTGAGTAACTAGCTCTGTGTTTGATCTATAGAGACAATGGGTCTGTTATAGCTAATAGCTTGGAACCTTAGTCCTGTAGTTCAGCTGAGGAGACTCATGCTCTTAATTTTGCAGCTTCCAGGATTCAGTCCCTGTTGATCACCAAGATTGGGTGCTATCTGGGATGCAAATTGTTGGGCACCTAAGATGTTCTGCATGAGCTTCCTGTGTCTTGGGGAAGTAAACCAAGGCTGAGGATATGTTACCTATCACCTTCTGGAGGCCCCAGCTTCAATCCAAGCTGACAATAGTTACAAAAGCTCCCCTAGTAAATACAGTATTAAAGTTATCATCACCCAATGACCAAAGATTTCTGGACATAGTAAAAAAATGGAAATGGAAACCTAAACCAGTATACCTGGGACATTGGGCAGTCACTGGAGCAATGCTTTGCGTTCCTCCGCAAGCAAGTTAGGCAAGAACAAAGAGGTTAGAGCCATTGTCTGTATTCTCCAGTCCACTCAGTTCGCTTTGTCCCATTCAAGTGAGGCTAACTGAGAATCCTACTTGTGTAGAACACTCCACTGATGTAGCCCTGGCTGGCCTGGCTCCTGCACCAGCCACCTTATTCCCTAGGGTAGTGGGATGGTGCAGCGTGCCACTGTAAAGTAAGGCACTTTGCTGACTTTACACCAGTGGAATAAATCAGATTAGCTTCTCAGCAACTGTAACGTAGGTGCTGAATAGTGGTAGATTAAGGGGCAGCAACCAGTTCCTTCAAGGGCCCCTTCAATCCCTAGCACAGTGCAGAGCTCTGTCATGAGAGAGCCTGGAGTCATTTAACTTCATCTCTGTGCACATGTGGCTTCAGAAGGCAGTTGTGTGCAGGTGGTGGGGAGTCCGATGATAGCCCCCCAGCCACTCCCATCATAGCACTGTACAAGACAGACCACTGCTCCTTTGTTCACAACTCCCATCTAAATTCTTCTCTCACTTCCCTTATTTCACAGGTGGCATGCAGAGGAAACTTTCGGTAGCCTTGGCCTTTGTGGGTGGTTCAAAGGTTGTCATTTTGGATGAGCCAACAGCTGGGGTGGATCCTTATTCTCGCCGAGGGATATGGGAACTGCTTCTGAAGTATCGCCAAGGTAACTGTGCTTTCACCCCCTGCTAGCTGGAAGCAAAAGGGCAGCAGCGATTTATGGGTTAGATAAAATATCTTCTACTGCCTTTGCTTATTGTATGGGGAAATTGTTAGGAAGGTATCATTGCAAGTCACTTGGTGCCTCAGTAGAAGGCAGCAGAAACAACTCGGACTATAGTCTTGGGGCACCCAGACACCTGTGTTCCCTGTTAAAGAGGTCCTTTCTGCAGTCTCATTGTAAGGAGCCCTTTCTCTTTAAAAGGTGGGACTGCATTTCAGTGCTCGAAAGTAAGCCGTGTTCTGGATACACTTCCCACTGAGAAAGGAAGATCTAAGGACCATTGGTGTAAATCTGGAGTAACTCCAGTGGATTCATACGGCTGTAGCTCAGATCAGAGGCTGACCATTGAAGTCCCACATTAGGGAAGAGTCATCTGATGTTAAGTGGATGATTTGTTGGCATGAAAGGCCTTTCATTGGTTTACCCTAAAATCACACCCTTTGCTACAGCTGAGCAGGACCTGGTGGGTCAGGATCAGGTTTTATGGTCAGAACAATGTTCATCCACTCACTGGTTAGTGTAGCTTGTTCTGTTGCCATTCCTGGCACTGTAAACACCTAGCAAGATGAGTGATAAAATACAAACAGGGTAGGAACTGGGCCACTGAGGAGAGTGGGGAATCTACCTGAGGCAATTGTCATTAGCCTCTTCTACATTGTCCCCACTCATCCCAGGGACCCGCTCTTCATTTAGCCATATGGGGAGGACAGGGTGGTTGCAACCCTCATGATGAAGAGGCATTGATATTGTTTAGTTACTGGCAAACTCCTTGGTGTTCATCCTCCCTTCTTTATTTTCAGGCCGCACCATCATTCTGTCCACACACCACATGGATGAGGCAGACATCCTAGGGGACAGGATTGCCATCATTTCCCAGGGCAAACTGTGCTGTGTTGGCTCTTCCCTGTTTCTGAAGAACCAGCTGGGAACAGGCTATTACCTGACCCTGGTCAAGAAGGACGTGGACTCTTCTCTCAGCTCCTGCAGAAACAGTAGCAGTACAGTGTCGTGTCTGAAAAAGGTTCGGTTCCCATCGCGGCTGTCCATTTCCTCTCACCTTCCGCCTTTATGCCTCTTACACCAGAGCTTAAGGCTGCCAAGAAGGAACAGTTAAGATGTAATGCACTAAATGGGTTGCAAGGAAATCCCTTAGCATTTCACAGAAGCATCCCCTACTTTGGTACAGTGCCTGAAATCAGATCTGGTTAAACCATTGCATTGCATTGGAGTCTTGTGCCTGTGCATAGGGTCTTTAATGCCAGTGGTTTGGGCCTGAAAATGGATGCTGCTGCTTTGAGACTTGGCTCCTTGATGCAATACATTTATACAGCTCTCCTAATACTAGCTTCTGCTATTACACCCAGAGGTTAAAGTAAGGTGGAAGTAAGTAAGGCCTGAATATTTGATGGCCCAGTATTCTGGGCCCTAGAGAACTAAAAATATCAGGCAGAATGCTGTGTTCTGCCCTACCCTGCTGGCCCCACTTCGTAGCAGGGCAGAGGATCTGCCCCCAACTGTCCAGACCTGAAGCTGGTACAGGCAGGCTCAGCTGAGGCCAGCGAGCCAGCCTGTCTGCTCTCAACTCAGCCCCACCCAGGGCTTGCTGAGATAGAGCCCTACTCTACACAGGGGCTGCTTTTCAGCAGCAATTGACCACCATTTATGCAAGGCACGTAAAATGCCTTGCGCAATTGATGACGACTTCCTAAGCTGATTGGACGCACTAGGGAAAGCCAACTGCAAATCCCTTCTTCACGCCTCCTGGCCCCCGGGACTTCTGGCACCAACTTCTGGGAGCGCTGCAGTGAGTTCAGACTCACTGCTCAGCACTCCCGGAACGCTGGGCTGACGGCAGTGATTTTGCTGCTGTCAGCGTAGACATCGCGAGAGAGTGAGAACTGCTTCCCAGTCCCACCCAGCTGCAGCATGTAGCTCCTCTCTCTGTTGCAGGGGAAGAGAGGAGGGAAGTTTGAATACCCCTCCCCAGTGCTGTAACTGGCTTCTGGTGCCTAGGGCAGGAAGCCGGAAATGTGCTCCCCCTGGCCCTGATCCGGACCAGGGCCTGATCCGTCCTGACGGGGGGGGGAAGGTGCTTCCCCTGCTGCCAGGCAAGAGCAGCTGAAGACCCAGAGGGGGCTACTTCTCCTGCTGCTGGGCAAGAGGCCGGTGACATTTGGGGCAAGGCGGGAGAAACTCCGCCAGCCTCTGTCTGGTTCCAGGAGGAATGTGCCTAAGGCACATTCCTCTTCTGGGCCAGGCAGGGTTTGGCAGCAACCCTTTAAAATTCCCTGCCTGGGTCTTTGCCTGGTTCACCTTGCCCTAGTTACAGCTCTGCCCCTCTGCCTTCCCCCCTCCTGGCTCTGGTGAGCAGCCTATGCAAGAGGCAGGGCTCTGAGCCTGACTCAGCTCTGCTCCCTTGCCCATCAGCACAAGGGAGGGAAAGGGAAGATGGGGGGGAGTGTGATGTGGACAGCAGGCCACCCAGGGGGGCCCCAGGCCCAGAGTGGTGCCCCGGAGGGTGAGTGAGGGCCAAGGCAAAGGGAGGAGGGGCTGGCAGAGAGGCAGTTAGGGGTGAGCATCTGAGCGATAGTGAGAGGTGAATGAGTGAGCAAGACCCTGGTGGGACAATAGCTGCTCAGTTGCAGTGGTTTTGAGCCAGGTGGACCACAGGGCGGAGGAGTGGGTGCTTTCAGGGCAGTAGTGTGTGTTTGGGGGGCGGGGGGGCAGCTGGTTGGGGGAAATAGCGGCTGGATGATTTTAGGCCAAGCAAGGTAATAATGGGCAGGGGGTGTGGGCTAACAGGGCCTGGGTGGGGCAAAAGCCAGCCAGGGTGGTTTTGAGCCAGGTAGGGCACTGAGTTGTGGGGTGGTTTGAAGGCAATAGCAGGGGGCTGTTCTGGGGTAGGGGGGTTGGTTTGGGACCAGGTGGGGCTACAGTTGGTGGGTGGGGGGCACTTTTGTGTAACGGTTGGGGCATTAACAGTCAGGGAGTGGCACTCGCACTACCCTTCTTAGCCCCTGTCCCCTCTGCGTCAAGGTCTTTTTTTTATGGAGTGATATCTGATGCATATGGTACTGAGAAGTGGTTGTAAATGCCTACCTGGGCTGGGGCTCACACATGCATGAAGAGGGCCCAGAGATTAGGAGGGTTCTGGAGCCCATCAAATTATATTTTAACCACTAATTACAGCTGCATTACTAATCTCAACCCTTTGCTACAATAAACAACTTTAAGACCCTCTGCTCAGTCTAGCTGCTTCATAGAACATCTAGAATGCTGGGCCTGTTTGGGTGGGGTTATGAGGGGTAGTGCAACATACAGACAGACGTCTTTATACTCAGTTAATGTATGATCAACTGTTTTGTGTACATAGGACGACAGTGTTTCCCAGAGTAGCTCGGATGCCGGGCTTGGCAGTGACCATGAAAGTGACACCCTGACGATAGGTAAGGGCTGAAAAAGGCGCATGACATTTGGTGGCCTTGGGCAGCTCATGTAACCTCTTTGTGCTTCTGTTCCCCCATCTGTAAAATGAGGTTTAGCCCTGCCCTGCCAGTCTTGTACAGGGGTTTTGAGGAACAGTTAATATTTGTAAAGCATAACGAATGGAAAAGTGCTACCTAGTCTTTGATATTTTGCCCAATGATAAAAGGAGACCAGCATTTAGGGGCCATCAAAGACTGTGTTTACTAGTCTGTTAGCATGGCATGGAATACATCCGTGTATCATGGTTTGCAGGGCTGCTGGTTGTGTTCTGCTTTTAAAGGTCCTCAGAAATGTTACAAATAGAAATAGCTGCTGGGATCCACAGCTAGTGCATGGATCCCTTGTAGCTTATCCTTCAGTGGGGCTACATATACTAGCAGAGGACATGTCCCAGCAAATTTCCTTGGTCTCTGCCATCCTTGTTACCTGTGACCCACAGAGTAACAGGGAAGGTGTCTTGTTCTATTTTGATTCCTCCAGACGTCTCTGTTATCTCCAACCTCATTCTGAAGCATGTTCCTGAGGCCAGACTGGTAGAGGACATCGGCCACGAGTTAACCTATGTCTTGCCTTACGAAGCAGCTAAAGAGGGAGCTTTTGTGGAGCTGTTTCATGAGCTTGATGACCGCCTCTCTGACTTGGGCATTTCAAGCTACGGCATCTCTGAGACGACCCTGGAGGAAGTATGTGAGCTGAAGCTTTTCTGACAGTTTAGATGATGCCAACCAAGCAATTGCAGACAGCAGGGCAGCATACCTGTATAGATAAGGGACACCTATTGGCCTGGGTTCTGGTCCGGCCCTGAGTTCATACCCACTGATGTGAATGGCAAGCCTCGTTCTGTCTGCCTTCTTTGGAAAGGGATGAAGGTTGCGAGAAGGGCTTATGTTATATCATGATCCTGTGTTGCTAATTGCTGCTCCATCCCGTAAAAATGCACAAATACAAAATGCCACAAGGCATCCTTAGCTGGAGCTAACAGAACAGAACTAAAAATAGTGTCCTGAACTCAGCAGTGAGAATCCTTTGGCTGGAAAGCCTTCATGTGTCACACTGCTTATATTCTAATTAAGTAGCTCTTGATGAGGGATGGTCCATCAAGCCTCTCCCCCTTCTCTATCCAAGGAAACTCTTAACTTGGTGCATTCTGTCCTGGAATCATTGAATCTCCTTCCTAACATCAAGCAGCACATTACTGCTGCATTAGAGCACTTCTCATTTTCTTTTTAACCTCTCTTTATCTGTCAGATCTTCCTCAAAGTGGCTGAAGATAATGGGGTGGATGCAGAGACCTCAGGTAATTGCTTTCATTTCAGGGCTGCACTGTCAAAGAAGCCTCTGTGTATATAGCTTTGTACATGAGATTTTCATGCGCCATTATGGACGCAGACAGCTGACAAAGGGTTACATTCCCAGTGGGTATAATTCCAATTCAGACAATTAAGCCATTGGACAGCCAGGGTCATCTTGTAGTTAGAGCAAGGGGATGGAATTTAGCAGACATGATTTCTGTTTCCCACTGTGCCACTTATGCACTCTAGGGTTTTATGCAAATCTGATGTTCTCTGAGTGTCACTTTTTTCAGCTGTAAAAAGATTATTCTTGGCCTGTGTAGAAGTCACAAGTGAAAGATGCAACACAATTTTTTTTTTCAAAATTGGAAACTGGGACACTTTGTGATGATTTTTAAAAGCCACGCAATAGCCATGTTGGAGACAAAGCATGCCCTTTAAAAATGTGCATTAGCATCAGTCCTAACTGTCAAGATATATGCACATATTTCTTGGAATAGAGGATTTTTTCCAGTAACTTAATGTCTGAATGAATTTTTCATGAAACATTGAATAAGTTCCACTAAGTTTCTGAGACCATGATCAACTTTGCTAGTGTCTGTGCTTATTTGACTTTTTACTCCAAATGCTGCTCTTTGCATCAAATGTATGTTCCAACAGACTGTTTGTTCCTGGGAATGCAGAGAAAATTCTGCTTGTTGTAACAATATGTCTTGAACAAGCATTTTAGGATTAAAACCACCCCTGAAATTGTAACTGATAAATGAAAAAACAGAATGTTTCAGTTCCAAAGGGGTAGCCTAGTTCTGCAAAACAAGCAAGGAGTCCTGTGGCACTTAAAGACTAAAAAAATTATTTATTTCTTGAGCTTTCCTGGGAGAAAACCCCACTCCGTCAGACACTTTGAAGATCAGAGCAAGATAAATGCAGGGAAGTGTAAGACATGGGATCAGGTCATACTGTAACAGCAAATCAAAGCTGTTACAGTCAGTGTGACCTGATCCCCTGACTTATATGTCCCTGCATTTATTTTGCTCCTGGTCTATAAGTTCCCCATCTTCAAAGCATCTGACAAAGTGGGATTTTCTCCCACGAAAGCTCATGAAATAAATAAATTTGTTAGTCTTTAAGTGCCACAGGACTCCTTGCTTGTTTTGCAGAATGTTTGAAGTGCTCTTAAATGCAAAGGTGACTGGAGGCTTTTAATTCAGCAGCAGGTCACAACTGGTCAGTCTGCATATGGGTATTGCTTAAAATTGAAAGCAAATATTCTGTGAAGATTTCTAGACAGTTATTTTCTGGTAACACTTCAATTCCCAGGGTTTGGGGCTTATAGAAGAGTAGAGCTTTTGACTATCTTTGCTAACATGAGTAGGTCACTGATGCATGCCATCTTCTTCAGATGGCACATTACCTGCAAGAAGGAACAGGCGTGCCTTTGGAGACAGACAGAGCTGCCTTCATCCATTCACAGAAGATGATACTTTTGACCCTAACGATTCAGACGTAGACCCAGGTAAAGATGAAAGGAGCCAGAGTGCAGTAATCTCAGCTGTCTGTCTGTGCCTCATTACTAATCTACAGTTGTAAAATATGAATGTTTTCAAGAAATATGTTCATTGTCCATATTGTTCAGTGAATCACAATACAAGAAAAACTACATTTGATGAGAGCATGGAAGTGAACTAACCAGCACGCTCCTGAAGAGTT
Organism: Podocnemis expansa; assembly: GCA_007922195.1. Lineage (NCBI taxonomy): Eukaryota > Metazoa > Chordata > Testudines > Podocnemididae > Podocnemis > Podocnemis expansa. The sequence continues at coordinate 12,795,211 of ML681995.1, read as the reverse complement.
CTGGATGCTATTTAAATTCCTTCTACCAAATGTCCTGTTAGTTTCTCCAGCATTGGCCAAACTGTGTTAGAATTCATGATGTATGGAAACGTGGATGCTCCATCCTCTTGCGGGATGTTTATTAATCTCCACTTTCCTGCTTGGGCCAAGGCAAGAGTAACAAGGTTTGTTTGCACAAGTAGTAGCGGCATCTAAAAGAGAAGGGATTTGGGGGAGAGTCATGTATTGTTTGTTGTCAGCAGAATCCAGAGAGACAGACCTGCTCAGTGGGATGGATGGGAAAGGCTCTTACCAGGTGAAGGGCTGGAAGCTCACCCAGCAGCAGTTTGCAGCTCTGATGTGGAAGAGGCTGCTTGTTGCCAAGCGCAGCAGGAAGGGTTTCTTCGCCCAGGTGAGAGCAGCTGACAGCTCCTACAGAGAGGTCACTGAAACATGGCCTAGTTCTATCAGTGTCTCTGAGTGGCTTAAATGCATCACTCTGGATGGCAGATGCCACTTGGAACACTTTTTAAAGGTGGTGCTGGGTTTTCCCTTATGATTTCAGATCGTCCTCCCAGCTGTGTTTGTGTGCATTGCTCTCATATTCAGCCTAATCGTCCCTCCTTTCGGGAAATATCCCAGCCTGGAATTGCAGCCCTGGATGTACGATGAGCAATATACCTTTATCAGGTACCTTTCAAACCACCAGAAAACATGAAATGGGAGTTTATAGGATGGGTGTATCTTAAAGCTCTGGTTTCTCTCCTGACCTGATAGTTCACATTTGTGTGTGTATCTCCAAAGAACAGTACAAAGAAAAGACCCCATTTTGCTTGTTTGTGGCTTTAACAAGGCAATCTCCAAGTAAGGATAGTGTGACTGGTGGGATGAACATAATGCTGTACAGCACTTTTCAGCCACAGCTCCTAATGTGCTTTGTTCTCACCTTTTAAAATTACACACAAAAGAATCTAACAATATCCCAAACTCTTTCCAGATGTTACAGTACTTTTTGCATGTGTGTAAAACAGAGAGAGAGTTCCACAAAGGAAACTCTTCACCCATTTCCTTTTCCCTCCCTCATATCTGTGCCTCTGCCTTGCTGCATTGCTGGTTTTGCTGTACATGCCTGATCTTGGTGTCCTGATAGTGTCTTTTTGACCTGCCCATAGCAATGACGCTCCAGATGATGCTGGCACTCAGAAGCTTTTGAACACTCTTCTCAATGAACCTGGCTTTGGGACCCGCTGTATGAAAGGACACTCCATTCCGTGAGTAGAACCTGAACCACTTGATGTTGCTGCTGCTTTGACATACTGCTGGATACTGTTAATGGGTGTCAGCTAAATCACAGCTGCCATTAGCACTGGTGTTAGGATCTGCCTTCTGGGGTTGTCAAGTCAGCATGACCTGCATGGTGTTTGTATTCTCTCAATGGCACTGTTTAATTAGAAGCAGCTGTAGTTATGGGCTTAGGGGAGTATCATGCATGAGGCCCGATCTCAGTGTCTGTGACTCACTTGAAAGCTCCTTGTTGTACTGAAATATTCATTTGTCGCTTGCACTTGGTGGTGCCACTCAGATAAACAAGCTTTGCAGGATCAGGCTCCAACTTTTTCTGCTCCCTTGCGCACTGAGTGTGTTGACCCAGATCTGAATGATCCGAATTCTGTCTTGTCCTGTAGTTCCCATTGACTTTACTGGAAGCTACTCACTTAGCAGGGCAGAACTGAGCACAGATCAATGCAGCTACTGGGAAAATGACCTCTTTCCTGCTCTCTTCAAGAACCCCCCATCCCCTCCGGGGCTTCCCATGGCTAGGGTGCTGTGCAGGGAGAACATTAGGAAAGATTGTTGACTGGAGACAGGATACAGACGTGTGGATGTTCCAAGTTACTAGCTGCCATGGGCTTCTGGCTATCCAAAGAAAAACAAAACTGGTCTCATCACAGTGTGTTGGTGGCTAGTGCTCATTGTTATGCTCTGCTTTGTGTAGTGTCCCTTCATTTGCATGGCTTCTACCAGATGGGTTTTCACAGCTAGCAGGCAGGATGGGAGGCTGGGAGATCAATTGCATGGCTCTGGGCATGTCATTTATGGCCAGATTGTACCTGACAGGAGAATCCCCTGCCACCAATTCTTGTGTGATCTGCATACAGGACACAAGAAGTGCAGTCACTACTCCAAACCGGCTGGGGATGTGGTGGGACCATAATGCCACATATGAGGCAAAGGGGCAGATTGGTTGGTTGAGGGGGGGACATACCTGCACCTGCCAACTGGTGCCATGCATGAATGGGAGTTCCATGGTGTATTCTGCCTCCTGATGCTTCCCTGGAGCGTGGTTCTTCTGTGCTCACTCCAAATGTATTGGCACTCAAGGCCCAATCAAGCTCATAAAGGCATCTGGATGTCAACGCCGTCTTCTGCAAAATGGCTCTATTGAGAGCTGTGAGCAGTTAAATGAAGCTCAGTAAGCTCCTTGGAAAGGGACAATAATGTCCAGTGGGATTCCCCAAAGTGCTCGGCATCTGCACCCATTGACACTCATGGGAGTTTTCCCTTTGACTTCCACCAGAGCCAGGCTAGGTGAGAAACTGGGCCCAAGCTGAGTGCTTAAGACAGTTTCCCCATATGGTGACAGCATTGGTGATTTACATAACATAGCCAAGTGACCTGCTTGTTATAAAAATTTGCATTTACCATGGCTCTGACCTCACACAGAGACACTCCCTGCCTGGCCCGGGAAGATAAGTGGACCACCGCCTCCGTCCCTGACACAGTCCTGGATATCTTCCTGAATGGCAACTGGACCATGGAGAACCCCTCCCCAGCCTGTGAATGCAGCAACGAGAAGATAAAGAAAATGCTCCCTGTGTGCCCTCCTGGTGCAGGGGGGCTGCCTCCTCCACAGGTAGGAGAAGTCCTCTGGTACTCTGGCTACCAGGGGGCATGGAGATGCATGTGGGTAACTGGGCAACTGGGTTGGGTCAGTGTGCAAGTAGCCAAGCAAAACCAAGTCATTTCAAAGTCTGTCTGCTTTTCTTGTGGCACTAGAGAGAACAGAACACTGGTGACATCCTGCAGAACCTGACAGGCCGGAATATATCAGACTATCTGGTGAAGACTTATGCGCAGATCATTGGGAAAAGGTGCAAGTTCCACACATTGTTCTCTTGTGGTCTGTACTAACCCTGTGCAGAGACCTGGGCCCCATACAGCCTGCGTGGGTAGAATTTCACCCAGGGAGAGCTATAAACACTCAGCCATCTTCAGAGGTGAGATGGTAGGAGGCTCAGTGAGTCAAATGGGTGCTTTCTCCTGGCTTTCCCCAGCTAGGCTCTTTGGCACTCAGACTCACTTGGATACACCACAGTGCATACCTTAAAGTCGCATACAGATTGCCTTGGAGAGACTGCTGCAAAGGCAGTGGAAGTCTTTCCATTGACTTCTGTGGGAAATTAATCTGACTTGGGCCATTAAGACACTACTTTTTCATTATAGTTTGGGTACATCTGGCTGGTGGGTAGAGCTGACTGATAGCCCAGTTCACAAGTGACAGGCTTGTTTTCTCCTTTTTGCCTCCACAGTTTAAGGAATAAGATTTGGGTCAACGAGTTCAGGTAAGTTCCTGTTCTTTCTTGCCCATCATCCTATGAGGGGCTGGAAGCACTGGTGGGTTGGGTGGGGGGTAGTCTGTTTTAACAGTGGAGTGATATCTGCGTTCCTCCTTGCTTCTCCTTCCTTTAAGCCCAGCCCAATAGTTTTGTTTGGGGATTTAATCTCAAGCCTAGTGCAGCCCAGGGAGGAGAAAGCAGGAATGTCCTGCTGTCACCTCTGAGAGCTCAGCCAGTTGGAGTCCTATCTGGCTTCACACAGGCTGCGTGAGAGGTTGGGCATGTCTACACTAGCAGGCTCAGTGCCACAGTCTGTATAGACACCTGGAAGCTTAACAAACAGATGTAAACTTGTCACTGGTGCCCTCACTTGGAGGGGATTAGGTCCCAGTGCAGAGCAGCAAGGAAAAAGGCCTTTTCTGGAGGACATTCTAGAGTCCAGGGGTTAAAGTATAATTTGCAGGCCCTGGAGGCATCTTAAAATGGTGGAGCCCCACGCATACCCTAGGTACTGCGCGCCAAATGCCTGCCCCCCACCCCAGCTACTGCCCCTCAGGCACCTGCCCCACCACCCCAGCTACTGTTCCCCACATACCTACCACGACCCCAGCTACTGCCCCCACACACCTACCCCAGCTCCTGTTTCCCAAATGCCAGCCCCCAACACCAGCTACAGCTCCCAGGCCCCATCTGGCTGCTGGTCCCCCAACCCCCCCCCACCATGCCACCTTCCCCTGCTGCCCTGGGCCAACCCTCTCCCCTGTGCCCTTTCCCTGCCAGGCCGGCTCACCTCCCTGGATCCCCCCCCACCTCTCAGGGCCGCCTTACCTGGTCGCAGTGTTGAACGGCTCCGGCCTGGGCTGAGGCTCTTGCCCTGGGCCAGTTCTGACTGAGCATTCTCAGAGGCTCTGAGCGTGCTCAATGAGAAGCAGCCCAGGGTGGGAGATTTAAAATCTCCCAGCCAAAGCGGCTCCCCTGCTCTGCTGGAATGCACCGGAACAGCATTCCAGGGCCTGCTATTTTTAGGGTCTCTGTGTTCAGAGGAGCCCCTAAAACCAGAAAATGGAACCAGAATGCAGAGTTCCAGGGCTCACTATCTTTAAATGGTGGGAACCGGAATGCAGTGTTCTGGCTCCATTTTCTGTTTTTAGGGGCAGCAAAACGTTCCTGTGCGTTCTGGCTTGCTTTAACCACGTTAGAGTCAGTCTGTGCTTCACTGTCTGTCTGTCTATGCTTTCAGGTACGGTGGGTTTTCAGTGGGTGCCAGCAGTTCCCTCCTGCTCCCTCCCAGCGATGAAGTTAGTGATGCCATCAAGCGAGTGAAGAAGATCTTGGAGCTAGCCAAGGTGAACAGCAATGTCATATGAGCCCAGTGTGACCCAGGCCTCCTGGGGTAACCTCCTGAATATGCCAAAATCAGGGCAAGCTGCAAAAACCAGTGGCCCAAACTCCCAAGCCACTGATGGGTGGTGCTTAAACCAATCTCCCAGTCAGCAACAAAACATGCTTCTGATTCCCCACTCTGGTCATCACCAGGCATAACAAAATAGAAACAGCCCCCTTTATGCACATCAGCTCCTATGGTCTCCCCTAGTCACTGGGTCTCTTAAAGAAATAGGTTCTCTTGATGCCAAAGGGCCAGCCACATCACCCAGAACAATATAAGCTTGGATCTTACCCAAAATACCACGCTGCCAGCCAGTCTTTTAATAACTACAGCTTAAAGGTTTAATATATAAAGAAAAGAAACAAAACATGAGAGATGTTAAGGGGTTGAAGTGAATCATGTACATACAAATGATTTAGAGTCAATAGAAAGCAAGTGCTTGAAGAATCTGTAGTTTTCAGGTTAGTCCAATTCCTCTGGTATCCACCCAGCACCTGTGTGGGTCTTAGTCCTTTCTTCAGTCAAAGAATAGTTCCAGAGGTGAGTGGTGGTTGGAGACAGACTGAAGACTAAAAACAAAATGGAGATGGGGCTATGGCCTTTTATTGCCTTCGGCTCTCCCACCCTCTCAAAGTCCTTGCCAAATCAGAATGGAGTTTAGTCGTCTGGTCAGTCTGGGTGCCTCATCAAACAGGTTTCTCCTTGGGCCCACTGTAGCTGGGAGCTCTTAATGGGCAATTAGGATGACAATAGTTTTGCAGACACCGAGTCTGGGATTGCTTGGAGTCAAATAACTTGGAGTACAAATAAAAACAAATAGATTTCTAGTAGAGGCATGATATCTACATATAAACCATATATTCACTCTTAGCAGATTACAGCCTTTCTACTGACACCAAACATGGGATATCTCATATGGATTATTACAAATATGAAATATTAATATGAAAAATAATCACTACTAGTCCCCTAGACCCAGACAGTGTCACACCCAGAATGTGCTCATGTCATAACATCCTATGGGGGAGGAGATGGGAATAGATTGTTACTGACAGGCATTGAATCCTGGGAGCTTTGGGGTCTAAAAATGAGAATTTCCTTAGTTTGAGACCAAGGACCCAGTGCACTATGTGTGATCCAGACACTAGATGGGTGCACTGAACTGCTCTGTGCTACTGTGAAGGGAGGAAGTGTCATTGTTCAGATTCATTTGGTAACTGAGGTCTCTTAATATTCGATTATATAGACTCCAAGTGGAGCCTGGGGGCTGAGTTACAGTGGACCCAGCCCTGAGGTCCTTACTCTGGTTTTACTCCTTTTTCACTCCAGAAAGCCTTTATTGATATCTGTGGGAGAGCCACAGAAAGACCAGTTACAATCAGGGAGCACAGCTCAGGATCTGGGATAGAGCAGGGAGCAAGCTGGGTGTCTCAGAAACCCCAGCATGAGAACTGAAAGAAAATACCCCAAACTAGATATTCTCATTATTTCTGGCCCCTCGGTGCCACTCTGGTGGTACAGAGCAGCCTGAACACAGCTGGATCTGACCATCTCTGCTCTCCTCTTCTCAGATGGCGCAGAGCAGGAGTAGAGACCTCATAGGCCTCATCTGGTCTCACTGCCACTTCCATAACTTAGAGCAGCCTCTCAGCTGCTCTAACTTGTGCCAGGGAAGTGCGTATTCTTTCAGAGAATTTAATGAGCCATAAGCAGCTCCTTAATAGCTTGTGCTCACTTCTCTGCTGTGGGAGGGTTGTGGCATGGGAAGGGATCTAAGTCATTGATTTTCTTCAGAGCGCAAGTGTAGGGACCCAGTGTCTTTTAGATCCCTATAACAGGAAAACTGGGTGGGGTTGAGTTACTACCACATAAAAGACAGTTGTGGAGTTCCTCAGGGCTTTCTCAACTTCCTTCCCACTTTGGGATCATCCCAGAAGAGTGAAGAGGGTAGCCTCTGAGCTCTGGAGCTGCAATTCAGGGGACAGGCAAGGCTGGGGCCTCTTATCCATTCCCTACTCCCACAGCAGCCCCCCATGACTTACCTCAGCTCATTCAGGAAATCTGCGGCAAGGAAAACCATATATGTAAGGTGTCCCTTGCACTGTACTGGAATGAATGATGCAAATGTGCCCTTGTGTGCCATTCACAGGGGAGTTCAGGAGATCAGTTTCTTAACAACTTGGGAAGCTTCATGAAAGGGATGGACACAAAGAACAATGTTAAGGTGAGTCCAACCCACCTGCTGTGGTGCCTGATGTTCATCACCAGACCCTGGCATTTTAAATCAGAACTCTGCTTCTAAGCAGTCATGTCCTAATGATTTCAGCCACATGTGTTCAGACAGAGTGCACTGCATGAGAATTGCTTACCAGCAGAACCAAAGCTGCCCACATCCTTGTGTGGGATTTTCCATGACAAAATGGCTTTTTGGACCCCAGTCCAAGCTGCACAGACATCAGTGGAGTCTTTCCATTGATTCCTGTAGGTTTTGGATCAAAGTCTTGGAAATCAGTAGATCGTGACCTGTGCCTGCCACTAGCATAGAACTATAGATTGTGCTTCTAGACTCCTTGGACTCTGCATCCATTCACCCATGCAGAGGATCTCATGAACATCCCAGATTCCTGGTGTGAACTGATGTTGTTGTCTTTGTTAAGAGGAGCAGCTAGCACAGATGCTGCCCTTGTCAAACTGAGCTGATTGACAGTATAGAGACTGAAAGGCAGGAAGAATCAATACCTCTTCCCACCCCCCAAGTGGTTTCGTACCTATGGACTCCTGGGCTCTGGACACAAGGGAGCCTACAGAATGGTAGGCATGACTGGCAACCCTGTGATATGGGCATGTTGCTTTTCAGGTTTGGTTCAATAACAAAGGCTGGCATGCCATTGGCTCTTTCCTGAACGTGATGAACAATGCCATTCTGCGGGCAAACCTCCAAGAAGGCAAGAATCCCAGCACCTATGGGATCACTGTATTCAATCACCCGCTCAACCTCACCAAGCAGCAGGTCTCCGAAGTTGCCCTGTATGTCTGAGTCTAAACATTATCTGCTTCTTGCTTGGGGGTGGCTGCCGGAATGGAAGGGAGAGGGGAAGAAAGCACTATTAGAATTAAGGAGGATGCAAGAAATGAGCACTGGGGAGAGAGTGGGTGTGTAAATAAAAGCAAGACAATACCTTAGTGATTCAAAAGCCAGAGGGCTGAGCCACGCTGAATTAATGTGGCCTGCTGTAGTTACCAATGGAGGATCTGGCCAAGGATTTTGCAGAGCTCCTAGCTGAGATTTCCAGAGCTGTCAATGGGAATTGCATCTCCAATTCCCATTACGTTCATTAGTGTCCAAATCCCTGAGGCAACTTTGCAAATCTTGGTCTCCTGGCTGTATTATACTGAACCTTCTTAACAGTAGGACAAAGCTGGGAAGAGCTTTGCTTTCATGGTCCAGGACCCTCCTGGTGTAAATCTTTGGAGTGAGGCTCAGATGTAAATCACTATGTTTATTCTTGGGGTTAGCTATGCTTGCAAGGCCTCTTATTATCTGGCCCCGAGTCTGCCCTTTCAGTGAACACACTTGCAAAGGAGCTTAATAAGATGCCCAGTTTTAATCCCCTGCATCTATTGCATAGTATAGGTGGCACTGGCCCCCATTCAGGCTATGGTACTAATGGATGTTGGCACAGCCCGTAGGGAGACATTGGCAGTCATTTATCACCTCTCTGGTTTCTTTTTGCCCAGAATGACCACGTCGGTGGACGTTTTAGTCTCCATCTGTGTGATCTTCGCCATGTCCTTCGTCCCAGCCAGCTTTGTGGTTTTCTTGATCCAGGAACGGGCCAGCAAGGCCAAGCACCTGCAGTTCATCAGTGGGGTGAAGCCTGTGATCTACTGGCTGGCTAACTTCGTCTGGGATATGGTAAGATAACAACATGGGAGCTCATTGTTCAGAGCAGTCACAACAGGCATAACCTACCTGTCACTGCAAAATTAGGGCCAGCTTGTGCTTGGTAGGCCCAGGCCTGCTGTGGGTGTAGTGCAGAGCTTCATAGCCCTGACAGGAGCAGTGGATGTGCTGTGCACTTACAGCACTACTACACTCCCTGGAATGAATGTGTTCTTTTGCATCCACAAATGTGGTATATCCTACTGTTGACCCCCCACAGAAGGGAATGGAAGAACATACTGGGGGGGGGTTGGGGCCCACTCCTGCCCCCACAGAGGATGGGGGGAGAGTTCCACACAGCCCACCTCTGTCCCTAGCTCCATTCTAGCTCATCCTCCTCTGCTTCCGCTCCTGGCCACAGCTCTGCCCCCAGCTTCAGGCCTGTTCCCCGGCCGTGGTTCTGCTCCTGGCCCCATACCCACCCCAAGTTCTGCTCTACTCCCAGGCTGGCTCTGCACTCATTCTCTCTCTGGCCCATTCCCTGTTCTGCCCCCAGCTTAGTGTTCAGCCCAAACACCTCTGCTGAGCCTGCTGAGAAGTAACAGGGGGACAGGTGTGAGTGGACAGATCATGCTACTGCCCGTTCTGACAATGCAGCATCTGTCTACCTGCACAGCTGAGCAGCCTTGCTATGAGCTGGGGCAGTTAGTGGAGTTCTGGCTGAGCTGAATTTGGCCCTTGTGGGTGCATGCACGTGCACAGACATGCACACACATATTGAAAAGGTCTGGAAAGCTTCCGCTGCCAGGGGAATTTCCTGACCTTCCAAAAGTATTGAGGATCCTAGATGCATGCACATTGGGCAGTCCTGAGTTGGATTCCCAGCTTTGCTGCTGTCCTGTTCTGTGACCTTGGGCAAGTCACTTCCCTCTGGTTCCCCTCTCAGCTTTTATCTTGCCTTTCATTTGATTGTTAGGTCTTCAGGGTGGGGCCAACATGTCCAGAGAGCCCAGAAAAACAGGGTGCAAGTCAAAATAATTGTGGCAATATTAAAGACCTTGACTTACTCTCCATCATGTATTTTAACATCCTGGTCACCACAGTTCACCCTAGAATTAATACAGGGTACATTTGTCACTGGCGTGCCTGACAAGCTCTCCTGTCACCACTTACAACAACTCAGTTTATTTTCTGAGCAGATATCCTTGTAATTTTCTATTGTTTCCATATTTTTGCTGTTTTTCTCCATTTAGAGCATTAACATGCTTTTGATTTCATTTTGCGAGTAATCTAGAGCCATTTCTTCCTCCTTCCAGTGCAACTACATAGTTCCAGCCACCTTGGTCATCATCATCTTCGTCTGCTTCCAACAGAAGTCCTACGTCTCCTCTTCCAACCTGCCCGCGCTGGCCCTTCTTCTCCTGCTTTATGGGTAAGCCTGCGTCTCTTGAGGAGATCCATGATGCCCCAGTGTACTGGTTGCTGTAAATGAGCATGTCTTACCCTGTGTCCTGCTCACAGGTGGTCTATAACGCCGCTCATGTACCCAGCTTCCTTCGTGTTCAAGATCCCCAGCACAGCTTATGTGGTGCTGACCAGCGTGAATCTCTTCATTGGCATAAACGGCAGCGTGGCCACTTTTGTTCTCGAACTCTTCACCAACAACGTACGTTCCTCTTGCCTGCTTTGGTGCCCACCCTGCCATCAGGGCTACTGCTCCACATTGCCCTTTGGAACCTGGCTGGTTCCCAGGGCCCATTCTATTCTCCTGCCAGTCAGAAGTGGTGGGGAAGGTTAGGTCAAGAAAGGGACTAGTGAAACAAGTGAGGCGTGTTGCCCAGAAGACCCCATTTCAGCCAGGTCCATGAGCATGTGTATAAGTGTAAGCACACGAGTTATACCCTTTGATATCAGCAGTGCTACTCTTACGTATGTATCTTGCTCACTGAGGGCTTAAAGCTCTTCCTCTGTTTCTGTTGGCTGGTCAGGAAAAATGAGTTTGGTGGCCACAGAGCAGTGTGCAGAGAAGCTGAGCTCTGTATTCCAGTAGGGGTGGGCATGGACAGTGGTGTAGGAATACCAGTCCCCCAATCCTCTGCAAAACTGATTTGAACTGGAGACCTGGTAGATGGAGAAAAGGGGCATCTGAGCCCTGCTGGGCTTCAGTTCAGTGCCTATTATGGGTGCTGAGACAATCCACAGCAGCCCTATCTCTCTCCGCTATTACCTCACCCCCTTCCCTGTTCGTTCACCTCAAACATCTTGTTTAAATCTTAGCCAGTGATTCCTTTTGGGCAAGACAGGACTGTCTTCACATGATACCATGAGGTCTTTAGGCACAATGAGAATCGAACCTGATGTCCAGAGGGTTCCCCTGATGGGAACTGTTTTTCTGGCCTGTTTTTCTAATTGTGGCCATCAGTGGTTGGTGGTGGTGCTGGGGTGCCTGTTTTTGCCCTTGGGGTGGAGAACTCACAGGCTCGGTCACCCTCAGCAAGCAAAATCTCTCTCCTTTTTGTGCAGCTCTGCCCAGATAAGCTGTTCAGCTGGCTCATTTGTGCTTTGGTTTTGTTCCTTTAGAAGCTGAACAACATCAACGACATCCTGAAGTCCGTGTTCCTCATCTTCCCCCACTTCTGTCTGGGGCGGGGATTGATTGACATGGTGAAGAACCAGGCTATGTCTGATGCCTTAGAACGGTTTGGTGAGTGACCTTGCGCCCTGCAGGATCCATAACATGGACTGGACTCATAGGAGTTGAGCCTAGGAGGTGCTGAGCATCTTCCCCTCCCATTGAAATCACCAGGCACTGAGGGCATTTGGCAGGATTGGTGCCCACCTAATGGTAGTGGAAACAGCACAGAGGTCTGGGCCCACAGATCTCCTATTTGATTCATTACCAGGGCTAGGGAGGGAATGGGCCCAGCTATTAGGGACCTTGTGTTATTAGGGAGTCAGTTGATTATTTTAAAAAATACAGAAATTTAGGTGTACAAAATGAAGCCTCTAGTTGAGAGGAAGTATATATTGTGGGTAAAGCATTGGAGCTTCAGAAGAGCTGAGTTCAACCCTGGTGTGACCTTGGGCCAGTCACTTCACCTGTCTGTGACTCAATCCCTGCTCTGTGAAATGGAGATAACACTTCCTTTCACAGTCTTGTCCATTCAGATTGTAAGTGCTTCAGGGCAGGGTCTGTCTATCACTGTGTCTATGTGCAGCACCTAGCACAATGAATATCACTATAATAATGGTACTACATGTACCTGCTAAAATGGGGTCACAACTTGATCGTACTAGTGCTGTTTTCTTTTTCCTTGTACTGTTGCCTTCTCACTGCATCTTGCCTAAACTTACTCTGTGAGCTTCTCTGGGGGAAGAGCCTTTCATCTTAGTATCAGTCTGGGCAAAGCTGACTGTGCTTTGGCTCTTCCATACAGGTGAAAACCGTTTTGTCTCTCCTCTCTCCTGGGATCTGGTGGGACGGAACCTATTTGCCATGGCTGTGGAAGGGGTGGTCTTCTTCCTGATCACTGTGCTCATCCAGTACAGGTTCTTTATCAAACCAAGGTAAGGTTGCTTCATGCTATATTTCACTGCTGTGGGCTGGTGGGGAAAGAGAGACAGAAGCCTGATGTCTGTTCTTGGCTTGGGCATATAGGTCAAAAGAGGATAGAATCTAGGAGTCCTGATCCCACTGCAAGAAGATCCTGCTACAACTTAGACAGTTAGCAAGGTTAAGTCACAGCGGGAAACTTCCTCTTAATGATCTTTGTGTAGCTGGTCATTGTGCAGCCTCATTGTCAACTCACCAGGGGAAATAATTGTGCAGCCAGCCCTGGCTCTTGTTCTTCCATTTACCTGAATGGTTGTAGGAGTGGTCCCAAAGTTTGCCTCATTGCTGCAGTTTTGAAATTCTAGTTCAGTTTACACCCATTTCCCTGTGTTCCCCAAGCAAACATAACTGGAAGGGCTGGTTAGCAGTTTGTTCTCCACCTCAGTGCCAAGGAAGCCAGTCAAGTCCACCTCAGAGAGGCTGATGGAGTCATCTTGAATGAAGGACATCTTGGTTCTTTGCAGTATTTTGAATTGGAACAAACCTGAGTTTGGGTGAAATTAGTTTTGTCTAGAGGATGCCATATGAGCACCTCAATAATCAGTAGCTGAGGAGGCATTGGAGACATTTGGAGTCCTGCCTGAACTTAAGAGCAAGACATTTATAGACTCTCTGACACCAAACAGACCTGCATTTGCCATGGATGAAGGTCACCTTTGGTCAACACATGGCCCATGTGTTGGGAGCCAAAAGGGGACGATAGCATGGTTGCACAAAGCTGATTAGCAAAGAGAGAAGGGCTTCCCCAGGTTTGGCTGCTGGTGTGTGACTGACACCTCCACATGCTCCCACTGTCTTTCATTTTTAATGGGTGTTTCATCCTCTTCCTTTTCACCTGTTGACTTATTCCCTTTCAAAGGCCTGTCAGTGCCAAGTTGCCACCAGTGAGTGATGAAGATGAGGATGTGACCAGGGAGAGGCAGAGGATAATTAGTGGTGGCGGGCAGAGCGACATCCTGGAGATTAAAGAGCTGACCAAGGTGAGAGGAGCTGCTCTAGAATTAGAAAATAAATTGATTGGAATATAAATATTGTACTGATGTTTCAGTGTAAGTCACTGTCTGAATGAAATTTTAGTTTTTACTGACTTCACTAGTGCTTTCCATGTAGCCTGCTGTAAAATTAGGCTAATTTCAATACTAGTTGGTGTACCCCTTGGCAGACTCTGTGCCCCCAGGGCTACGTATACCCTGCCTGAGAGCCACTGCTTTAGATTACCAGTTCTCCCTGTGAGTATGGCTACTATGATTTGATGATGTAATAAAAAGCCTAATCTTATCCCACTGAAGTCCAGTGAGAGTTTAGCCAGCAACAACAATGGGTTCAGGATTGGAGCCTTACGTGTGTCTTGGAAAGTCTGTGGGGTTCAGATTCTCACTTCCCAGCTTTGTCATTCTCAGACGTCTGTTGTTCCCCCTTTCAGATTTATACAATGAAGAGAAAGCCCGCTGTTGACAGGATCTGTGTTGGAATCCCTCCTGGGGAGGTAATGTCCACTTTTGTCATAGATATCTGTGCTTGTTTTGGGGAGCTGTAGAAGTCAGTGAATAGAGTAAGAGCTGAAGTTCTGGAGGTCTTCATGTTCTCTCTTCATTACAATGGCCTTATGCTTAAGGCAATTCCCAGCTGTACCACAGATTCTGGGCATGACCTTGAGCAAATAATAAATCCCTTAAAGCCACTATCAGAACATTGGGGATCCAGGTTTTGTCTGCCTTGCTGGTACCAGATCAAATTTGCTTAAGTTTATATGTAAAAAGATGGGTTTTCCCCTAATTTAGACCTCTGCTCTCACCCTGAACTCAGAGTCCAGTGACTTCTTCCCATCTCGTGCATCTCTCTCAGGAATAAAAGATTCTGCAGAATCATGCCCACTCATACACATGGGCTAATATGCTCTCTAATGTTTTCAGTGCTTTGGCCTCCTGGGAGTGAATGGGGCTGGCAAGTCATCAACTTTCAAGATGTTAACTGGTGATACGGATGTGACAGGAGGAGAAGCTTTTCTTAAGGGAAACAGGTGAGTGGATGACACAACAACTCTTCCTTCTGCTTCACCCCAGAGAAAATCCTCTGCTTCTCTCCTTCCTGTGTGCTCAGCTTCCTACCCAGATGTAACTTCACCAACTTGGCTTGACTGGTTTGCTTTTGCACCAACACTATGCCTAGCTCCCTTTACTCTTTCCTAATGTTAAGCAGGTGTTTAAATGCTCTGCTGAGTGAAGGTCATAGGGTAACATTTTCAAAAGTACCTAAGTCCCAAGTCGCTTTTGAAAATGGGATTTAGGGCTTGTCCACACAGCAAACTAGTGTACCATATGCCATGGTATGAATCTCCAGCACACCAGCTTGCTGCACAGTAATGTTCTGTGTGGACAGTGCTAGAGCACAGTGAAAGTCCCAGGGTGAGGCTTGGCTTTCAGCAGGCACTGCAGAACTTCCATGTGCTGTAGCAGTCCACATGGGAAGTGACTGCGTGGTGAGCTGGTGCACTGTAGAGTCATACTCTGGCTTGCCACACAGTAACTTGCCATGTAGATACACTCCTAGGCTCTTAAATTACTTTGGCATTTTTGAAAACAGTACCCATCATGATCAATGGTCACGTTTTAAAATAAATTAATTTGATTCCAAATTGCTTTAGGGATCAAGTTACACCTTTGCCTGAGGTGTTAGCGTTTGATACTTCCCAACTGTTGACTGGTCAAATCCCTGTTCCATATTACATAGCTGACACAGCAGTGGCTGTTGCACATCCATAACTATAAATCTCTTCTTGCTTTACAGTATCTTGTCTAACATACAAGAAGTCCACCAGAATATGGGCTATTGCCCTCAGTTTGATGCTGTCAATGAGCTTTTGACTGGGAGAGAACATCTGGAGTTCTTTGGTCTCTTACGGGGTGTTCCTGAGAAAGAAGTCTGCAAGGTACCGAAAAAAAGCATATATCCTGACTGAACTGGTTAAACATTTTTGCTGACATGCATTCCACTTTCCGTTTTAATCAATCATTTGGCCAGGCCACTGAAGTTTCTAGGGAATGTATTTTTTCAGTACCAAGGAAGTGTTCTGCTTCTTCATGCCTCCTAAGGAGGAGTGTGTCCTGCTCAGAACAGCTGATATTACTGGTACACCTAGGTTTAAAGTCAGTCAAATCCTGCCCCACGATTGTACCCAGGCTGATTTTTTTGTCTTAAGGAATGCTAATTTACAGACAAATGAAGGAACCCTTATTCCTGTTGGTGATCATTTACTCTCAGGAGTGGTCCCATTAAGTTCTTTGAGTGCTTGCTCATGCAGATTCCAAGTAACCACGTATGCACACTGCGTGCATGGTTGTCAGAAGGCTTTTTCCCCAGTGGTACTCATCAGATCAGTTCAAGTACCCCCTGGTGTTCGCACCCTTATGGTGCTTCATCTAGGTCCCTGCCAGTCCTCCACCACCTCAGTTTCACCAGTCAAGACAGTCGTTGAAACTTCCCTTGTGTTTGCAAGTGCCCTCCCCATATTGATAGCAGTTCCTGTAATAGCATCAGTTACAGTTAGTGTTTGTAGGAAAGTTAAAATTAACATGCTGATAGTTACTTGTTACTTAAAGGAATTCTTCCCCATTAATGGTCCTCCCTGGGGTCCTGGGGCAGGTCATGGGCCCAAGGCTTTAAGCCCTGCAGATCCTGGAGCAAGCCTATGCCCAAGGGTGATCCATGTGACTCTTCTTTGAAGTTTATGGGGGACTCCCACCAGATGGATCGCTGTACGATCTGCAAGAGTTTCCACCCCAGGAGCAGAAGCGGTCAACTCAAGTGCTTCCTCATGGAGGCAGCTCTTTGGCCACAGTCTCTAGACCCAGCACTGGATCCCTGCTGACTCGATGACTGAGCTCGGTCCGGGCTGTGGTGGAGGAAGGCGAGTCAGTAGCCTGGACATTACTACAAGCCGTGCTCGGTGCAGCTGATTCAATGATATGGTCTATGGCTTCGGGCCTGGCCAAGAGTCGAAGCTCTTGGCTGCAGATTCTGCGCCTCTGCCAGAAGTATACTGCATGATACAGGACTTTCTCTTTGAAGGAGGGATCCTGTTTTCAAAGCAAACGGACTTGAAGCTCCATAGTCTTAAGGACTCAAGGGTGACACAAATTGTAAGGGCTCCACATATCTTCCATCCAGAGGAAGTATTTTTACCACAGCACGGGCAAAGGTACTACACCTTCCAACCAAGGTAGAACTTCTTTAGGAAGAGGGGTGGAAACAACAAATGCAGAACTCCTCAGCCTTCTAACCAGGGTAGCAGTTCGGGCAGGTAACTCCCAAGGCCAAAATAGAATTGTTTGAGTTATGTCCAAGGATGACACTCTAGCTCTCTGCCCAGATCCTTATCCTCCCTTTCTAAACCATTTGTCTCATTTCAACCAGGCCTGGACCCAAATAACATTGGTCTTATGGGCTCGTCAGATGACAGAACTGAGATACCCTCTCTGCTTTTTGTTCTGCCTTACCCTCCCGCTCCCCTTCCTGTCCCTCATCAGGGACCCATCTCATGAGCAACTTCTCATACAAGAAAAGCAAGGAGTCTTGTGCCACTTAAAAACTAACAGATTTATTTATCTCATGAGCTTTCATGGGAGAAAATCCCACTTCATCAGATGCTTTGAAGAGGGGGAGTTTAGAGAATGGGATGAAAATAAATGCAGAGGAGTGTAAGACATGGGATAAGGTCATACTGCAACAGCAAGTCAGAGCATTTGTAAGGATTCAGACTCTAGGAAACAGCACACAGAGGGAGAGTGAAGTTAAATTACTTGTTATAATGTGAAAAGAGACCGTAGTCACGATTAAGTCCTGCTTTTTCACCATTTAATTTGCCTATTAGTTCAATTTCAGCTATTTCTCTTTGAACTTGTGATGTCCCATTGATAGGCCCCAAGAAAATCAATGGGACATCAAGACTTCAAAGAGAAACAGCTGAAATTGAACTAATATGCAAGTTAAATTGTGTGAAAGCACGACTTAATTGTGACTATGGATTCTTTTCACATTGCAACAGGTAATTTGACTTCATCCTCCCTCTATGTGCTGTTTCCTAGAGTTTGAATCCTTACAAATGCTGATTTGCTGTTGCAATATGACCTGATCCCATGTCTTACACGCTTCTGCATTTATTTTCATCCCCTTCTGTAAGTTCCCCCTCTTCAAAGCTCTGATGAAGTAGGATTTTCTCCCATGAAAGCTCATGAGATAAATAAATCTGTTAGTCTTTAAGTGCCACAAGTCTCCTTGCTTTTTTTGCTTTACTAGACTAACACGGCTGCCCCTTTGGAACTTCTCAGACAAGAAGTGCGACAGCTGCTACATGCTGGAGCAGTAGAAGAGGTTCCTCAGGACATTAGGGAAGAGGGATTTTATTCCAGATACTTCAAGGCAAAATGGGGGCTCAGGCCCATTCTTGACCTGCAGAACCTCAACAGGTTCATAAAGAAACTAAAATTCTGCATGGTTTCCTGTGCCTGGATCACCCCCTCTCTGGATCCAGGTGACTGGTATGCTGTCCTCAACTTAAAAAGATGCCTATTTTCACATTTAAGTAGTACTCCTCACAGGAGATTCCTCTAATTTGTAGTGGTGTGCACACATTACCAATTCATGGCCTTCCTGTTTGGCCTCCCATCGGCTCCATGAGTCTTCACCAAGTCCATGGGTATTGTCATGGCATTCCTGAGAGAGAACTGAATTCAACTATACCTATACCTGGGTGTTTGATGGGTCAGGACTGTTCCAGAGAACAAGTGGAGGCTTATGTTGCTCTAATGAAGGTCCCTTCACCAGTCTGGTCTCCAGCTGAATGCGAGCAAATCAATATTACAGCTCATGCTAAGGACTGAATTCATCGAAGCAGTCTTGGACTTGTTCTAGGCCAGGGTGCTGCTTCCAAGGGCTCATTTTTAGCCCATGGGCTCTTTGATAGGCGCTTCAGGTAGTTTCCCATTGCCACAGTTTGGGTTTGCCTTCCTCTTCTAGGTCATGTGGCTTTGTGCACATATGAGGTCCAACATGCAGGGCTGAAATTCAGACCTTCCCGGTCATGGCTGGCATTGGTTTACTGGCCAAAGAGGGACAGGCTGGACATGGTAGTCTCCATCTCGCCTCAAGTGCTGAGTCTCTTCATTGGCAACTAGACCCACAAAAGGTTCACAAGGGGATCTCATTTGCTACTCCACAGCTGTCCACAGTGCTAGTTACAGATGTTTCAGCATTGGGATGAGGGCGCATCTTGGTTTGCTGACAGCACAGGGCCTGTGGTCCACGGAGGAGCTATCCCTTCGTATAAATGTCAGAGAGCTACGAGCAGTCTCACTGGCCTGTCAAGCCATCCAGCCTCACCTACAGGAAAGAATCATGTTGGTGATGACAGACAACAGCATAGTGATGTTCTGTATCAACAGATGGGAGGAGCATATTCCTTTCTTCTGTGCCAGGAAGCCCTCAGGCTATGGGACTTCTGCATTGCCCAGTTTATCCACTGGAAGTGGCTTACCTGCCCAGTGCTCAGAGTGAGCCAGTGGACTGAATCAGCCTGAATTTCACCACCAACGAATGGTCCCTCTGCTCAGATACAATGAGGGACATTTTCCAGAAGGGGGGCTTCCCCATGTGGAGCTCGTTGCAGTGCTTTCCAACCAGCAGTGTCATCAGTTTGCTCCTACCTGAATCCTAGCCTAGGATAGCTGGAAGATGCATTACTTCTCCCAGAGGACCAGCACCTGTGATATGCTTTCCTGCTGTTCCCTCTCATTCACAAAGTCCTTGTGAAAATCAGGAGAGATGAGGCCTCAATCATTCTCATAGCCCCATTTGGGCCCAGACGACAATGGTAGTTGACCCTGCTTTAGTTTGCCGTAGACTCTCTGATGACTCTGCCCTTTGTGTTACTGCAATCCCCAGGAAACAGTAGCTTGCCACCAAGTGAATGGGCACTGAGCGTTATCCAGGGGTTCTGTTTTTGTAAATATTTTTCTACTTCCCAAAGACTTTTTTTCCTTTCAGGGTAGTATTCTGTCACCCCACCCTCATCCCCAAGATTAATATCCTGACCAGTGATGGTATTTTAGTGTTGTGAATGGTACACTAGATCCTTCTGCCTTCCCTTAATGACAATCCTGTTGAACTGACTTCAGTGGAAACTGAGCTGTCCTAAATCCCTGATCCATTATGGGGTAGAGCGTGCACAGCTGAATAGGAGGCAGTTGGCACTGGCTGGCATCATAAGTGCCTTAGACTAGTGGCCCTAAAAAGTTGGCAGGTACCATTATAAAGACTATCACATCGCTCTCATGTGCACCAGATGTTGGTGGTCTTAATTCAGAAGGTCATGGTGCACTCTCTTCCTGTAGGTTGGTGAGTGGGCAATTCGTAAACTGGGCCTTGTGAAATACGGAGAAAAATGTGCTGGCAGCTACAGTGGAGGGAACAGACGCAAACTCTCCACTGCTATTGCCCTAATTGGAGGCCCTCCGGTGGTGTTCCTGGTGAGTTCACAACTGTTCATGTATTAACATTCTTTTTCCATTAAAAAATAACTAATTCTCTATTGTGTTCCTGTTGAAGTCCATGGAATTTTGCCATTTGGCAACAAATGTACATTTAAATGCATAACAAGTCGTTGTTTGTGCAAAGGCCCAACTCGTGCAAATGATACAATTAGATGTGCTAATGTTGGGCAAAGTATGGTGTGAACTTCAGGCCTCTTCTTTTGGAAATTTGTTCTAGAGAGTTGTTTCCAATTATGACCTTCTAGATTTGGACACCCATCAAAAATTAAGGACAATAGTTTGCCACTGATCTTTGTACAAAACTTTAACTTCCTGGGAGTTCTGTTCACTGAAGGACGATTGGATGCAGGCCTGCAGGTGTGAACAATCTGAGCAAAGCTTGAATAAGAAAGCAACAGCTTTACCTCTTTTTGTGATTCCATGAAAGAAAACTACAAAAGCCCATAGTATGTGAAGAGTGAGAACTACACATTCTACTTAAACTGGAGCTTGTGGATTTTTTATTTTCAGTGTTGAAATTGATGACAAAATGTTGTACTTTGTGGGGGGAAAATTGACAGCTTCCAAAAAAAACATTGTTCCCCAGATTTTGACCAGCTCATCATAGTTTTATTAAGTCAACACTCTGGGGAAAACAACATATTTTAAATTTTGAAGAAAAGAGGAAAAGTTTCAATGAAACTTTTTTTTTTTTTACACTTTTCCAGTAAAAACCAGTTGGACGGATGTGGTTTTCACTCTTCCCATTTAAATTTCTCATGTACATTGAAAACATTTACCAGTAGCGTGTTACCGCAGAACATGATTAATTAAATGTAATTGGCAGGATGAGCCAACAACAGGAATGGATCCAAAAGCACGCCGTTTCTTATGGAACTGTGTTCTCAGCATCATCAAGGAGGGGCGATCAGTGATCCTTACATCTCACAGGCATGTAGTGTTGATCATAGTTGTATACTGCATTGTATTTCTCCCATCTGGTTGAACTGGGGGTGGGTTTTAAAATCTAAACATTCAGCTCAGCTGCTTTGTTTCTGCAAATCGGGGCTGGTGCTGAGTGAGGGAGATCTCAGAAAATGCATGCCTTTTCTGGAATTTAGGCTGTGTCTGTACCACAGACCTTCCAGTGACACAGCTTTACTGCCACAACAGCGCTACCGTAAGGTCTCCCATGTGACCACTCTAGGCTGATGGGAGCGAGCTCTCCTGTTGACATAACTAAATCAGGAGATGTGGCAGCTGTGGTGGCTGGAGAAGCATCTTCCATTGACATTGCACTGTTCACAGCAGCACTTCTGCAGGTAAAGCTTACATGGGTGGGGGGAGGCTGTTTTTTCACACCTAGGACTGACAAAAGTGCTAGTACAGAAATAGCCTAAACGTTTTTTTCATTTGTCCACAGTATGGAGGAATGCGAAGCTCTGTGTACACGAATGGCAATAATGGTCAACGGGCGGTTCAGGTGTCTTGGCAGTGTCCAGCACCTGAAGAACAGGTACGCTCTTTCAGTTTGCTCAGGCCACAGGCATTTTTAAGGCTGCCCAAGCAGTTCAGTCTAAACCACTGGAATGCTGCAGTTATTTTTCTCTTTCTCTGATGGTTCTTCTGTGGAGTTCTTGTTGCTCTGTAAGCCCAGGAAATGGCCTTGTATTTTAAGTGATGCCCAGCAACTCACATAAGCACCTCTGCTCATTGTTTGCAGGTTTGGGGATGGTTACACAATAGTTGTGCGAATAGCAGGGGCAAATCCCAACCTGAGTCCCGTTCAGGAATTCTTTGAGCTTGCCTTTCCTGGCAGCGTCTTGAAGGAGAAGCATCGGAACATGCTTCAGTACCAGCTCCCTTCCTCGCTGTCCTCTCTGGCTAGGATATTCAGCATCCTCTCCCAGAACAAAAAAAGACTCCACATAGAAGACTACTCCGTTTCCCAGACCACACTCGACCAAGTAAGTTTCTAGTGGGCCATGAGCCGAATTCTACTCTCCTTGCATAACTGGAAACCTGAGTAACTCCACCGATTACAGTGTAACTGAGTACATGGCTTGGCCATTTGTACTGAGTACTTCCTACATGGAGATTTGTAACAAGTCAATGGATCTCACCTTTATAGACGGACGTGGGAGATACCTATGTGGGGTGTAGTGCATGGAGCCCCCAAAAGACCTGGACTCTAGTCCCAACTCTGTCACTAGCTTGGATAAGTCAGTTCACTGCTCTGTGCCTCAGTTTCCCATCTGTAAAATGAGGGTAATGTGACTGACCTCTTTTTATACAGCACTTTGAGATCTACTAATGAAAAGGGGTACAAAAAGCAAAGTATTATCATTATTGCAGTTGGCTTATTCACTGCATCCTTTTTTCCCTGCTGTGACTGAACCATGCAGGCTAAATGTGATTTAAAAACTAAGGGAGGAAGTATAGTCCTGCAATTGTATGGAGCTGAATGTTAGGGCAGCTGGTTTGTGTTCCCTGCTCTCCACAGATTTCCGGTGCAACTGGGTTAAACTCATTAACACTCTGTTTCTTCATCTGTGAAATGGAGCTCAGAGTGCCTGCTTCCCTTACAGTGGTCCTGTAAAAATACATGCCCTCAGGAGACTTCAGAGGACAGGGCCTTTGTTTGTGTTTGTGACTGTGTGGAGGCAGGGAAGCATGTGGGGCACCCATTGCTGAAAAGACCTGCGTTGAATGTTTCAGGGAGGGTGCTTGGCACACAGATAGGAAAGACTGGTCCCACTCTGGGGCCAGTAGGAAAGGTGGCTGAAAGACAAGCAACTGGGGGACAGAGTGAGAGAGAGAGGGTGCTGAGGAAAGGAGGATGAAATGAGTTATGAGCAGGAAGAAACTGGTTAATAGACTGTTGAGCTCAATGCGGAGATGGGGGAAGCCAGTGCAATGAAGAGGGGTTGCTAAAGGCAGAGCAGCCTCTGGGGAAGGGAGCTTCCATCCTGTGTACCAGATTTTTGCTTGCTCGACTTGGGCTTTTCATCTGTCACTTGGTTTTAAGTGGGAGGTAGACACTGGACCTCATCCTAGTGCCTTTGTAGCCAGTGGGAATTTTATCATTGATTTTAAGAGAGAGCGGGACTGACTCCATGATAAATAGTTAAAAAAGGCCAATTCATAGGGGGGTGGGAAAAAAGTCTTGCATTAGGGAGAGCCTAAAATGATGTAAGCCATGACACTTTTCTCTTGTAGGTATTTGTAAACTTTGCCAAGGACCAAAGTGATGATGACCACACAAAGGACATGTCATTGCACAAAAACCAGACTGTTGTGGACATTGCAGTCCTTACTTCCTTTCTGCAAGATGAGAAGGTAAAAGAAAGTTACGTGTGAGCTGCCCTCTTCAAGGACATATTGAGCCAAAGGATGAGGGAACCCACCTTCCCTTTGCATGGAATGAGATATTCCCAAAGGGGAAAACTAGAGAAGATGGTGCGAAAGGAGTAAAACTGGACACTCTACTGATAACCATTCAATGCAATGCAATTCAATGCAATGAAAACAAATTTCCATTACAGAGGCAGTGCCTCCTGGAGTCGTTGCCTTGTTGTACTGTTCTCAAGTGAATGACTTGAATCTAGTTCATTACAGTATAACTCTGTGAAACTGTAGTATGGAACCTATTGGACGCTGTGGGATTTCCCCAGACTGTGTTTTGTTTCTCCACAATATATTTTTCTTAGGGTTGCAACAATCGTTCATTGAGGAATCATGGCCAGTGATTATTTATGGATATTTTACAGGCATGCATGTTCATACCTTTTAAATTTTTTACTATTGGGAGGGGGGTCTCCCTGGTGCTACATCCATTGCTGGCAGTGAATGCACCAAAACGCCCGGTGCCAATCAGTTACCAAAGGGCACAGGGTTGTGGCCTTATTTTGTGGGGGAAAACCCCCCAGCTGACCAGCTACTTTAAGATCTTTTTAAACCAGTGTGGGTCAATCAGTGATAACCCTTAAACACAAAGTATATTGTATGTAACTGGTACCAGAGATTTAATAATCTGTCTCATCGGCTGTCGTAATGGTAGCATGCAATTGTGATGCCTACAAATGCATGGGACTGTCCCACTAGTATTGTGACCAATCAGCTGCTCCTCAGCTAGCCATTGTGCAGTTAGGTCCTTTGCTGCTCCTCTTCAGGAACCATAGCCCCACTTGAAAGGCTGCGCAAGTAGAGGGCAGTGAGTGAGAGGCAGAACTAGAGATCAGAGCAGAGCGGCAACCCATTGGTTGCGTGTGCTGCCAACACCCAAAGCAAATTACAGGACACGAGCCAAATCATTCCACTGTGGAGCGTCTGCTCGTCTTTCTATTTGGCACAGCAAGGTAACCAGTATGTGAAATTCGTAACTGCTTAGCTTCTGTGTAGTGCCATTTCTGGCTTGTCACAAACTCAAAACATGAAGAGATGGAGATTTTTAGCAACAGTATTTTTCATATGTTCTTGAATAGGCAGCATAATTCATGTTTGGAAATGCATTGATCAGATCTTTAGCTGTGGTGAAGTTTATTACATTATTTTTGCTTTGTCATGCTCCAGTATTAAGATCTGTTATAGACTTGTACCATGGTCTGTGTAAGTTCCAGGTCATGTCTTCTAGCAAGTGCCACGGGCCCTGGCTTCAGCTACTGAAGTTCACCTGGAACGCTTCAATATGGAATTGAGATAGGGTTAGAGGCATGTGATCTGGTTTGTTAGGAGAACCCTAACTGCAGCCTATACTCTTGTTCACATGGGAAACCACCTCATGCAAGTTCCCTTTGAACAACACTGCTTCTGAATCCTAACAGCACAGTGACATCAATCAATAATCTGCAATTTCAGACCATCACAGGAAATGTGTGTTTGAGGGTCAGAATTACTGACACCCTTTCTCAACAGTCTGCACAAAATGTGCCTCCAGGGCACCTCAGCCTTGCTTCAACATTTCACCCAGTATCCACAAGGGGCAATTGTATCACATGCTTTTAACAGAGCAGCCCCAGACTTCATAATGGAAACTCACATGTGGAACTTGTGTCTCTGTTTATTAGCTCCTGATACTCCTCCATCAGGGCTTGGGATTTTTTCTGTCAGTGCCCAGAAGTCTTAGGCTAATAACTATAGAAAGTGCCAGGAACTAAAACTATGGTGCCAGCAGTATTAGGCCATGTGATGATCATTTATCTTGTTCCTAGCATCTTCAGTAGCATTGAAACATTCAGCTTTTTATTACATGAAATACTTAACCCTTCACACAATTGACCAATCCTCACTGTATTCCTGCATTGGAATAAGCAAAACTAATCTACAGCTCAGCTGAAGTGTTTTTTATATGCTATAAAAGGAGAAGCGGTCAGAATACCTCATTTCTTAAAGCAAAATTTATATTGTACTTTTAAGGACTTGGACACCGCTACAGTATCTTCACTGGGCAATTAATATAGATCAACAAAAACGGAGTCCTGTGGCATTTTGAAAGACTAACAAATTTATTTATTGCATGAGCTGTTGTGGGAGAAAATCCCACTTTGTCAGATGGTTGAAGATGGGAAACTTACAGGATGCATTTTTCTCCCGTGACAGCTTATGCAACAAAATAAATTTGTTAGTTTTTCAAAATGCCATAAGACTCCCTGTTCGTTTTGCTGAACTAGACTAACACAGCTGCCCCTTTGGAACTTACAGATTAACAATATACATTATATTTTCAGGAGCAGAGCTGTTATAAATATTGTGCCCAATCCTGCAGCTGTAACTCATATGATACCAGGGTGTTCATGATCAGGGCTAGGATAAGATTTGCAAAGTCAATGAACACAGTTTGAATACACTGAAAACTTAATACCTCTGAAAACTCGCAATGTAAATAGCACTAATTCAGTCTCAACATGAAGACCATAGCTATTACCCCAGTCCACTAGCGGTCAGTATAGTGCAAATTTCAGGCCCACAGTGATGGAGTTTCTTTTAACTCTATACAGATGGTTACGGGTTTTTGATGTATGATTTCATATGCAGTGGACAGTGTACTCACAGTGTGCTCGTTTCTCCTTACCCTGCCAAAGAAGAAAGCCTTTCAGATTCCTAATGCACAAACTGGTTTCTCTGAAAAGAAATGTTACTTTGAGTACTGCAGGTCACAGGAATACTTCATGCCACTTCAATCCCTGGCAAACTCTGAGGCTGGCAAATTGGCTTTTTGCTGTAACAAATTCAGACTGTGTCATACAGTTCTCACATACTGCTCACTCAAACTTTTTTCTGCCCTTGTAGTTGGATGCCAGGTAAAATTATGTAAGTGCCACATGTGTTACAATGGTGAACCACTCTGATAATAGGAATGCACTTAGGGCATTTATGTATTTGAAACAATGTTATCACTCACTGTATGCTACTAAATTTGTTGCATCTCTTTTTGTAGTATATCTGTATTTCAGTAAGGACTATACTTGTTGTTTTTCTCATGATAAAGTTGTTTCTGTGCTTTTTCTCCTCTCTTCCATGACCTCTCCAAAAAAAAAAAAAAAAAAACACCACACAGTTGGTCCTTCATTCCAAGCACTTTATGCTATCTGTAATGGGATCTATTTTTGCACTGGAATATCTATTAACTCTGCAAAATCTAGAGATTTCACAACAGAACTTTATAAGTTAAATTCTTCAGTGGACATTTTCATTAAAAACATGTATATATTTGTATTTGCTAATAACTGTTTGTGAAATATTAGGCATTTTAATTGCCTTGTATTAAGTCAAAAATAAAGCTGTAACAAGCACTGTACTGTTGTCTACAAAAATGGTGCTGTTATGCAGTTCCTGGTTAGAACAGTGCTATTAACCTGTCATATGTACAAGAGACGCTTTCCTGTGTTTGATTTGTGAGGTGAATGGCCACACGTGACCTTGTGAAACAGAGTTTGTACTGTTCTGTGATGTTCAGCTACAGTTAGGAACCAGCATAGGCTCCAGGCAAGGATTTTCATTTACAAATTCAGGACCAACTCAACTCTTAGCCTGCTCTCCTCTGTGGCCTTAAAAAAACCCAACAGCTGCTGAAAGAAGAAAAAAAAAAAAACCCCACCCCTACAACCCTGCTCTGACCAGTTAAGTTTCAAGAAGCAACTGCTAGGGACAAATTTTCCAGCTTGGTATTACAACATTCTAAAACGAAGGCTGCTCTTTTGGGTGTCTAAATCCACAGGTTAGCCCTAAATTTGAACTTGATTTTCTTAAGATAGGAGAATGATCTCTGAAGTCAGTCTCTTCTGGGATTGACCTTGTCCTATTCTGAGGATAGCCAGTTTCCTCTGTCATGTAGCCTACAACTAAGGGCACTATTATAGCTGGCCACTCTATCAGAATCTATTTCCACTGTCTGCACTTGACCATGGGATGTGACTTGACCTGAGTAAAGACAGTATCTTCCTCATCTATATTTGATTTTATTTTAAAACTAAATTTTAGGGGTGAGTCTTTCCATGTATGAAATAACTGAACAACTCCTTGACTGTAGCTGGGGGAAATACTTCACCCTGCCACACACAAAACCAAGATCTGGTTTTGAGTCCTAGATGGATGAAAAGTGCTAAAGGGTAACATGGATCTACAGCCACCATGACTCCTTCCAGTAAATTAGGGGACAAGGCAACTAGCTCTAAGCTAAAGGAATAGCCTGTTAAGACTAATATGTAAAACCCTTAGGATGCTCCCTTTATAGTTAATATAACCTCATGGTTAAAAGAATAGAAAGTCTCTAGCCAAGTAACATGGCTGTATATAAGATATAGAATGCTAATCAATGCTTTTATTGGGCTTCAAGCTTTACAGTCTGGCAAAGCTTTCTCCAAAAGTATAGGCACATGTAGCACCAGTTAATCTGATAAAGAATCCACAAAGAAAATTTCAGAATTGATCAGTTCATTCATAATCAGTTTCAGCATACTATAGTAGTATTTACCTGGGGATGTGAACCATGTAACATACTGTTCAGTCATAATTGAATAGAGGGGGTGTGGACCCAAAACAAAGCATTTATGTGGCTTGCAATACAGTAATTCAAGTAAAAAACACCTGATACTTAAGCTGAGTTTCCTATATCACTACTTGACCAATTTTACTGCATACCTAATTTCAGACTTATTACTCATAATAAATACAAGCAGACACCACTGAGATGCATGGTCAGCATGCAAAACTTGGGTTTGGATTCCTGCTTCTTAGAACAGCGAGCAGTAACTAGGAAGATGTGACCTTCTCAGGAGGTAGCAAAGTATATTACATGGTAACAATTCTCTGTTCATCCTTATATTGGCAGAGCAGTGAGCTATGGAAAGTGTCTTCTGCCTCATCATACTGGTTACAGAATGCTTGTGTGGATGCACCTTCACGTGGAGCTTAGCCTGGCAATTCATGGCCAACAAGAAGTGTCTGCAGAGTTCAGGGCATGGGGAGCAGGCCTTAAATTCTTATTGGGGCAGGGACTGCACAGGGGTCAGTATGCAAAAGAATTTAAGTAGTGCATGTTACATCCTGACATTAACACTGCACTGAAATTCAGTACAGGGGTTCAGGCCACATCCATCTACTGCAAACTGAAGAATATTTGGCTAGATTACGTCAGTAGTGAGAGACACCCAGGAAAGTCCAGGATAAAACTGCTTTAAGAAAGTACGTTTTGTCCATCATTACATCAGCTGGTAGAAATCTACTTCAGTGGTGAACAGGGCATAGGAATCAGGAGCACATTTTGCTGAGACTCCAGGAATCTAACACTCTCCCGCACTGCAATTAAATACACAATTAATTGAAATGTGACAGCATTCTTAACTGAATGGTAATATTAATTTTCACTATTGTGATGTGTATCAACCCTGCATGAGCACAGCTAGGGTTAACCACACCCTGTCCCTTGCTGGGTATGCTCTGACTGGAGGCAGCATACAAGGGTGCAGCTCAGCGCAGCCTGGGCTGACGGAGAAGGAGAGCAGATGCATGAAGCTGCTGGAGCCCTAGACTGCAGAGGCCAACCACACTGAGGCCCCTTTGGACACCAAGTCTACTAGTGAGGACATCAGAAAAGAGACTACTGAAGCTGGAAGACTACCAATGCTGAAACTAAAGGTAGGAAGTAAACCAGGGAATGGGAGTGTTGCAGTAAGAGACTGAATCTGAACATGGGCATATCAGTTCCACAGGGCCCTGGTTCAGGACACAGTGGAGCAGGGTGGGCCTAGGTCTCCCTATCCCAAACCTAGCCCACCCCTAGGTGTGGTCACTGCCCAAAGGAGCGGGTGTTGCCACACAGGTCGCTAAGCCATGCTGCCCTGAAGACAAGGACAGCTCCATGAACTCTGGCCCTAGAGCCCAAGGGACTGACTAGCGGAGATTTCTCCCCTCAACTCATTTGCTTTCTTCCTTAGATGGCCCCTCAGTGGGCTATATCAACACTAACAGGCACACATGCCTAAAAGACCCTGCCTGTTTGCTTACCAGCTGCCACCACCCTGGCATCCTCATGGGCATAGTGCCTTCCTGCTGCCCGGCTGTCAGGGCTCTCATTCCACCAGAGCACGTGAACTGTGAAAACAAGAGCAATAATACACTTAATAGTATGACCTAACTAAACTACAGTACAAGAAATCCTACAGGTCCTCTCTTCTGAAATCATCCAACCAGAAGCAGCAACTCATCAAACAGGTACACATCAAGATGTTCCTTCTGCAGAGCTCTTCTTATGCTGACTTTTAACACTTTATTTTCTAACCTTTTAAAGCCCCAGCTCTAGCTTTAGCCAACTGCCTGCAGACCCCATGTTGAGTTAAATGCAGTTTATGATTCCATGGCAAAAGAAATAGTGGATACAACTCTAGAATAGACACTTGTGTATGTCCATGTGCAGCACCCCTGATACGAGTGGGGCTCTTGTGGTGCTGGTACACGAGCGTCCTTCCACGCACCTACAGTGATACCAGAGCTCAGGCCAAGACGCTGTGCCTCTTTTCCCCCTAAAATACAGCTAAAAAATGCCCTCTTGCCTGGGGAAGAGACCCACAAGGAAGCAGGAGCCAGACTTCTGGTAAATTTAAATCCTTTCACCAATTACAGGGTTTGCTTCCTAGTCTGAGGTGTCTCACTGGAGTTCCAACTCCCCACAGAGCCACTGCTAGCTTTCTTCACAGTGTGCTTACAGTGAGTCAAATGCCCTATTCTCACCATACCAGTGCTCGGTGCTGGCCTCGTGGGTGGTGACTCTGGACAAGCAAAGTAGCAGTGACAGAAATAAGCCACCATGCGTTTCAAGTAGCTAAAGCTATACAGGAGGCCCAGGATTCAAAATTCAGCCTCCAAAGTTGTAGTTACATTACCCAAATTCTGAACACTTCTATGAGTACTGCTGATTTTGTGACCCCAGCCTCACCAGCTGGGCTCAGCCAAGGGCAGATGGAGAGAGAGAAGCAAGTCGGAATCCAGCTACCCAAGCCATTGAACCATACTGCACTCCTGCCTGGGGTTTAAACATACCCAACCCTGCACTGGAGCCAGGTAGGAGGGAGGGGCACCTACATAACTTAGGACATTGCCAGTCAGGGCGCACACATCCACATTCTTACCCTGCTAGATGGCCCACAGCAGCCACAGAAGCAGAGGCACCTTTGGCCCTCTGTGTTTATGATGGCACTGGAAACTGACTGCTACCATACCTCTGTTAAGTAATCCATATTCTGCGTGGAAAACACCAATCAGCTTTGTGTAGCCTGTCTTGATGTGAGCGTTGATTGCAGCTTTGAATGCTTGGCCCCAAACAGCTGGCCCACCAGGCTTCATCTGAAAAGTAACCATCTCATACACCCCTGGTGGGAAAAGAACACAGCAGTACAAATCACGAAATGCCCAATTAATCATCCGATTCTCTAGAGGGTATCATGGTCTTCAAGTCAGCCTCATGTTTAGTGTGACTCAGAGCAGTAACTCCCAACCATCGGGGTAAGTAGACCAAATCATTGCTTCAAATGATCCCAAGAGCCACCATGTCGCGCATGAATATGGGAACTGGCTCACAAAAAAGCAAACAATGAAAAGGTCACTCTATGACCTGGCACAGATGGAACCATTTTGAAGATAAAGAGAAGGACAGCCATTTCAAGAGAAAAGCAGTCCTTTCTCTCCAGAATCTACAAATGCAATCTGCTCAGTAGGACAGGGTGCAGCTGTCTAGAGACAACAGAATCTCCTGAGGCTACACAATGATGAACAGTTGAACTAAACCAGACCCTAAAATGCCATTTCTGGAACTGACGGTGTCCTGTGTGGCCAATGTGATTTATGACATCACAGCCACTACACGAATCTTAACAGCACCTATTGCAGCAAGCAGTGACTTGAGGCTCAAGCCGCAATCACTGACAAAGCATCTGGGACAAGCTTATCATCAGCTTTATCCTTCACGGGTCTTTCCTGGTTGAGGAGGAACTAGAGAAAAGGCTCCAAGCTTGCCACTTTCACACTGACATTCAAGAAATTACTGTGCTGCCACCAGTGGAAATGAGGTCGCAAATAAAAACTCTAATCTAAGCTGAGACAATCACCAAAACGCAATTTAGAAATTTGAGCTCCACTCTACACAGGATTAGTGGAGGGAAACAAATTACCTTTTTTTGAATAATCTGTTACCTACTTACCTTTAACAGGAACTTAGCCTACATTTATCCCTGTTAACTAAACCTAAATAAAAGACCCTGAATCCAAAAGTTACTAACCTAGAACAAAGATTTTTTATACACACGCACAGTAGTATCACAGATTAAATCTAGACAAGTCTGAATAGCTTGCTAAATAGATGAGGTTTGGATGGCTTGCTAAATAGATGGCTAAATTATTTAAATCGGCAACATTGTTACTGAACAATTAGAGAAGGTGTGGACGAATAGGAAAGCACTGGGTGCGGCGGGGGCTTAGTTATGTTGGCCACAATGAATTCTGCATGAATGATGCATATTGATTTTATAGGAAGTAGATGTTTAATAATCATGACTGTGACAAAACGAGAAAAAAAAAATAGTTCCTAAACAGAGTAAGGTAAATGGGATCTGTGAAAAGTCTCAAGAGTCCTGTGGCACCTTATAGACTAACAGACTTCTTCGAGCGTAAGCTGTTGTAGGCTACAACCCACTTTGTCAGATGTCTGAAGTGGAAACTACAGTGGAGTTGTGCATATATATACACATGCCAGAATGGAGGAGGACAAGTGTAAGCAAAGTCAGTTCAGAGAGCAGATGGGGCCTATTCACACCAGTAGATCAAAGGGAGAGAATGTGTGAACAGATGAATCACTTTTTGTAATGTGCTAACCATTCTAAGTGTCTATTCAGACCCAGCCTGATGGTGTCAAACTTGCAGATTAGCTCCAACTCTGCGGTTTCATGCTGAAGTCTGTTTTTGAAGTTTCTTTTTTTACCCCTGTGAAAAGCCTGTCATCTGCTGATCTGACTTTACGTGGGAAATTGCATTAAAAATGGCACCCTCACTTTCTTTTACACTGTAAAATGTGAAATCTGCAAATGAGAAGGGAAATTGGATTGTCTTTAACATATCCAAAAAATGCATTCTTGTACATTGAGAGAATACACAAACAGAGAAAAATATTTGGAACATGACTGCAGGGAGTAAAGGTTGCTTACCAGAGCTGTTCATCCATCCAATTTTCCAATTCATTTCTGTTATTGCACAGAACTTTAGCTACCAACTCATAAAAGTGCAAGCTTACACACACACACAACCACAGAGAGAGAGAGAGCACTATGCTGTGCTCTGTCCTCACTTACAGTACATTCTCCTGTAAAAGAAAGTCACAGAGCTTTTCACTAGCCTTTCATACAACATAAGATTTGGTTAAAACACAAAGGTATTTCTTATTACTGAATACACATTGATAGTTTTAATCAATATATAGAAAGATAAAGCTCACCCCCTTCTTTTGGTGGCTTCCCAATCTCACACCATGGTACCAGGTAAACAATTTCATTGTTTTGATTATTCAACAAGGGCGAAACTGGAGAGATGAATTTTTCTTGCCATTCTTTATCATTGGCTATTGCTTTCCGGACTTCTGCTCTGTGGGCAAAATTATCTATAAGGAAGGGAAAGACACATTAAAATTTTACATTCCAGGGGTGGCCAAACTTATGGAACTCAAGAGCCACACCTGTTGATTATTAAACCTTCAAGAGCCGCACGGAGGCATATAGCCACATACTTTTACCTACTAAATTGATTTGCTTATGTTCTTCCATGAGCCATACTTTTTCATTCAAGAGCCGCATGTGGCTCCCAAGCCACAGTCTGCCCACACCTGCTATATTCAGTTCTGTCAGATGCACTGTCCCTCCATGTCACATTGGATTCAATGAAAATAAACTGTTGCGAGGAAGCAAACTAAAAAAAATTAACCTGACTGGAAATTTTGAATGAAGTGACTTAACATAAGGACAGTGTAATTTTCTTCAAGGCTGTCCTCTCTTGCCCTTAGAATTAATCTAATGATTTTCAGAACAAACCAATTCTTTCCAAGCAAAATTCACATCAGCATTAAACTAGGATTTTGTAATGAAAGCAGATAGCTACAATCAGGGGTTGAAGTAGGATGGAACGTGGCGGAACTGCGTTCCGGGGCCCCTAAAAATAGAAAACCGAGGTGGAACGCTGTGTTCCAGCAGGGCAGGGAGTGCTGGGAGGCATGTCAGCCGGCTCCCCTGCGCTAGAGGCAGAAGCCTCAAAGTGCAGCCTGGAGCAGCAAGGAGAGGAGCATGGTAGTAAGCAGCGATTCTCCCTGGCCCCAGCTCTTTGGAGTTTGCGCACTGCTGGGTCCGGCCTCCGCTTGGGCAGTTCTGGCTCAGCATAGGCAGGGGGCACAGCTGAAGGGGCGATTCTCCCCACCCCAGCCCCTGGGAGTCTGCACACTGCTAGAGGGCTGCAGACCACAGTGGTGAACTAGTGCAGCATGGGGCCCAGCCTCCCCTTGAGCGGCTCAGCGTGTGGAAGGTAGGGTGGGAAGAAGGGGTCAGGATGGTGGGCTGTGGAGGGGTTGGGGGGGCTGAAGGGGAGTGGAGTGAAGATGGGGGAGCTGGGGGCATGGGAGCAGGGAGCTTAGGGAATGGGAATTGGGGCTGAGGAGGAAATGGAGAAAGAGGGGTCTGATGGCAGTAGGTGTTTTGGGGGCAGTAGCTGGGGAGAGGGGGCAGGCATTTAGGGGAGCAGTAGCTGGGGGTGGGTGAAAGGGGCCTGGAAATTTAGGAGGGTTCCGGGGCCCACCAAATTATGCTCTAACCACTGGCTACTATCATTCTTAGTACCTAAGTGTTGGCACTAAGTCTTTCATGTATACACTTTCTATACCTACTGTATGATTGTCTATTGGTAAAAGAACAAGGAGGGATAAGGAATGAAAATAAGAAAATATGTAGCAGTTAAACCTTTTCATGTAAAGTCTTGCCCTAGTTTTCTCATTTTAGAGTGAGCTTTTGCTTACATGAGAATGCTTTTTATTTATTTTCCCTTGTGTAACTTTAAGTATGCTTTGTTTGCCTATATGAAACATTAACAGTTAAAAACCTAAATCTTTCAGATGGCTTTTCAAATAAAGACAAAGAATAGAATTTCTTGAGCCCGTCACAATGGTAAGTTTAGTCAGTAACAGCTATTGGTTCTGCTTATGGTACCTTGAATAAGTAATGTATATGAAGGTACCTGGAATTTTCCTGGTACACAGAATTTTCAGTAATTTAAGAAAAGAAAACCATACAAGTGAAAACTATCAATGTTCTGGCATAAATAGAGAGAACAACTAAGCAAATCAGCTTTCTTTTTTATGTCTTTTTATTAGTCAAAGTTATCTGATTGCACAAAAAAAAAAAAAAAATGATGTGTGACCATACCAGAGTGCAGTTAGGAAACAAGTCAAGCAAATAAAACAGAACACAAACTTCATCTCAATTTTCCCTAATAAAATAAATTAGCTTCCAAGTGGTTTTCCCTTCAAAAATTAATTTAAGCAATTAATGAAGTAAAAGGAGAAGTGAATGACCAGGTACAAGAAATTGGATAAATATAATATAAGAAGATTAGAATCATGTATTTAATGACTGCTAAATCTAAATGCAAAGTGTTTTGGTCTACAGATGCCGAATCAATCATTTAGTGAAGAGCAGGTGAAGGATATTTTGTACAGCTGCTCAGAACAGACAACAGACTAAGGAAACTTTAGAAAAAATAGCAATGCTCCAGAGTAGAAAAATCTACCATACAACACCTATCTCTGGTAAAAGACCTTTCATAAAACAGAGAATCTGGAAAGGCCCATGAGAGGTCATCAGCTATGTCTGCACCTAAAAGCTTAGTTCAGACTTGCTTAGTCTGAATTAAGCAGTTCAAAGTTAGTTCAAACTAACCATGATTTTTTAGTTCAAACTACTTTTTAGGTCAAACTAAAAAGCATGCTAGTTCGAACTTATTTAGTTTGAACGAGCATGACACATCATGCTAGTTCAAACTAAAGTTCGAAGTAAGTTCGAACTAAGCAGCTAGTTCTAACTTACCATTCGAACTAACTAGTTTGAACTAAGTTTTTTTTTGTTTTGTTTGTTTGAATTAGGCAAAGGCTAGTGTAAACAGGGCTCAAATTAGTCCAGATTAAATCTCTTTAATCTGGACTAATTTGCTAGTGTAGACATAACCATCAAGTCCAGTCACCTGCACTCATGACAGCACCAAGCACCCTCTTAAACTATTTCTGACAGGCGCTCGTCTAACCTACACTTAAACACTTCCAGTGATGGAGATTCCATAATCTGCCTAGGTAACTTATTCCAGTGGTTAATCAGTTAGGAATTTTTTCCCTGACGTCCAACCTAAACCTCCCTTGCTGTAATTTAAGCCCACTGCTTCTTGTCCTATCATCTGTAGTTAAGGAGAACAATTCTTCTCCCTCCTCCACTTGGCAACCTCTTAGATACTTGAAAACTGTTATCACGTCCCCTCTCAGTCTCCTCTTTTCTAGACTAAACAAACCCAGCTTTTTCAATCTTCCTCATAAGTCAAGTGCTCCAGACCTCTAACCATTTGCATTGCTCTTCTTGGACTTTCTCCAGTTTGACTATATCTTTCCTGAAATGAGGCACCCAGAACTGGGTACACTACTCTAGTTGAGACCTAATCAGGGGCTAGTACAGCAGAAGAATTACTTCTCATGTCTTATTTACAATACTTTTGTTAATACATCCCCGAATGGTGTTTGCTTTTTTTTGCAACAGCATTACACTGTTGACTCATATACAGCTTGTGGGCCAGTATGACACCCAGATCCCTTTCTGCAGTACTCTCTCCTTGGCTGTGATTGCCCATTTTGTATAGGTGCAGTGGATTGTTCTTTCCTACGTGGAGTACTTTGCACTTGTCTTTATTGAATTTCATTCTGTTTACCTCAGACCATGCCACCAGTTTGTCCAAATCATTTTGAATTATGATCCTATCCTCCAAAGCACTTACAACGCCTCCCAGCTTGGTATCATTGGCAAACTTTATATGTGTACTCTCTATGCCAGTGGTTCCCAACCTGTGGTCCATGAGGGTACTGCAGGTGGTCCACGGGTGCGATGGGGAGATAATGTACTGCAGGTAAATGTACAATAATGAGTGCAATGTTTGTGAGTGAGCATAACAAATTATTAGAAATAACCGTGTTTTTAATACCCCTTGGTATACAAGTTTGACTCCTGTCAGCCATAGGCCATGTTAAAAATGTTTAAAACAGTTTGTTTACATGGTGGTCCATAACAGCTTTTGATGACAAGGTAGTGGTCCACAGAAAGGGAAAGATTTGGAACCACTGCTATATGCCATCATCTAAATCACTGATGAAAATACTGAACAGAACCAGATCCAGAACCAATCTCCATGGTACCCCACTTGTTATGCCCTTCCAGCATGACTGTGAACCATTGATGATTACTCTCTGGGAGCTGTTATCCAACAAATTTTTCACCCATCTTATAGTAGCTCCCTCCAGCCTGTACTCCCCAAGTTTGTTAATGAGAAAGTGACACGAGACCATATCAAAAGCCTTACTAAAGCCTAGATACACCACATCTACTGCTTCCCCTCTATCCACAAGGCTTGCTGCTCCATCATAGAAAACTATCAGGTTGGTTTGACGTGATTTGTTCTTGACAAATCCACGTTGACTATCACTTAGCACCTTATTCTCTTCTAGATGCTTGCTTATGGATTCCTTAATTATTTGTTCCATTATTTTTCCTGGTAAAAAGGTTAACCTGACTGGTCTATAATTCCCTGGATTGCCCTTATTTCCCTTTTTATAGATGGGCACTATATTTACTGTTTTCCAGTCCTCCAGGACTTCTCCAATCTTCCATGATTTTTCAAAGATAATAGCCAATGGCTCAGATATCTCGTAAGTCAGCTCCTTATGTATTCTAGGGTGCACGACAACAGGCCCTCGTGACTAGAAGTCATCTAACTTGTCAAGGTAATTTTTAGCTTGTTCTTTCCCTATTTTAGCTTCTGATCCTATCTTGTTTTTACTGCCATCCCCTATATGAGGCATCCAGTCACCACCAAACTTCTTGGTGAAGACTGAAGTGAAAAAATCAGTTAGTTCCTTTGCGATTTCCACATTTTCTGTTATCATTTTTCCCTCTTTGTTGAATAATGGGCCTATGCTGCTCTTGGTCTCTCCTATTTCTAACTATTTAAAAAAAATGTTTTCTGTTACGCTTTATGCCTTTAGCTAGTTTGATCTCAGTTTGCACGTTGGCCTTCCTGATTTTTCCCCTGCCTACCTGAGTTATTTGTTTATAGTCATCCTTTGTGATTTGTCCAAGTTTCCACTTTTTGTAGAACTCTTTCTTCATTTCTATACGACTGAAAATCTCCTGGTTAAGCCAGGGTAGTCTCTTGCCATACTTCCTATCCTTTTTGCACATTGGAATAGTTTGTTCTTGCGTCCTTAATACTGTCCCTTTGAAAAACCAGCTTCTTCAGGTGTATCCGTCTTTAGGTGTATCCCTGTGCAGGCACAAAACTCCAGGACTTCACTGGTACTATGTGTGGGTGCAAGGGTCCACCCACACATTTTTCTTTACAGAATTGAAGCTATATTTGGTCCTGGACTATCTTTCTGTATTATAATGACTCCAAGCAGACAAGAAAAACAACCAAGCACTATCTGAGCGGAGAGCAGGGAGTCACTGGACTGCTCAACTCAGAACAATTTTATATTTAAACTGAAGGACCCAATCTAGCTTCCAGAAATCGATTTTAAAAATTCCCACTGACTTCAATATTGCTGGGTCAGACCCTAAATTTGAATGTATACTACAATTAAAACCTTCAAGTGCAAATGTTGCCATTAAATACTTTAGAGCAGTGACTCCCACCCAATGGCCTGTGAAGTCTTTCAAAGTGGCTTGCAGCTCCACTCCAGATGGCTGCAGAAGGGAGTCATTGCTTAAGGACTTAAGCCAAGTGCTTCTCCATGGTGCTAAAATTGGTGCAGGCTCCTTGCTGAAGCCAAGGGAATGGGAGATCAGCTCTCCTCTCCTCCTAGATGTAGCAGGGAGTATGGTAAAGCGTCTCAGCTAGGTCCATAGGCCCTGGGGTCCTTACTGGAGTCAGTGGGAGGGGAGATCAGCACTCCCTTCCCCTGGCTCCAGCAGAGAGCAAAGCACTCTGCCTGGGTTCCTAGATGCTGAGGGTCACTGCTGGAGCCAGAAAGAGGGGAGCAATGATCCTCCATTCTCTAGCTGCAGAAGGGAGCCACTGCCTAGGGACCCAGGTGGAGTGCATG
This sequence comes from Podocnemis expansa, assembly GCA_007922195.1. Lineage (NCBI taxonomy): Eukaryota > Metazoa > Chordata > Testudines > Podocnemididae > Podocnemis > Podocnemis expansa. Next base: position 12,756,332 of record ML681995.1, on the reverse strand, counting down.
GGGCTACAGGACACGTGCAGTTTCCCTATTGCAGTCAGGAAGATGGGAGAGCAGAGAGGAGGCAGTTTCCTTGCTAAAACTCCTTCCTTCCGGCAGCAGTGGGTTCAGAGAGTGGTGGCCCTTCAGAGTTGTAAAAAATGTTAACTGTGGCCACTGAGCCAAAAAGGTTGGGAACCACTGTTCTAGAATAGCCTGCATTTGAACACATCCTGTAAGACTGTCTAGGATAGAGGTGTCATAAATACTGCACCTTAATTCTGCAAGTATATGTTTTCAGTAGTTAGTATAGTAGCTACTTCCTCATTATTTATTTATAGTTAAAAACTATAAATGAGTCCAAAACAATCATCCTGTTTTACTCATCTAATGTACATGACACACAAGACAAGAGCAAAATGAAATAATGCTATGCATACCATACTTCCATATATGGATGGCTTTATTCATGGCCCCAAACTCCACAGTCCAGAATCCAACCATCTCTGAATGAGCTGCACGAAGGTGGATGTATTTATTGACCATTTCCACAAACTCCTTCATCTTTGCTGGCTTGACATCATAGGTACGAATTTCATAAAACATGCTATCATTTTGCCTGGGTCCTGTAGCAAAAGATGCATGGACCTGAAGCGAGAATGTTTAAAAAATAAAGTAAGCTACTATTGAAGTCCATACAACTATCTTGATTCATTGTAGAGTTCAATGCATTTCATTTCTAGAAAGAAGCTGGTAGCAATGCCTATAATTTAGTCTGCCTCACACAGTCCACAGTAAAGGATTCTTGCCACAATTTGGGCAGCTCTCCCACCTCCACTGTTTGCAGTAGGCCTTAACATTTACATAGGGACTGCCCTTGGACTATTGAAGTACCTCTTCTTGTCCATGAAATTCTGATCAGTTTTTGCTCAGCTATTTATTATTAAAAATTACTATTTCCCCTCCTCTCATTTGCTTTCCTCAGGAAGGTTTTGGCAACGACTTGAGTGCAAGCTGATGCTGCCACCAAAGCAAGAGCGCAACCAACACATGATGTATTGGGAATACCTAAGAGCTGCCAAAGCACCTTCCCTAGACCCACACATGGCCCCAGTTGCCTATCCTGAAATTAAGGATGGTCATACCGGGACAGGCCAAAAGTCCATCTAGCCCCGTATCCTGTCTTCCAACAGAGCCCAGTGCCAATGTGCCAGAGGGAACGAACAAAACAGGACAATGATCAAGTGATCCATCCCTCTATTGTTCAGTTCCAGCTTCCAGCAGTCAGAGTTAGGAACACTTAGGCTATGTCTATGGTGGCAAATTAGTTCAGATTAAGAAACCTTAATTTGGACTAATCTGAGCCCTGTGTCCACTAGGCTTTGCTTAGTTCAGACTAAAAAATTGTTTAGTTTAAACAGTTCGAACTAACTGCTTAGTTAGAACTTATTTCAAACTTTAGTTTGAACTAGCTTGAAGTAGTCATGCTAGTTCAAACTAAATAAGTTTGAACTAGCAGTTAGTTCGAACTAACTGCGTTTTGTTAATTCGAACTTTTAGTTTGAACTAGCTGCACTGTTTTCGTTCGAACTAAAAAGTTAGTTTGAACTGAAAAAGCACAGCTAATTTAAACTAACTTCTAACTGCTTAGTTAAGCTGGAAACTCTGCACCACTGCTCTCTGAAATGGAGAAGCTAACATGGGAAAGTACTATACCTACTAGTGCTTTTTAAGCTTGTCAAAATTGCAACATATGAAGGTACATGAACATCTGAGTTGGAGGCAGTGCTAACTTTGTTTTAGAGATCAGTGTGAAAGCCACAATAATTTGTGGTCCACGTGTCATCTTCCTTGACTATTCACGATCATGTTTTTGCACAATAAAAGTTTTGTAGTGCAGATGAGCTCTAGGAGTGCTTCAGGGACCTGGGTTTACTTCCTTTGGAAACAGGAAAAATGAAGCAAGAAAAATTGGCTATGTCTACATTGTGAAAGCTAAATTGACTTTATTAAGTCAACTTTAAGTAGACCTTATTAACTCAACTTAGTGAGTCCACACTACATTAAGTTGACTTTATAAAGTCGACTTTAAATGGGTGCCCTGGCTTAAGTCGACTTTATAAAGTAGAATTAATGGCCCCACTGCACTAAGTTGACTTTATTACTGGACCCTAAAATCAACTTTATTGCTCTACAGTGTAGACAAGGCTCTGTTTAAGTCAACTTAAGGGCCCTTAAGTCAACTGAAACACATAGTGTAGTCGTACCCATTGTGTCTTATGGAACAAGGCAATTATATAGACTTTAAGGCTTTGACATCTATGTCAGCACAATCTCTGAACATAGGCTGTTGGCATTCATGACGGCCACAAAGAACAGAAGCCATGACCTTGATGCTGATTCGCTGTTAACCTGTATGGCTCTCAGAATTTTTTTTTTGCCCTTGTGAAGCTTGACTGAGTGGGTAAATAATAGTTCATGCAGATTCAAAATGAGTGACAACCTTCTTGCATTAAGAAACAATGAACCTGAAAAAATCTAGGGATAGCTCCATGAAGGTGAGAGCTAGGATGCCCCAAAGTTTATTTAAATGGCTGTCTATACTATATGTAATGTGCTTTCAGGTATCTGCATACCTCTGCTGTACTTAATGAAGTACTTCATCACAACCTGTGGAACTCATTGCCAGGGGGTTTTGTGAAGGCTAAAACTATAAATGGGTTTGAAAAAGAATTAGATAAGTTCATGAAAGATAGATCCATCAATGGCTATTACCCAAGATGCTGAGGAACTCAACTCTGTGCTCTAAGGCTATTTCTACACCTAAAAGCTTGGTTCGGACTTGTTTAGCCCAAACCCTGTCTTCAGAGACTGTCACTTCACTAGTGATGTTGCACTGTTGAACTGCAATGATGTACCAATACTACTTAGGGAACACCTTGAATTTCACAAGCTAGGACCTGTGTGAGTAAGGATGAAAGGGAACCTTAGCATAGTGACATTTCATGAAGTGAAAGCTTGTCAGCATGTTACCAGGTCATGTGGGCACACGAGAAGCTGAACTTATCTGCAATGTGAAAGCATAAAATCCACAGTGTGGCTGCCATTTCCAGGTCCTAGCCACTCTTTGTGCTGGAAGAGGAGATTACTTTTGGATGCCTTCGAAACAGACAGGTTTTTTTAAAAGGTCAGGTTTCTATTTCTGAATTCAGCTGGACGCAAAACACTGACAGTGCCCCTAGCATGTGTAAAAGTTACTAGAGGAAGCAGGAGCAAGGATGAGGCATGCAGCCAAGTAAATAGTGACAGTCAGGCCTCACAATCCCCTGGCTTTGGTTTCATAAGTCACAAAGGACCAAGAGAGTGACTCCTAGTTAGCCCAGTGCCTAGCCCAGTGGTTCCCAACCTTTTCTCTGCCGGGGCACACTTTGATACCTTCACATTTTTTGAGGCACATCACTATGAAAAAGCTCATGAATATTCAAATTAACAAATTATTTATGAATATTCATGAACCATGGCACAGTGTTCCAGAAATGCTCCTATGTGAGGCAGTAGGCATAGCAGAGCAGGGGTGGCAAAACATGGGAGGTCAGGAGTTGTGTGCAGTGGCAGGAGTGAGTGTGGGGAGCAGAGCAGGGCTGAGGTGGCAGAAGAGGACGAGGGCAGCCATGTGGGGAACAGGACAAGGGTGGCAAGAGAGGAGAGAGGAAGGGAGAACAAGAGTGGCTATGTGGGGGGGCAGGGGGGTACCTGAGGAGTGGGAAGTTAGGACAGGGGAGCAGAGTGCAGCACCCACTTTCCCCTTCTCCACAGTGGCTCCCTGCCACCCAGGGCAAATCCTCACCCCACTGCTGCTGCCTCCCACCTCAGTGGGTCCCATCCTCCCCTCCCCCAGCCATGGACCCTCCCATCGCTGCAGGGGCCAGAACTCGGCCTCCAGCCCCCAGCTACGCCCCTGCCCCCACACAGCCACCCCACAACCCCAGCTACACAGCCTCTACTACACAGCCACTCCCACCCACCTCTGCTACACACACTCCCCTACCCCAGCAGCCCCCCCCCCAGAGCCCTTACCTGGGCTGTTTGCAGGCTGGCTCACCCAAGCTGCTCCGCCCTGCAGGAGGAGATTCGCACACTCCCAGCCTCCCGCCCCTCTCTGCCGGCTGGGCCTAAAGTGGAGCCAGCAGAACGCTGCACTTGGGGTCCTCCTGCTATTTTTAGGGGGGCCCCTGGAACTCCATGTTTCTGGTGCCTTCCTCTGTTTTTAAAGAGGCCAGAATGCTGCCTGCCTAAAAATAGGGGGTCCTGGAACTGTGCTCGTCCCTTCCCCCTTACTTTAACCCCTGCTTTTTCCCAGCCCTGCACAGCCCACATGGCTGGGCTGAGCAGGAAGGGAAGTTTAACTCCAGCTCTCGGGGATGCTCGCAGCACATTTTGTGTGTTGCCAGCACAGTGGTTGGGAACCACAGGCCTAGACTGCCACACACCTGCAGCAGCAGCTCAGGCTTAACTCAGCGCTCCCTCTGGCTCCAAGGACCATGCCCCCCACCCATGTCCCTTCACCAACAGGGTCCCTGCTCCCCTCTCTGGGGCCCCCCCTCACCCTCTCCATGCCCCACAGCACTACACCCTATGCCCAGATCTCCCCTCCCCCACCCATTCCCCTCACTGCCTTACCCTGGGGCTACACCCCCCAGCCCCTCCCCCAGGGGTCACCCCCATGCCCCTCCCCCTGCAGCACCACCCCGACCCCGCTCCGACACGCCCCCTGGCACCGCCCCTCCCCTGCGGTGGCCACGCCCCTCCGTTACCTGGGGGCGGGGGCAGGCCCAGGCGGCGCGCGCGCCCCGCAGGAACGTTCTAAGACCCAGCATAGTGGCGCGCGGCAGGAGACGGAGAGCACGTTCGGAGCCAGCCTACGTCAAGCGGCCAGGGGTGGAGAGCGGCCCCGCCCCCCGCAGGACAAGGCTCACAGCACGTCACGGCAGCTACGGGAGGGGAAGGGGGAAAAAAGACCTCAGCCAGCAAAGCCGAGCGAAAGGGCCAACCCAGCCATGGGGGGCGTGGCGGGGCTGTCTCAGCCGGCGCTGTTGCGCGGGTCTGGGCATGCGCGGCCGCGCGCCCGCCAGAGCGCTGGGAAGGGGGGGGCTTGAGATGCGCGCGCTCTCCCGGGGGGGGAGGGGCTGTCTGGGGAGGCTTAGCGCGGCCCTGCCCCCAGGCCCCATGGGGAGGGGTGGCTGGGGGGGTGCAGGGCAGCAGCTGCCCCAGGACTTAAAATGGGGGGGGATGCTCACTAAATTGGTATAAAATGAAAATGAAAATCAAATCATAGAATCATAGGGTTGGAAGGGACCCCACGAGGTCATCTAGTCCAACCCCCTGCCAAAAAAAGCAGGACCACTCCCATTAGATCATCCCAGTCAGGGTTTTGTCCAGCTGGGCCTTGAACACCTCCAGAGATGGAGATTCCACCACCTCCCTAGACAGCTTATTCCAATGCTTCACCACTCGCCTAGTAAGGAAGTTTTTCCTAATATCCAGCCTGGACCGCCCCAGCTGTAACTTGAAACCATTGCTTCTCGTTCTGCCCTCTGTTACTACCGAGAACAGTCGAGCTCCCTCCTCCTTGGAGCAACCCTTCAAGTAGTTGAAGGTTGCTATCAAATCCCCCCTCAGTCTTCTCTTCTGCAGGCTAAATAAGCCTAGTTCCTTCAGTCTTTCTTCATAGGGCTTGTGCTCCAGCCCTTTGATCATTTTGGTTGCCCTCCTCTGGACTCTCTAATTTGTCCATGTCCTTTTTGTAGTGGGGAGCCCAAAACTGGACACAGTATTCCAGATGTGGCCTCACTAGTGCAGAATAGAGGGGAATGATCACATCCCTCGAACTGCTGGCAACACTTTTTCTGATGCAGCCCAGTATGCCATTGGCCTTTTTGGCAGCAAGAGCACACTGCTGACTCATATCCAGCTTCCCATCCACCATGACTCCCAGGTCCTTTTCTCCAGTGCTGCTATTTAGCTGATCACTCCCCAGCCTGTAGCAGTACATGGGGTTTTTTCGTCCCAAGTGCAGGATTTTACACTTATCCTTGTTGAACCTCATGAGATTCCTCTTGGCCCACTGCTCCAGTTTGTCTAGGTCTCCCTGAATCCTGTCTCTGCCCTCTAGGGTGTCTACCGTTCCTCCCAGTTTGGTATCATCTGCAAACTTACTAAGTGTGCAATCTATCCCATCATCCAGATCATTAATGAAAACATTGAACAGAACTGGCCCCAGGACCGACCCCTGGGGCACACCACTTGTTACTGCCTGCCAACTTGACATGGAGCCATTGATTCCTACGCGCTGAAACCGTTGTTCTAGCCAGTTTTCTATCCACCTTACAGTCCACGCATCTAACCCATACTTCCTTAATTTGCCAATGAGAATGCTGTGGGAAACCGTATCAAAAGCCTTGCTAAAGTCAAGGTATATCACATCAACGGCTCTTCCCGCATCCACAAATCCAGTCATCTTATCATAGAAGGCGATGAGGTTGGTCAGGCATGATTTACCCTTGGTGAATCCATGCTGACTGTTCCTGATTACTCTATTTTCCTCCAAGTGTTTCAGGATGGATTCTTTGAGAAGCTGCTCCATGATTTTTCCAGGGATTGAGGTGAGGCTGACAGGTCTGTAATTCCCTGGATC
>ML681995.1:12703180-12744662 GCA_007922195.1 Podocnemis expansa | reverse complement strand
GGCTCCTAGCCCTCTGCTCCTGCCTTGAGGCTGGGGTGGGGAAAGGGGGTACCAGGGGGCTAGGTGACCCATGCCCCCACGGCGGGGAGCCTGCACTGCCTCTGCCAGGGCTGGGTGTCTGCCCCCCAGCCGGGACAGGGGCAGGGGCACAGGCAGCCAGCTCTGCCCCCCCACCGGGGCTCCCTGCTTGCTGCCCAGGCTTGGGGGGAGTTGCTGGCCCTGTGCAAGCTGCGGGTGCCAGCACCTGCGGCTTGCGCAGGGCCGGCAGCTCCCCCCAAGCCTTGGTGGGGGGCAAAGCCAGCACCCGTGGCTTGCACGGGGCCGGCAGCTTCCCCCAAGCCCCAGCAGCAGGGTAGAGCGGGCACCAGCAGCCCTTACCCCTGTGAGCAGTGGGGTGGGGGTGCCCGTTCCCCCACCACTTACAAGCGGCCAGGGGAGCCCCAGCCCGCACGTTCCCTGGCCGCTTGCAGGTGGCCAGGGGTTGTGCGAGCAGGGCGCCAAGCTGGCTGGAGCGCCTGCTGCCCCCCCCCCACCCGTGCTGGGCAAGGGAGAGCGGCAGGTTTTCCTCACCGCTTCCCCTTGCCCAGGGCAGAGGGGGTGGCGGGCGCCCCAGCCGGTTTTCCTGCCACTTCCCCTTGCCGGGCGTAGAGGGGGTGGCAGGCACCCCAGCTGGCTTTGCCCGCCACTTCCCCTTTCTGGGGGAGGGGGGTGAAGGGGCTGAGGCATCCAACCCTCCCCTGCTCCCAGCAAGGGGAAGCGGCGGGGGAAGCTGGCTGGGGCGCACGCCGTCCCCCTGCACTCCCCTCAGCACCCTGGCCAGGGTGCTGAGGGGGGCGCCTTTTTCCCAGGGTGCCATGCACCGTGGGAGGAAGGTCAACGTTATTTTGAAACAATGGTTGTTTTGAAATAACATGTCCAAATGGCATTATTTTGAAACAACCAGTTTCGAAATAACTGTTGTTTCAAAACAAAAGTGGTTTAAGCCGTTTCGAAACGACGGCTCATGTTTCGAAACGACGGGCTCCATCGTTTCAAAACAAGAAAACATTGTGTGGACATACTTTTTTTATTTTGAAACAACCACTGTTGTTTCAAACTAAAAGACTCATCTGGACATAAGCACACACAATAAACTGTTGCTTCACAAACGCATTGCCTTTGCACGCACAATGACTCCAGAACTCTATGCAGGGGCCCCATGTGTGTTGCATGCCCCAGAGTGTGTTAGGCACTGAGTTATACTATCTGTACCTTCATCTCCTTGGCAATTTGTCTATTGAGAAGCCACCTAGGTGCATGGAGCAGGAGAAAAGATGTTGCCCAGCTCCTCTCCACTGTGTCCTGATCTTCTGGAGATGGTTCGTCCCCCAAACATTACTGACGAGAAGCAGAGCACATGGATTGCAGTTGTGACTGCTGCTCATGGGTGGACTTAGGCCAACTCAGTCTCCATTGGCACATGCTATAGCTCCCCTGAACAGCCATTGTACAGGAACAAGTTTTGATCAGCACCAACCTGTACCAGATCTGAACTGGCTGCATAGCAAGGACCTGGTATCCCAAATACATGCTGAGTTTAGTCATTCAGAACAAGGAATAATAAATATGCTTCCATCAGGAAAAGGGAGTGGAAATAAATTAAAGGGGCTATAGTATCCCCCAATGGAGTTGTTATAAAACAATGTCTTCTTGAACTACGTGAAACTTAAAAAGTTATACAATGTGTCCACCTCCTGTGCCCCCCACCACCAATGTCCAAGAGTGTTGCCAGAGACCAGGATGATGTATGGGAGGGAAGGCAGCCTGCCCCTGCACTGAGTTGGCCAGGAGGCCTACAAGAGCCATTAGCTGAGCCTTCAGCCTCTTCCCTGCTTCATTTTCTCCTCTTGGAATCTCTGAGGATTTTCAAACCCTGCCCAGGGGCCAGCAGCAAATGTGTGTGGATGACATTTCCATTCAAATGTGGCATGTATGCCACTTCTGACAGGAGCATCTCGTCCTGTTGCCTGAGTAAGAAGAACAGCACTGAAGTTCAGGCCCTCAACAAATGTGCCCCACTGGGCACTCAGAGCACCCAAGAGGTTCCATAGTGGGGGCTAAAGAGTCTCCCCAAGGCATTCCTGCTCCAATGAGGTGAGGAAGAGATGCTCTTCTAAATTCTCCCACTTTCTGAGAAAATGAATTAGATGTGTATGCTGTTCACTACATGCCCTGCACCCACTCGTGTGAAGGAATGGAAGAAAACCACTTCTCTGACGCCCCTCTCCCACAGAAAGACCAAAGTGCTCTAAGTGTGTGGACTGGACTGGTCTTACACTACTGAGCAGACATCTCCGCCTGAGGACCTCCAAGAACTACTAGCTACTGGTGAGCACTGTGGAGTATCTCCCCAGCTAGAAACTCTCTGTGTGAGGGTAGACAGACAGAGGTGCTGAGGAGCTAATTTTCAGATGTGCTGAATATCCACATCTGGCATCAGTGAGAGTTCTGGGAGCTCAGGATCTCTGAAAATCATAACTGCATAGATTTTTAAGGCCAGAAGGGACTGTTATAATGAACTCTTCTGACCTGCATACTAGCCCAGAGAAGTTCAATCAAAGATTCCTCAAAGATACTTGGGGTGAAGGTATTGCTGCTGGGAAGTGTGGGTGGAATGTGGGACAAATGGTGTAGGATAAGCAGGGTGTTGGTGAAAAGGAGGTTGCCCCAGGCTGTCAGAGAATGATCAGGGGTATGGCTGTAGATTGAATTTATTAGGGGGCAGGGCATAGAAAGAAGCTAGAGGTGGAGTTTCTGAAGAGTCAGTGGGAGGTGAAATAGTTAAAGAATGAACAACTCTGTGGCACCACTTCCCAACCCATATAATAGGTACAGACACTTCTTTATAAAGAGAATTAGGGTTAACTGCTGCCGGGAAACAGTATCAGAACAGAGCTTTTGATCCAGTCCTGTGTGGGCTATGTCAAAATCAAAATGAATTATAAAGTTCACCTCAGTGTGTTCTTCTTTTGCTTCTCTGCTTTTGCAGGTAAGTGTCAGCATACTTTTTTCCTGTTTCACTCTGTTGCAGTGGACTGTATTTTTGATTTGTTAGAAACACTGGACCCAAACTCTTACACTTGGATGTTGGAGTTATATACCGATAGCCTCAGTCGAGCAACTAAATAAAAGTGATCTGATATTTCAGGTATACTTAGCTTCTTGATCTCCATTAGGTTGCTCCTGATAGTAAGTATTACATCTTATAGCATCAGGAAGATCAAGTCCTGAGACTGAGAGTCATCAATGGGCTAATTCCTATCGTTGTTGGTCTTTCCTTGACCAAAAGTCCCATTCACTGCAAACTGCAGGATTTGACCCACTTTCATTTAACTGTGACCTTTCTGTAAGGGGGAGAGTATCAGTGCTTGGAATTGTATTACAGGTTTTTGTCACATCTTGTAGCCCTTATTTTGTTATTAATATTTGTTAAGAAGGAGGCTCCACACTGCTTCTTGTGCTAGGTGCTGTTTAAATACATAGTAGTAAAATGCTGACCACATTGAAGTTTGCAGTATATCTCCCATTTTCTTGAATTGGGCCATGATTTCACTCAAAGAGGGAGGAGGCTCCTTGCAAGCAGCTCATAGAGAGGAGTTTGGTCTGGGGGTGCACTGGGCCGGTGGCTTGCTGTGCTCCTGTTTGTGATGGAAGGAGGAATAATTTGAGACCTTCCTTTAAGGAGTGCAATGCAGCATGTTCCCTCTCCCACCACCCAGTTTATGCAAGGTGGGATGGATATTATGGTTTTGTTTGTGCTCCACCCAGTTTCTGCTGGTGGAGGGAATCTGGCATACAGATACGGACACTCCTCTGGGCACCAAGCAGTGGTCTAGGTTGCCCTGGCAGGGACAGCATATGAGAAGCATTCATATTGCCTCAAGATTCAGTGCAATTCTGCACACTCTTTTGCCCACAGCTAAAGACCATCCCCGCCCCCAAAATCTTCTAATCTAAATTAAAACAGGACACAGCAAATCATTGTAGGAAACATCCCGAGGGAGGCTGAGGAACATATGGTTTCATAGATGGCTTCTAAGCATAGTTCACTAACATTGACTATGGATGCAGTTTTCACCACTTTAAACTTGGGTTTTGATTTCATAAGAATAAATTGTATTTCAGAGGAAAGCATGGGACAATATGAAGGACTAAATAGAACTGGACATTTACCAAAATACGTAAGATTTTTCTTTGTTTACTCTGATATATATGAAATATTGTTCAATAGAACTGAGCAGATAACTGACAATTTTCATATTCTCTGACTGTCCTACACCCTTCTCCTTCTTTCCACCCGCATCTAACAAACAAGTTTGCTGGCAGGAATGACCACAGAACAGAGAATGACACGGAAAGCATATTTTGAGCTTGTAAACACAAGTAATCAAACTGGAAACTTGATTCAAAATTTTACTCAACCAATCAGGGACCAGAAACTTATCTTTTGATTTATGTGTCTGATCAAAATTATTCAACCCAGCTCAAATTTTAAATGTCAAATGCTCACAACAAATTCCTCAGGAGCAAGTTACAGGTGAGGAAACATACCCAGCAATTATTAAGCAAAGAATTTTGATAAGCTGCTAAATATGGAAAAATGGCTATCTGTTCACAGACAACAAAATAGGCAAAGTGATTTAAAAAATTATTTGTTACAGATTAGTCACTCAGCTCTGTTGCTTACTGTCATAAACCTGAATTCATCCTGTTCCCTACCTGCTATTTTTCTGTATATATTATCATAGAACAGATGGGAATGGGGCGTGCATGTATTTTTTTCCCTAAAGCATACATAGCACAGCCAGTCTTGTATAGTAGTGAAAGCAGTGGACTGTGAGTAGGGATGGCTACCATATCCCAAATTGCTGATTTTCTGCTTTTACATCCACCATCCATGGGAGGGACTATGCATCATTACCATACGTTTTGTAATTCATACATGAGATCTGACACCAGTGAATTGCAAAGTTTATATTGTGCGAGACAAAAATAATTATGTGTAATAGCAGGAGGTGCCTTTTTGATGGGAAACAGCAATCCTGGCATTAAAGTGCTGCAGTAGTAAATCAGAGGAAACATTTATTCATGCAGCTCTAACTCCAGTTGCTTTGAAGTGGAAGTGACATTTTCCAAATGTCTGGCATTGACAAAAGTCAAAGGTATCCAGAGGCAAAATGGTAGAAAGAGATGCCGTTCCTTGTATGCAAGGCAACTTATACTTGTTATGGATCCCCGTCCCCTGATATCTCCCCTTTACAGAAAGGGCGATCACAGAGAAAGTTTTTAATCTGATTGTTACGTAAATGATTTTTGAACATGGCCCAGCCTGGACTGGCTATTTATTTTCATTTACAATCTAAATGTAGGTGATGGTGCATAAAGCAAAGGAAGTATTCTCTGTATCTTAATTTTGCCTAAGGCTCTGTAACAACAACTGATATTTGCTTAAACTTAGGGAAAGCTAGTGAGGACTTTAATCCCCTGGCAAATCACCAAGGACCACATCTGCTCATTCAGCATTTCCATCGTAATCACTTCCACATTACCCATTTCTTAAAATGGAACTTCGAGTTTTCTCCTACCTCTGTGCTATGTACCTCTTCCCAGGATGGGAGGGATGGGGGGTGTCTAAGAAATACAACTGGAATGCAGGCATATAACTGCCCTTGACTTTCAGTGAGAGTTTGGTGCCACAGATGCCTTTAAAAATGTCTCCATTTCTTTTACAAACAATGTTGTTGCTATTCAAGGGATGTATAAAATTCTTATTTAATGTCAGTGTAATATGCACAGTTTATTTTTAAATAACTTTTAGCACTAAAAATTATTCTTCCATCTATCACTGTTACTGCTATATAAGCTAGTAATCATAGGCCAAATTATGCTCTGAGTTGTACAACTCTGCTGGATTCATTGGAGGTTACTCCGTATGTGTATGTACCAGGCAGAATGTAGCCCCCTGATCTGTATTCGTGCTGGATTTCTCTATGGCAGTCTAAATAATGAAATACTGATCCCATGGTATTTCTTTCAATTTTTCCAGCCTGTTTGTGTTCATTACCTCCTCAAACCAATTTGTATTTTGTATTATCACCCAGTCTGTGGCAGCGATGGGAGAACCTATCGGAACATGTGTGAACTCTGCAGTTACTGCAGGTGAGAGCATTAACTGCACTCTTTGTGCCATCTGACTGAAGATGTGCTGAGCAAATGAGACAGATTGGTTCTCATGGGTGACATAATAGGGAATGAATGGACGGGTGCAATGCATGCTTGCTGAGTGTTTTCCTTCTATGTAAAAAGACATTAGAGCTGACAGCATAGATTGCAGCAACTGTTTGGGGGACAGGAGGTCTCTGCTTTATTCTGACTATATTCTATATCTGACCTGTGAAAGCAGAACCCACTTTGTACCTGTGACCTAGCTTGAGACAGATTGATAATTTCTCTTGTTTTCCCTAGGGAAAATGACAAGGACATAAAGATTGTAAAGGAAGGAGCATGTTAAAGATTGAGGATCCTACCATGTGTCTTATTGTGCATGCATGAAGTCCTTAAAGTTGATTAATACGTAATCCTGCCATGGAGCCAGGGGATGGACTAGATTACCTCTCGGGATCCCTACATGTCTATGATTCAGTTACTAGTGTACGAATGCCATCATTTTAGTTTGTTTGCAAAATAAAATGGCTGTTTAAATCATTAACATCAAATTGCTTTATTCCAAATCATTGGATTAAAATAATTGTTCATCTAAGTATACATTGCTAATGAACTATAGGTTTGGTATTAATACACCATGTCGTGTATTCTTTAGGCACTTTATGATCAGTATTGTTTTCTGTGCCAAGGCACCAAATCCCTTGGGTTTTGTAAAGGCTATTTTAAAGTTTGATAATGAAACACTTCTTTTGCATAACCCCAGGAAGAATACACTGCATTGGTGTCTGTTATCGCATCTTCCATGAGGTCAAGTGTGCTGCATGTTTGAACACTTTAAGCAAAATTCAGCTATGATTTCTAAGGTAGCCAGGGGTTAACGTAAGGGGGAAATGCCCAGAAACGGTGTTCCAGGATCCCTTGTTTTTAGGGGGCAGTGTTCTGGGCCCCCCCCTAAAAACAGAGGAATTCACTGGACCAAGTCCACAGCACCCCACCCCTTTCCTGGTGCCTGGGGAGTGCCAGCCTGGCAACACACACCCCTTCTTACCAGCAGCCATGGCGCAACAGCTTGCACGTTGGCGGTACGGCTGTGAGTCCCCACTGGCCCTTTCCCTGCCCCACCAGTAAGGAGGCCTGGGAAGGGTTTGGGGACAGTCAGGCAGCTGGGGAAAGGGCGTGGGTGAAAACAACGGTTGGGATGGTGGGCTGGGGAGGTATGGAGGTGTTCAGGCAGCTGAGGGGGCTGAAGTGATAACGGGGCTGGGGGTGAGGAGGGCTGGATTGGGGACATGGGGAAAGAGCAGGATCACCAGATGTCCAGCAAAAGGAGGACACATCCTCCTTTTTGCCTTGACATCCTCCATCCGGCAGACATTTGTGAAATATTTGATTTTGTCTGGCTTTTTGCCGGATGCCACAAACACTGAGGGAAGCATTCCAACCAGACACTCCAAAAATAGAAGCACACACTGCACACGGCACATTCCCCTCCCAGCTCAGAGGGGGCTTGGCGGGTGGGGATGAGCCCGGCCACCTCTCCCGTCCTTTCCCAGCGCCTGGGGAGGCCCCACCACTACTGGCCTCAGCTGCATGTGCCCCTCTTTTCTCGCTGGGGCCAGCGCCGTATGTAGCCTCCAAACCCAGTGTGGCTGTGATTCCCTGTGGCAGGCCCTTTCCTGCCCCTGCCCCACTGTTTAGGAGGCCTGGGCTGGGAGGATTTGGGCCTCGGGGACAGTAGTTGGCGAGGTAGTGGTGGGGCAGGCATTTGGGGGTTCAGTAGCTGGGGTGGGTGAAGGGGGCCCAGACGTGTATGTGTCCTCCAATGTCCTCCTTTTTGTACTTCCCTGTCTTCCTTTCCATGCTTTGGTATCTGGTCAGCCTAGGAAAGATGGGTCTGATGGGGAGGTAGGCATCTGGGGGGCAGTAACTGTGCTGAGGGGCAGGCATTTGGGGGAGCAGTAGCTGGGGTGGGTCAAGGGGGCCTGGATGTGTGTGAAGGAGGCCCAGAAATCTAGGAGGGTTCTGGGGCCTGCCCAATTATATTATAAACCCTGAAGGTAGCATATGTTATGTGTCTAAGGGCATATCTTACACTTCAAACCAGGATGGCAGTTCCCAGATGGATGAGAAATATCCATGCTAAGTCTAATTGAGCTACTGTCATAAAATAACAAGCAAGGAGTTCTATGGCACTTAAAGATTAACAGGACTCCTTGCTTGTTTTGCAGAACTAGACTAACATGGCTACCCCTTTGGAACTTGTCATAAAATAGAGTGCAACCTCAGCACTGTGAGTGGTGGGAAGGGCTGGCCACCACGAGTACTTACCTAGCATCAGGAACTGCAATGTACTTGGGATGAGGTAGCATCTCTTGGGTCTCATGCAACACTCTATTTTTAATGTGCTTATGTGACCAGAGCTAGCACGGGTATGTCTCTTCAAGATGGGAGTTATACCCCCTGCCTGAAGTGTAGATCTGCCCTAAGGGAATGTATGAGTGAAAACACAAATGGTGTCTTGGTCTTTGGTCTGCACTCTGTACAGAGGCAGATTTGTCACTTAATAGGTGCTAGCTCACACATGTTGGAAACAGATCTTTTTCTCCTCTGGAAGACAAGGCCCAAGAGAAAAAAACAGGGAGTCCTGTGGCACTTTAAAAAACTTAACGAATTTATTTATTATATGATAAATTAGTCTTTAGAAGTGCCACTGGAGTCCTTGTTTGTTTTGCTGACTAGACTAACACAGCTGCCCCTTTGGAACTTTTCAACATGGAAGACCTAAGTGGAGACTGAAAGTTAAAGTTACTGTGTTTTTCTTGGAGTAGATGCCAGGTGGGTGCATGTGCACCAGGAGCGTGATCCACATGCACATCATATCTTCAAAAATCAGTTACTGTCAGGTAAGTAACTGTTCTTTCCCAGACTATGACTCAAAACTTCTTACATTCTTCTGTTAGTTGATTTTCCTGCTCTGCTCCTTCTTTCTGGCACCTTGGCTCATAACCTATGTCAGTGTACACCTCTTCTTTTTATTCACTTGCACATACTTACTGATAGATCACATATAGCTTGTTCATATATATTTATGTTTTCAGCCTTCAAGGGTGTGTTTGAGACAAGGACCTCTCATTGGGTATGTCTACACTTATAATTTAGTTTGAATTAATGAGTATTAATTCAAAGTAAGTTAATGCATGGCTACACTGGCTTTCATTACTTTGACCTAAGGAATGCTTTAGTTCAAAGTAATGAATCCTTACTTCAAAGTTATAAAACCTTGCTTAATTTCAAAGTAATAATTAATTTGAACTTATTAGTTCAAATTAACCCAATGGAGCCATGTTAATTCAAACTAACCATTAGTTCGAATTAACACAGTTTGACATTCTTCATTCCAGAGTGCCTTCTTCTTTCTATGTATTGGGTGGGATGATGGCCCTTCTCGGAGGCCACATTGCCACACCTCCCAGGGTGCCCCCTCCTAAATCGAACTAGCAAGTCTTGTCTATGGACATGCTATTTTAATTTGGGTTTCTAGTGGGGCCATATTAGTTTGACTTAACTATTATTAGTTCAAATTAATTAATTCAAACTAAGTTAATTTGAACTAACTTCCTAAGTGTAGACATAGCCATTGTTTCTTTGTAATTCTGAAGTGAGGAACAGAAGTCCCAGTGACCCTGCTCATAATCTTCTGTCTCTACAAAAAGGAAGTGCCCTCCAATATTTAACATTTCTGTTTCTTATTAAATAAAAAATAAGAATCAAGATCCATTACATGGGGAAGCAACTAAAATCCAAACAGAGGCTTGGGAAAGAGGGACTTAACCAAAACAGATGGCAGAAAGGTAGGTTACATAGATTTTATTACAACACATTCTGTGTTGGTGGAAAAACTGCAGTGAGAAGAGAGATTTGAACAATTCCCATTGCATCTTCAGTACTGCAAAATATTTTGTTTTTTTAAAAAAGAGCCCTGAATACAAATGCTCTTGTAGCCTCAATTCATCTGCTGCATGTAGGATGAATGTAGCTTCTGAAGAGTCCAGGTAACATCCCAGCACACCTGGAAAGCTTACAAGTAGCAAACTCATGAATCCTAATAGCATTAGATAAATGAACAGAGTTGATCACTTGAATTACCTCTTCAAATGTCAGTGTTGACCAACAGTGACAACACAGTATCTGAAATCCCACAGCTTTTCCTTTGCTTATAAGATTTGTCCAAGACCATATGGTAAAACAGTAGGACTACATCTACGTAAGCAAAAGTTAGTTCAAGTTCGAACTAACCATGAACTTCTTAGTTCAGACTAACAATCTGTTCTAGTTCAAAACTGACACTTAGTTCAAACTAGAACACATTTTTAGTTCTAACTAACTGCCTTCCTTTGAACTTATTAAGTTTGAACTAAGCTTAGTTCGAGTCCACATTGCACTTAGTCCGAACTAAGCACCAGTACTAACTATTTCAAACTAAGCATTCCTCAGTTCAAACTAAGAAATGGCTTAGTTCAAACTAAGGAAATCTTAGTATGGCCATAGGTTAAATCAGTCTGGTTTAAGCCTCCTTAATCTGGACTAATTTGCCAGCATAGACATAACCCTAGCAGAACTTGAAGATTTTAATGCAGGAATTCTTGGCTTCAAGTCCTATTCTATAGTGTTTGCTCTCATAAGGCTAGAATGGTTTCATTCTGGCCTGGCCTACACTTGCCACCATTTTCAGCAGCAATCAAAGGGAGATATGTAAGTTATGTAAAATAACTTGCATGTCTTCCTTCGACTTTCTAACACCCATTTATCTTCACATTTCCACTACTCTGAGTTGAAGGGAAATACCATTGCTTCAACTCAGAATTAGTCTTCTGTAGGGAGTGAATTTATGGAGTTTAATTCCATACTGACTGAGCAGATCTTCACTGACTACTCAGTCAATCTGGAAAGATCAAACTGACAGCAGCAAATTCGCCACCATCAGTGTAGATTTGGCCTCTGTTTGGTGAAAGTAGCTCAGTGATCACTAGGTGGGATTTTCTCCTACAAAAGCTCACGTGATTAATAAATCTGTTAGTCTTTAGAAGTGCCACAAGACTCCTTTTTTGCTTTTCTGAGCAACACGGCTATCCCCTGGAACTATTCTGTCTCTTATTAACCTACATTTTTACATTTCTATTGTATTTACCACATGCAAAGATATTTACTGAGGCAAGTTCAATTGCTGAACTAATGCATTCATCTACTCTCATCTGTATCTATAGAGTTTTACACTGTGATGATAGCAATCAGCTACTGCCAAGAGCCCATCCTTTGTCACTGAAAGTCCACGAGGACCCTCAAGACTCTGAGTTACCACTAAAGCAAACAAAGATGCATCAGGGTTAAACATCACTACGCAGTTTTGTCCTTCATCTGCGACAAAAAAGTTCTCATTTGAATCTACACAGACTCCAGAGGGATTCACAAAGGTGAATTTGTTGCCATAGCCAGGTCCAATTGTTTCTTCAGAATTCTTTCACTGTCCAGGATCTTGAGACAGCGGCCTTGGTATTTTCCAAAAAGCTGCCCTTCAGTAACCAGCATCTCTTCAATCTGCCAGGGTGACAAAAAAGTGGTATTGCCCTAGTTAAAGCTGGTAGAATCCCACAGTTCTTGACTTTATTTGTGGAACTATGGTAAGTAACTCAGAAACCTATTCCAGAGTCTGGATGCTAAAGAAGCAAGTAGACCTGGTGCCACAGGACTGCTTGCTTGTTTTGCTGAACTAGACTAACACAGCTACCCCTTTGGAACTTGGATGCTAAAGGTGTAGCTGGGTCACAAAGAAAATTTATTAATAACAAAAGAACAAAGCAAAAAACCAAAAATCAACATTCTTAAAAAAAAGAAAAAACAACAACAACAAACATTCTTTGAATTTTAGTAAACTCCTTAGTCTGTCAGCATCGTGGGTTTATGCAAAGACCGTGAATGGATCTCACCCTGATCTCTTGAGAAAATCAATGTTTCTCATTCAACACAATCATCAGGATTACACAGAACAAAACATCTGATCAACCATATACTTTTCTTACACATTCTTCATCCCCTGAGCGCATTTCAGTCTGTTAGTACAAGAGAGAGAGGATAGTTTGTGGTTAAGGTAATGGAGAGAGACCCAGAGATCTGAGTTCAGTTTCTGACTTTGCTAGTCTTCCTGGCTGATCAGGGACGGGTGTAAGCCCGATGGTAGTGGGCTGTGATACAGGATGTGACACAGAGAAGTGTCAGCATCAGCATGGAATATTAATCTTAAAGAATGCTAATAAGGCTCTGTTTCTTACATTTCTACCACCTTCTTCCATAACCTATGGCTAACAAAAGGGTCGTGTTATTGTTCATCTTAAACTGCAAGCTGATGGGGGCAGGGGCTGCCTTTCTCTGTATTTAGAAAGCATGTAGATCATTTTGGGATCTGCCACAATGTAAATAGTCATTGTGTTTGTGCTCTACTGTACCTTGTTGACTGCAATGTATTCTGGTCTATGAAAACCATCAACCATGTTTGTCTTCAGGATGGCAGTCATTCTCCAGTCAACCTCAATGATGTGAACTTTCCCCCCATCTGTCCACTCTGTCATGGCAATAGCATTGGACTTCAGGACCGCCATCCTGTAGGAATGGTTCCAGTCCATTTTGGGAGACTTCAGCTGGTGGATCATCTCACCCTCTTTAGAGAAGACCTTGATGGCTTTGGATCCATCAGTCACAAGCAGCAAGTCATCCTGTGTGCATGCTACATCTCCCAGATCTTTTTTTGGCTCAGAACCATATGAAAACCCATGCTTATGGCAACCATCAGGGCCGAAGACCTGGATCTGTTTGCTTCCACTGTCTTTCACAACCAGATCTCCAGCCAGAGTCATGGTCACACTGGTTGGCCAGAAAAATTTGCCAGGCTCTGTCCCAAACCCTCCCAGTTCTTTGACCAGACTGTTGTAATATATCCTTTGGATTCCAGAGTGCTTCCAGTCTTTGTTAAATTCAAACATGTCTTTCTAAAAGAAAGAAGGGAATGAACCTTTAACACTCACTTTCCAAGGCTTCCACACTCAAAGCACAGTCTTTCTTGTTGAAAGTTTAAACTATACATTGTCAAAGCAGCTCCTATGGGAGAGACAAGCAAAAATTGCTTTATTTGCTGATTGCAATTGTTTTTAGTTCTCTCTCTGTGTGTATAATAGGGTGTTCAGCCCACCCTGGCCTGGAAGGGGTGAAAGTGACCAGGTAGGCGAATTAATTTCACAGGGTACACCTGGAGGGAGAGCCAGGGAATTGATTGTGAGCAAGATCAGCTGTGCAGGAATAGCCAGGGCCTATAAAAGCCAGGAAGCTGGCAACAGGGAGTACTGAGAAAGATGTCAAGAAAGTAGGTAGTGGGAGGAGAAAAGAGTGGGTTTGGACCTGGTCCACCTAGAGAAAGGGGGAGCAGGAACTATAGGAAGCAGTTCAAGGAAGGAGTAGTGTGGACTGAATGGCTAGAGCCCACAATGGCTGAGCAAAAAATTCCTGGCCTGGAACCTGGAGCAGAGGATGGACCCAGAGGACAGCCCAGGAGAAGAACCCCTGGGACTGTTTGTAGAGAAGGACTTTGGGTAGCCCCAGTCAAGGCATGAAAAGAATGCTGGAGTTCCTGGAAAGAGGTAAGTCTGCAGGGTGAGAGGATGATGGGAGATGTGCCACTTAGGAGAGCTAATCCCCATGATGGCCAACAGGAGGTGCTACTGTGGTGAGTGCAGCCTGTGACAATGCGAATATAATGCTCTTGGAACTGAGACCCCGTTAACAGCACCCTACAGCAAACATACCTGAGGGAGAGGTGTGTAAATGTTTCCCTAACACATAGCTTAATCAATGCACATGAATCCTTGTTTGTGATTATCCCTGTTATCAAATTCTTGGGTTCCTCTGGAATTTAGGCTACCAGTCACACCCAATTACATGGTGGTTTTGTGTTGTGGACCCATGGGATGAAACTGCTGGACTCCTTTTCAGCTGGAACCAAAGCTATTGACTGAATCGTTTCCACTTCTAAAGCGGAAGTCCGAGATCAGATCTTCAAAAGAGCTCAACAGCCACCGACCTTCCCAGTAAGAGCATGGTGTGGGAAGCACCCCTTGTGTTTTGGAAGTGGCACAACTAGTGTGAAGTAATGAGATTTATTCAGACCCTTTTATGGGAGCTGCTGGAACCTGAGGGGTGTGTGGTTGTTTTTAAATCTATATGTAGATTCTTCTCACAATATGAAAAGCTGACCTTTAATCCAGGGCTTCACAGGAGTTTCCAGAATTACAGTATTGGCAGGTGACTGACTACTCAACAGGTAAATCCAATAAATATCTCTCAAATTACAGATCTGAATGATCAGTGGCTTTTCCAGTCATGGGATTTATTAACATGAAGCTGCCTGATGAGAAAAGTGGCTATCTGTTCAAAGAGAAAAAACTACTTCATTGCTGGATATGCCTAACTCTCCATTCTCCAGCACATGGCCATGGTGTCTATTCCAATCTGGACCCTGTCAGAGGCTCCAGTTCAACAAAGCCCACCGTTTAAGAGTTAGAGTCCCACTTTTTTTTAGTGGGATTATGCATGTGGTTAAAATTAAGTTCATGCATAAGTACTCTGTTGGATCAGGATCTGAAAATGCATTGTACATTTAATCTGATTTAAGAAGACATTCCCTGGAATCCAATGGATAATTCCCAGTTGCATATGCAAGGTATTTGAGCCTCAGTTCAACTACGTATTTAAGCATGTGAATAGATCCATTAGCTTGTGTTTAAATCCCATAGAAGTTGGGTGCTTTGTTGAATGAGGGTTTAGAGCAGGGGTTGGCAACCTTTGCTGGCTCCTGTGCCAGCCCTGCCCACCACACCTTCAGTAGGTGCTGAGGGCAGGGCCAAGTGGGGGTGGAGCCAGGGACCCCAGGTTGCAGGGGAGGCTAAGTTCCTTGGGGGCAGGTGACCGACCCTGGGGTGCATGGGGGAGGCATGGTTGAGGTCCCTCAGGCTGGAAAGCGGGCTGAGCCACCCCACTCCCCTCCACTGTGGGACCCAATTGACCACAGGCCTTACCCTGCGCCGGCCCCCCGTGCTGCGCTCTGGCTCTCTTGGTCACAACTTCCAGACCACACTAAGAGGTGGGACCAGCAAGAAAGTCTAAGCAGAGTTGCATGCCGCTTAGGATTGGTCCGCGTGCCACATCTGGCACATGTGCTGGGGCTTGCTGACCCTTGGCTTAGAGGTACCAAGGAGTAAGATATCTGGCCTAGTGCTGAGCGAATGGGTGGGTACCAAGAACTCTGGCATTGTTATACTACTTTGACACTAAACATGCTCTGTGACCTTGATCTAGCCACTTTATCTTTCCAGCTCAATGTCAAATGAGAGCTTTTGTCTTCCCTGACCAGGGCTGTGGGGGAGGGTCACTAGTGCCTGCTGTACAGTGCTTTGCAAAGGGAAAATGCTAAGCAAGTATGCAATCTCCTATTAATTGCTTGTCCAGCAGCTTGAAAATACACATGCACACTTATACTAAGGCCTGGTCCTGAAAAAGCTGACCATTTGCAACATCCACTGAAATCCCTGGAGCTTCTGGGTGCTGAGCAGCTGGTAAGTCAGGCCCTTCATTTAATCTCACAATATGCAAAATGGATGCAGTGTTCTGAAGGGGTCTGAAATTTCTAGAACCTAAGGCAGGCACCAGAGTCTATTGAAATCAGTGGGATTTTTTTCCACTGACTTCAGTGGGCTTCATCTCTGGCACTCAATTCCCTCACCCCAGTCGCAGGTACTTTACCTGTTCATCTAGCTCCTTCAGAAAATAAGAATCTAATGTGCTTTTCCTGCAAACTGGCATCCTTCTGTAGAGCCTAACAGAGGCAAAGCAGTATGTTAAACACAACAGTTACCAAGTGTTTTTTCTGTCATTTGATTTTTTTCAATAGAAAAGAATAAAGTACATTTCACAGAGTGATTGGCTCTTTACAGAGATGAGGAGAGGTCAGCCCCACCTGTGACACAGCCAGCTCATCTCCCCAAGTGGGGAAAATGAAGGTAATTTGATCCAATCAGACCGGGGGGGGGGTTGGCACAGATCAGTGGTTTTCAAACCTTTTCCCTCCTCAGGATCCAATTTAAAAAACCACTTATGCCTAGGACCCAACAATTACATCACTGAGCAATGCATTTGTCTTTAGGTGGCAGCAGCAGGGGACAGCATGACCCAGTTCTTGAGGGTTTGTGACCAGTACTGGGTCCTGACCCTAAGTTTTTGAAAGCCACTGGTGTAGATAGCAAAGACACAGGGGGGCTGCAGAAAACAGAGCATGAGTAGGAGATACTGAAATAGTATAGACTGCTCCCACCCTCATTTTGAGGTGGGTCCAAGGGACTGTGTGTGTCAGTGGACTTGGGGTGATCTGGAGTCCCCTTCCAAGGCTGTGGAACAAAGATGGAAATCTTCCCTGAGGAAAAAGTGAGAGGAAGGACATTTCCTGTCAAGATTTTTGAGAACTTTAATTTGAAAGACTCTTGCAGCCAGGCTAGGGAAACTAAAGAGCCTGCTGAAGGAGAGCATGGCATATGGTGGCTGAACCTGCCATAGATTTATTGCTCTGAGTGATAGTCTGTTTCAGATTGAAAGCTCTTCCATGCAACTGCCTTGCTACCTGTAAGCACCATGCACACAAATGACACAATACAAGGTACAGATCCAGCATGGCTCTTCAGTGTTAACAGTGGGATTCTCCCAAGTGCTGAAGAGAGGCTGGAGCATGAGTCTCCCTGTGCTTTTCATAAGCAACTTCTTTTCCCTTTGAAAAAGCTCATCACTGAGCAACAAGGCCTATCAAATTGAATAGAATAACAAATGTGCTTAAATGCTTTGCTGAATCTGATCCTAAATAATTAGTCTTCAGAATTTTTCACAACACTGTCTTGCATCTTTTCTGTAACATTTGCCCCTATGAGGGCATTAGATTGCACTGCAAGACATGCACAGTTTCATTCAAAAGACTGTTTTTAAAGCCAATGTGTGCTTTTCCCAATCTGCAGAGTAGGGTGTGTGCAAACAGAAGGCACAGGTGAGGTTTTTATAGTAAAATATATGAACAGACTGATACCTTCAGCAATGTAAATCTAGCTTGTCATAGAGGTTGTCAGAGGGAACCACCAAATCATTTAGCCTTCCATCCTGTATAGCACAGACCAGTGAGGTTGTTTACACTGTAATTAAAAAAAACCAAAACATAAGCTAGCCCAGGAGTCTGCAACCAGAAGTTCCAGAGCCACATGCAGCTTTTTGGCTGTCTCCTTGCAACACCAGGTCCCTTCCCCACCACCACTAGGGGACCCTGTGGGCAGTCCTCTCCTGGCTCTAGCCCCTACCCCTGCCACCAGGGGACCCTGCTGGTGGCCCATGCCGGGCTGCAGGATTCTCCCCCCCCCCCCCCAAACTGAATGAATGACTGCAGGGGGCCTGCTCCTGGTTCCAGGCTCTTCCAGTGCCCTCTCTCAATTCTCCCTACCTCCTACCAGGAGGTTATACCCATTGCAGTTCTTAAAACACTAGGTTACTAAAGGAATTTTTAAAAATGGCTCTTATCTTTTCAGTTGCTGTTCCCTGAGCTAGCCCATACCACTTGATCTGGCTTATGGGGCTTGAGCTAAGGGGCTGTTTAAATGCAGTGTAGACATGCAGGTGCCTGCTGAAGGCTGGGTGCCAGGACCCTGTGATGTGGGAGGGTCAGGGTCCCAGAGCTCCTGCTGCAATCTGAGCCTGAAAAACCTCTAGCCTAGCAATTAAAACAGCCTCCATGGCCACCAGTGCCCAAGCTGGCAGATGCTAGCCATGGGTGTCTAATTGCAGAGTAAAACTATGCTAAACGCTGCGGGCGCAACCAAGCCAGCAGCCAGAAGTAGATCGGTGTTACAGCCCACCAGGGACTAAACTATGGTGTGCCCCTGGCAGAGAACACAAGGGATGAGGGGCACCACTGCCAAGGACCTGCAAATGCAGGAGGTTGCTGATTATATACCCAAAACAATGTAATCAATACTCCCTCCACCATTCTTTTTAGGCACATGTAGCATTGCAAACTTGCTGAATATTCTGTGAGGCTTTTGGGCTAGTAATTCTACATTGGTGTAATGCATCATGCTGTGTGAGGTGCCTTCCAAATGCAGAAATACTTACGTTTCAAGAGAAGAAACAGAATGAAACAAATTGCTTTGCAGGAGATTTGCTTCCAGAGCTAGAATGCTGGCCAGTCAAGCTTAACCTCTGCATCTTCCCTCTTGCTTGTCATTTCTGTAGTGGATCATTTAAAACAGACACAAGCTCCTGGAATTTCCTGTTTGTGTAACTAGCCCACAACCCTTCTAAAGGAAAAGGTGTCTATAGCAAGCTCAGAAAAGGAGAGAACTGCTGTACTCACCAGCACTGGATGCAACCTTCTCTGATCCATAAACTAGCAGCAGTTACCATGGTATTATACCTGAGAGACTGGTCTGTCTCTGAGGCTGCTCTGCACTGGGACACCTAATCCACTCCCATCACTTTTGTTTCATCAGCTTTAGCTCCTTTTCTTTGTAGAGGAGTCTTTATCATGTTCTGAGAAACTGGGGAGAGAAGGACCTAACCCAAGCATATTCACTGTTCCAAATGCTACATTGACTCATTCAGAGTGTTCTATCAGTGCCCATTTTGAGATGATGTTTTTTAAACAGCAACCTTTAACCAGCACCCCACTTGTCATTGATTTGGGTCAGCTGTCAGCAGGTGAAAAAGCCTGCAGGAGGGCCGTGGAGGGACAGAGCAGTAGCTGTTGATGGGAATGGGCTGAAAAACCTGGGGAGAGGGGGCAAGTTCTGGAGAGAACTTAAGGTTGTAGCAAATTTAAAGGCTTGGACTGGGGGTTCTGAAGTGCTCTCAGTACTGACCCAAGCCTGCTCCCATTGAGAGCAAGGGGTGATGTTTTATCACTGACTTCAGAATACAGAATTAGGCCAACACTGAGCACCTTTTAAAATCTCACCCTTTCACACAAACCCCCAGCCTCAATTTAAACCTACAAGCTGTGGAAAAATGGTGGGAAAGGCCTTGAAGCTGTTCCCTCCTGGGAAATGTATACAAGATCATTTGATGCACCCATGCCCTCCCACCACACACACTGAGACAGGTGTCATGTGCTAGGCAGAGAAGGTGCAGTTATGAGAATACATGCAAATGTGGGACCAGTCCAACATTTGTTTTGGGGTGTGGTGTTTGTCAGTGACATGGATTTGAAAGCCTCTGGTGAGAGAGAGATACACACACAACACTCTTTCCTTCTGGGTGAGGATTGGAATCGAGCGTTAGCAATGCACCCTTCCTAGCATGGAGAAATCCACCCAGAGGTCTCATATGGGCCTAGCCAGGATAAGAAGGTGGAATCTAGCTCTCAGGTTTCAGCATCAATGACAGTAAAAATGGACAGAGTGGAAGCCCTCCATTAGTCTCTCTCACTCCTCTTGGTCCTTCTCTTTGTAACCCACCACCATTCTGAATGGAATGCCTATTTGGGACTGACTAGCTACCGTAACACTTCTGGTGTGTGTTAGTACAGCAGTTACTGCATAAGTGTCTACGTCCTACTGGCTCACTAGCAGCCCTGTGGCACTCCACAGTGAAGAAAGGAAGGTGCGTCTTGAAACTGCATTGGTAAAATTAGGAACTACCGGAGAGGAAAACTCATAATGCTTGGCAGATCTAATACAGGATGATTCATTGCTGTACTGTGCAAATTCAATACAATAGAGAAACAGTGCAGGTGAACTCTACCTGCTGCCTAGAACGAGTGCTAGTTAGATCCAGTCATATTAGCATTCCTGCCATCATTGAGAGGTTTGGCTAGTGCCAAGGCCCTGAGAGTTGCACTGGCAGAGCCACAACCACATTTACCAACTGTAGATGCATAGACTTGAAGTGTGGAAGGGACACTTATGGTGATCTCATCCGGCCTCCTGCATTGCATGGGCCAGGGAACTTAAGGCAGCCCTGCATCAAGTCCATAAGGTCACAATCACTATTTCCATCACACATCTTAGGTCACCACGTGGCTGGTGCTGTGGAGATGCATGGGAAGGACTGTGATGAAAAGTGATTGTGTACAATCCCTTGAGCCTCATGCAGCCAGTGGATTGCAAATTCTCACTTGTGAGAGGAGCCCTGACTTGAATTGGACATTAGCACAGCAGGACCATGTGTCTGCAAGTTCTATGCACTGATCACTTCATGTTGGGTGCCTTGTCCTGCTTTAGGTCAGACAAAACAGCTCCCTCTCTTACTACAGGGCTGTGATCTCCTCAAATGCTACAAGGTTAAATAGGTGTGTATTTTTAGCTGCTGTCTCCTAGCAAGTAGCCCACAGTTCTTGCAGCAGCCCCCCCACCCCGTTTTGACTTTTGCTGAGTTTGCAACAGCCCTAAGTGTGTGTACTGTCATCTGAGCTATTTGACATTCATTTTTAATGCTGTAGTGTATGCTAGACAATTGATGTGGTTTCATACCGCTCAGAGTATAATGCATCTAATGGGCTCTTCAACAGTGTAACAATTACATGTGATGTACCTAAGGAAGGTGAAGAAACCTTACCTGACACAGATAGATTTTTGAAAAGTTAAAGTGGTTATCCAGTGTCTCCTTATTTATTTATAACATCCTGACAAAGGAATGAGCTGGTAAAAGAGTTGGGGCCCAAAACTGGATTCATATCACCCCTGCAGAGCAATATGGGTGAAAAATCAGTCCTGCAAGTCCTTAACTGTGTAAGTAAAAACTCCTCTTCAGGAAAGTAATTCCATGAAACTTCTTGCTATATTAGGAACTGAAGGATCACACACCCTTCATCTGAGACATACCTGCAGGTCATTTTTCTCTTTGCTACATTTGTGTGTTTCCTGGAGTCAGATGCTTAGCATCTTTGCCCAGGGGCACCCAGAAGTGGGACTAAAAAAGTGTCCTTCCTCAACCCTGAGTTTAGGATGAAAAACCTGAAATTAAATGATGCATCATGAACTCGTTCTTATGTAAAGCTATTAGATCTATAATAAACATAATATAATGCCTAGCTGTTAGTGCTTTTCATTAGTAGATCTCAAAGTCTTTTACAAAAGATGCAAGTTGTTGTTACCTGCATATTTACTGATGGGGAAACTGAGCCACAGAGTCAAGCTACTTGACTTAGTCAAGGTCACCCAGCAGGTCAATGGGAATAAAACCAAGGTCTCCTGGGTCCCAGTCCAGTGTGCTATTGATTTACACAAAGTTTTTTTTTAAAGGGCTGTTTGTTTTTCTATTAATAGTTTAAATCCAAACCAGGGACCTATGGGGCCTGACGCAGTGGCCACAGATTAGCAAAACTCCCATTGATTTCAGGGTCTGCAGTTCCCAAATGTTACATGTCAAGCAGCTTCAGATTTGATCTTTCTGGCCCAGATTCTGCAAAGTGACTTTAATATGTGCTTGCGCACCCTTGACTTCAAGGGGATTTAAACACTTAAAAGCATTTTTAAGTGCCCTGCAGCAGTAAGGCCTACATGGATTTCTTGAATGCTTGCTTAAAGGGAGATGCAACTTGTGATTTTTTTAATTTATTTTACCATTCATAGCATCTTTCTCCTTCTCATTACACTAATGTGACCTGATAGCAAGCATGAAAAATCAGGATGAGATAGGGGTGATAATAGGTGTCTATATAAGACAAAGCCTCAAATATCAGGAGTGTACCTATAAAACTGGCACATCTGGTCACCCTAATTACAACAGAGTTTCTCTTCTGTAGCTGTGGCACCTGCTGCACACAGGAGCGGGGGCAGATCTTGTTAACACAGTTGCAGTCTCAGCTCTGGCATGAAGACTACATATAGCAAAGTGAATCACAAAAGGCAAAGCCTCTTCCATTCTGCTGTTCAGTAAAATGCATAGGCTTACTGTCTCATAGCTACCACAGTACTAGCAGCAAATATTCTTCATGCCCAAGCATGTTTTAGTATATTTCTAATCCTTTGCCAACAGAGACTCAGTTGGGGGAAAATCTGAAAAAACTGGAACAGATTATCTACAAGCCCTCAACCAAATCATTGTTCCCATCCCAGGACAGCCACTGCATCTATCAAAGGATACCATCCTGTGCAGTTACTGTAACATAAGAGCTGACCAATTTGTAACTGGAGATAAGGCCCTGATGCTTTGTAATGGACATCTCTGCCATACACAGTTGCTGTAGCCACGTATCTTTAACTGGACCAACTTTTGTTGGTGGGCGAAACAAGCTTTTGAGCAGAGGCCTTGTCCATCTATGCTTATGTGGCAAAATCTGTCACTCAGGAGGGTGGTTTTTCACACCCTAAGAGACAACACTGTAGCCAGCAAAGTTTCACAGCTACATGCAAGGTAGACTAGATGGTTTAGTACAAGTAGTTAACATATATTCAAGGGATCAAGCAAGATGAAGCAGCCTATTAGCAGTCATAGGGACAAAGGGGGAGGCAACCAGGGCTGCCCTTAAGGTGGGGCAAGAGGGCTGATTGTCCCTGCCCCCGTGGTTCTGTGGGCCCTGCCCTGAGCAGGACAGTGCAGGGCCCAAACTGCTGCCCCCCCCCCCCAATCTGTGCTGTCCCCCACCCCCTCCCTGCTGCTTTTGATGCAAAGCTGAAGGAAGCAGGTTGGAGCAGAGGGCAGCCAGGAGCCTGACCAGCCTCCCCTCTTGGCTGGTCCACTCAGCCCAAGGGTGGAGCCGACCAGCTCAGAGACCAAGCTTCGCTTCCCTCACCCCTCCCATGGGCTTGCTGTTCCACCCTTGGGGGGCAGGGTGGACCAGCCCAGAGGTGCGACAGAAGAGCATAGTCCAACCCCTGGACCAGCTCAGTCCGCCCCTGGCATGCAGGGAGGGGCCTGCACAGGCTGATTGGCCCCAGGCCCCAGCACCCCCTTAAGGACGGCCCTGCAGGCAACCAGGGAAGGGGTGTTAGTGGGTTATAGGTTGTTGTAGTAAGCCAGAAATCCAGGGTCTCTATTCAGTTCATGATTTTTAATGTCTAGCAAAGTAAATTTAAGCTCCCTGATGTGTCTTTTGAAAGTGTTGTGCAGGTTTCCTTTGAGAAAGTGGACAGATGGGTCAGCTAAAGTGTAACTATTTATTAAAAAGCGTTCACCTGCAGGCGGCAGGATGCTTTCATCATTTTCCTGTGTGAGTTAAATTGTGAGTGCAGTGATTTTCTGCTTTCACCTACATATTTGTTTTTGGGGCATTTTGTGCACTGGAGGAGTACACTGCATGTTGGGATAGGCATGTGTAGGCTTCAGTGATCCTGAAAGGTGTGCTGTGGCATGGTTGTTCATAATGGAGATGTGTCCACAGGTTTTGCAGCTGTTGTTTTGGCAGGGTCTAGTGCTGTTTTGAGTTGGTGGGTTGTGATCTGTGGCGAGCTTGCTTCTGATGATGAGCTTGGAGAGTTCATGGGGTTGGTTGAAGGCCAGAAGCTGGGACTCGGGAAAGATTTCTTTCAGGATGAAGTCCCCATCAAATATGGATTATATGAGTCCCCGCTGAGTATGGTTTGTAGTAGTTCGATGATACCCTACATGGGTTCTGATGTGGAAGGTAGGTGATAATTAGGGGTGTCCAGTCAGAAGAGACTTTATTTCTTTACTAAAACAGGTTCTCCTGAGGAATTTGGGTAGCCTGTTTCAAGATGTGACTTACTCCTCTAGTAGTGTGTCCTTATTGAAGGAAGGTGGGTTTGAACATGTTCAATAGCAGCTGAGGGCCTGGCTGTAGATTTCTGGGTGTGTCTGGTGTGGTTACTGGATCTCTGAGGATCAGAGTGGTTTCTTGTAGCTGGTTATCTGTCGGGTTCCTTTGCTGGTGTCCCGGAAGTTGGTCCTGGTGTGGAAGTGTTCCAGAGAGAGTTTAATGGACAGGAGGTGGGGGTTGCAGTTGTGGTGGAAATCTGAGGAACTTCACATTCTCTGGCCAAAGGATGAAAATATCATTAGTGAATCTCTGATACACTGTTGCTGTGACGGGACGTATCGCTTCAGTAAAATAATCCCTGTCCAGAGGAAAAGCACTCATGAGTTCCTCCTGTAATCTGCTCTTACCGCCTTTCTCATCATGGAAACTGTAAGCGGTGCAGCCTAAACAGGCAGCATTGCTGGTTTTTCCTGTAATCCCTACAACAACTCTTTCCTTAGTAATAAATAAGTCATAGAACAATGAGTGGCTAGCACTGCTTATATGTCTATGAGGCATTTCAGTTGTTTGCGAACGTAAACTAAACCCTATCCACCATAAGTCAGAAATGTTTTCTTAAAACACATGCACATACTTTTGTCGTGAGTTTGGCAGGGTGGCCTCAGCCTTTCTGGGTTACCAGATCTATCCTTATGTTGTCAAGGCTTGGTCTACTCCAAAAAGTTAAGTAGACATCACTGGTTAGGTCAACCTAAACCCTGGTGTAAACAGCACTATACTGACAGAAAAATTCTTATTTTAGAAGAGTTGTATATTATTATTATTTGAGTTAAAATTTAACTGGGTGCTTGAACAAAATTACACCTACCACTCTTCTTTGTCTCGAACAATCTTAACAATGAAATAATATGGACACTGCAAACTTTCCAAGTAGTTAAAAGCAATAGCCATTTTGTGCATAGGTTACATTTAAAGAAATTAGACTGTAAGTAAGCTGTTATTGATTGTTGTATCTAATTGTTATGCATTAAATGTAGTCTATATCATAAGTGAGGTCATTGTGACAAAGGTAATTCAACCAAACATCACTATTTTTAAACAGCTAATTTGCATGCAGCAATTCTATCAGTTGTAATCACTCAGTGGTATGAGGGAAAGTGGACAGATGCAGTGGCTAAAGTAAAATTTGGCAGGCCCCTGAATCCTCCTAATCAGCAGGCCGCCTTCCCATATCATCTGGGCCCCCCTTTGTGGATAAGTGGGCCCCAGCCCAGGCAGGCATTTGCAACCACTTCTCAGTTCCACATGCATCTGTTATTGTTCCATAAAAATATTTATAGTTTTGTACAGCATTTATGTCTCTATCAATTATTGTCACAAACTAGCAAACGCTGTATAACACAATAAGTATTGTGTGGTTAACAATGGTGGGGCATAGGACTTACTGACAGCCAAGACAGGGTAGAATATGTGCTCTGCTGGATTTTTCTATTTTTAGGGGCCCTGGAATGCTGGCCCCTTAAATTTATGGGCCCTGGAACTGCATTCAGGGTCATTCCCTCTTACTTTAACTCCTGCATCCCCAGTGTTCCCCCCGCCCCCAAAAACCCCCCCCCAAAACCACACCCTGCCCCCAATACCCAACCCCAGCCCCTGATAGCCACTCCTCATCCCCACTATTCCCTTACCCCCCCAATACACACCCATGAACTCCACACTCAACTCCCTGCTGACCTTGTGGGGCCCTGGCAGACACAGGGCTCTGTCCACATCAGGGGGAGTTGTGCTCAGGATTGGGGCCACCCCCCTGTGCTGTGTGTGTGTGGGGGGCAGGAGACAGGCTGGTAGGGGGCCCTGGGCAGCAGCACAACAGGGAGCCCCGAAGGCCAGCAAGCACAAGCCTGTGGCTGGACCCTGCTGCCCAGTGGGGTGTCCTGCGTCAGTGCTGAGAGAGGTGAGCCAGGGGCAGGGGAGAGGCCAGGGCCTTGGCCACCAAGCAGGAGGACCCCTGGTGGGCTGGGAAAGGGGCTTGAGTGCCTGGCCATGGGGACAGTGTCTGCCCCCAGAGTCTGAGCTTCTTGCTCCTGAAGGGGAGTGCAGCTGGGCCCTGCGCTCATCGGCACAGGTTAAAGTAAGGCAGAATTCTTTCTTCTATTTTTAGGGGCCTGAGAACACTGGTCCCTAAAAATAGTGGGGCCTGGAATGGCATTGCAATGGATTGTGCCTTACTTTAACCCTGGACACATGTTGAGAATTCCTATTTGTAGATTATTGGGCTCAGCTGTCACTGCCCCTTAAAGAGTCCATGGCTGCATTCTAGCTGGGCATCAATGTTTGAAAGAGACTGCACACCTGTGCAATGAGGTTATACTGGTTGAGAAACTGAGGGAGGAGTGCTGGGGGAGCCCTTACAACTTTGATACTAGAGGTTCAGGGAATAGGCACTCCTTGAAGTCCTTTCCCAAAGCACTGGTCTAACTGACTGGGTCCTCCAGACCAGTAAGTCAGTTGAAAATTAAAGGACATGTTTTCTGATACATCTCGGATACTTTGCGCAGTTCTAGGGATGCAAAGTGGCTGTAAATTGACCAGTGTGCTCTGGCCAGTCAAATGCCCTTAAAAGTTACAATTAAATAAATGTTTTAAGGTTTCATACTACCGGTCATCAAATAATTAGAAATAGCACCCAGTAGAACTCTTTGGGATTTTGTTTAATGTCTGTATATGAAATTTATAATCTTGGGCAGGGAACTAAGGAAATTCCCAGACAAAAAACTACATTAAGATGGATTAAAGGGATTTTTAATCCTTTAATTACCAGTATTTATTCAGCCTTTAATTACTATAGTGATATTGTCAAACCAAGCACATTAAAGGCAGGAAATCTGAGCATAAGCTTTTTTGGGCTATAAACCACTTTGTCAGATATATGCAGCGGAAATGAAGTGGGTTGTAGCTCACAAACGCTTACACTCAATTAATTTGTTAGTCTTTTTAAGGTGCTACAGGACTCCCTGTCTGTTTTGCTGAAACAGACTAACATGGCCACCCCTCTGGAATCCAACGAATAAGACTGGCGGTTCTCAACCACAGTTGGGACACATTACTGTGTCAAGACACAGCAGCAAGCGTGTTGTGGAAACAGGGGGGACCGAGGGGCTGGTTTTGGCCTGGGGCTGTGGGGCTAGCGTGTCCTGTATGGTTGCACATTTCCACCAAGCATGTCATGACCCACAAAAGGTTGAGAACCACTGACTTAGACCACAGCACCACCAACTTCTAATCACCATAGGCATAGGGTAGATTGAAACTGGTGGTGGCTAAATGAGGAAAAACACAGCTCATCAGCATGCCCTGAGCCACCCAGCCCTGCACGTTCCATGGTTTAGTACAAAGGAGAGGACATTATTATTGATTGTGTTATTCACAAAAGAAGGAATTTAGGAGGACTGGTTGGAACTGGGCATAGCATAACATGCACTCTGCAAGCTTCTTCTGGAAAACCTTTGTGTACCTCAGTCCCCACCTGCAACACCTTGACTATTACTGTGTCAGTGCCAGAGCACTGAGATGTATTAGTCTGATAAGGAAAAGGAAACAAAGGTGTAGGTTATTTAATGGAACCATCTAATGCTGACTACTGAGACACAAACAGATGCTGGGGACCGACCACCAGCTTCCTTGTCAAAAGATATTTGAAGTCAAAAGGTGCCATCTCCTGCCGACTTTGTGCTTGTGATGCCATCTTACTCCCTCTTGGGTAACTTAAAGCTGACCATTCTAGGTAAAAAGAAAGAATAGCACACAGACTTTTTGTAGTAGGGTTCCACCCTGCCAATGCTCCAGGAAAGGGCAGCTAGCAGTGACGTAGACAGAGCAACAACATGCGAGCTTTTAGGTTCCCACTGAATATAAATTGTAACACAGTGACAGTACCAACTTCTGCCTGGGGGTCATAATGAGAACAACCTGTACATGTTCATGTTGCTATGTACGCAGAAGGACCAGCTGGGTCATTTAGCTTTCCCTTGGCACCAGCACAGAACTGTCCTCTGGACAAATCCTTTGCCCAGTTTACGTCACACCTTGCTGCTGTTACCCACAGTCCATTGCAGCTGACTGATGCTCGTTGCCTGAATCACACACATTAACAGGTGTGGATCTGCAGGAAAGGTTCAGTGGGTTTTTTGCTTCACTGGTGCATGTGGTTAGTTACTTGACCTTCTGCTATCAGAGAGGTAGGGGAAGCACTCGCAGAATATACACCCTAGGATAGACAGGTCCAAAGGGCAAGGATTACCAAAGCTGGGGAGAAAGCTCATGCAATGTTTTCTTGTGTAATTATTTTGAAACTGGCTTTTGTTTAGCCAACTAGAAGGCTTTATTGACCCCCTGTGAATGTGTAGCTGTGTCTGGAGCAAAGGATAGAAGTCTTCATTAGCCTACATCCCTCCTGTGCTTTTCTCATTTCTCCTGTGACTAGACCATCTAGAAGCAGGGGAGGTGTGACATGCCTGGATGATGTGGCATTCCTAGGAACCCAGGGTTTGAGGATGAGAAGTGTGTGTAAACTTCTCACATTTTCACTGTCAGATTTTTTCTTCCCCAGGCTCAAGGGAACTGAGAGATGATGTAAAGGCTTTCTAACCATTGCTCCTGTTGCTTTTGCCTCTGACGTTCATTATATTTAACACAGAGCCTGCAACAGATACAATGCACAGTAATAATATTCTCAGACAGTGGCCAAAGAAGCCAGAACACCAACAGTACTCCTGACCCAATTCCCTCGAGAGGCTTGGGGCAGGATGCTGAGGTGTCTTGGCTTCTCAGACTTGGCCAGGACTCGGGTGGCACTTCAAACAACTCAAACTCACTGTCAGCCCTGGTCTCCCCACTTCTCCTTAGAATAGTAGGGATGGAAATGAGGAGATGCTAGGTGCCTGTGGATAAGGGGACCTGGGCTGTTCTGGAACTACCCCCAAAATAAAAGGGAATGGGGTGAATGGGAGTCTGGTTTAGGGCAGACTGTTAACAACCCTGACTGTCAACAGTGGCCACATTTCTCTGGGACACCTCCGCTTTATTTGCTTTGCAGATTTCTCTCCTAAGGAAGGATTTTGGCTAGTGCCCTGCTGAGTGGTGTGTCTTTCCCCAGTGAAGTAAGTGATTGAGGTTTCATGAGCAGTGGCCACTAGAAGGCCACGCTAATGGCTGCTAGCCAGAGGCTCCAGGTGAGCTGTGAGGCCTTGGGAAGGGAATTGTCTCTCTGAATGAAGGGCATCAGGTCCTGCAGCCCTGAAAAAGGTGCTTGCCTGCTATGACTGCACATGCAACAGGGTGCTAAGCCAGGCATTGACTGCAGTAGGGCTGCAGAGGGATCTGCACCAGGAACCAGCTACAGGTGAGGAAGCAGATTGGGAGAGGGGTGAGAGACCAGAGATGTGCCCCAGTGGGGTTCCCTCAGCAGTCAGGAAAGGAAGACAAGTCTAGAGAAGTTGCAAAGAAAAGGTGGGAGAGAGAGGGTGGCCATGCTATGTGATCTACAAGATCTTCTTGCTGTTGGAAGGCTTGACCCTTCAGTGTTTTCTGCCTATCTTAGTCATTGCTTGCTAAATCCTTACTGAGGCCATGTACAAAGGGGTGCTTCATAATATTCAGCCTGGCTTTGCTGGGGAATTTGTGCTTCACAGAAGTCTTCATAAATTCAGGAACTTGAGCCTGTGATTCAGAGGTGCAGAGCTTGCCTTGCTCCCAGCTGCAGCTGTGATTGCACAGCCCTTTTTGGACACGGGCATGACAAAGAAAGCCCCCCGCACCCATCAGCCATCTTTTGGGACATCTGGGCTAGCTATGCTCAGTGAGTGGACAGAGGGGCGTATTTCACTGCAACACTAAAACCTTAGCTCTGCAACATTAAAACCTTAACTCTGTGCCAATGTGAAAATCTGTAATTCTCAGACCCCTCTACATTTAGTTATCTAATGTGGAAATAAAAATCTTCTAGGCTCTAGCTTCTCCCCACCCCCTTTGAATGCCAGTGACTTCTACCAGTGAAATCAGTTGCCTTGACTCCCAGCTCGAGGGGGTTGGTGGTGTGAGATTGAGGGGACACAGGACTTGAAGTGTGTCGTGATCAGTCTTTTTTTGTTTGAGTGTCAAAATGTTTTCACCTGTGGTACCAATTAAAATTAAACACATTTGCTGATCAAAGGACTTGCCCCTTGGCATCAAATCCAGGAGTTACCCCCTGCACTGTACATAGAACATAGGACCAGAAGAGACCACTGGGATCATATCTACCATGACCTCCTGAATAACATAGGACAAAGAGCTTCACAGATTGCTGCAGTGCGTGGAATTCTTCCCTCATATGTAAGTGGGCAACACTGTGCCCAGCAACTTGTGGTTGAGTGTCTGTTTGAGAAACACATCCTGGTTTCACTGCCATGCTCCACATGCTGGAGAGTCCCTTTTAGGCCTTGATAGGATTATTCAGTTCACTACTCCCCATGTCTAGGGGTGCTGGCCAATGTTCCCTCACAGCGGATGATGCAGCTGGGCAAGTTATGGTGTTCACTGAGCAGTGCCGGTGCAACACGGTGAGCCCACTAAGTGTTGCAGGGAGGCGCTGATGATTGAGGGGCACCAAAATGGGGAGTGCACCATTGCAGCACGCTCTGATGTCATTTGTCTGCACTGGCATCTGCTGTGCTTGCAGAGGGGCGCCAGAAATGGTAGCGCCACTCCTGTCACTGAGCGGCAATTTGTGAGGCATGGTGCTGCCTGGGCAACAGTTTTTTGGCACTGGAAGCAGCAGCATGTCTAAGTATCTTAATTCAAAAGAACTGCAATGATGTCTTTTTGTTGGAACTTTAATAAAAATGTTAAACTGAAATACTGTAGTTTTATTAATTTACTAAACAAATGTGAGACAATGACCCTTGCTGCCGATCTAGCCTCTACTGTCATCTACACCTCACAGGTTTTGTTGCTTGTCTTTGTCACGTTTCCAAAAGGAAACATCATCCAGCAATACTGCTAAGGTCCAAAGGGGTAGCCATGTTAGTCTAGTTCAGTAAGAACAACAAGGAGTTCTGTGGCACTTAAAGACTAACAAATTTATTTATTGCATAAATCTGAAGTGGGATTTTTTCCTACAAAAGCTCATGCAATAAATAAATAAATTTTAGTGCCAGGGTCGGGGCACCCAGTCAGTGGGGATCCAGACCACAACATGCTGACTTGGCTCCAGTGTCACCCCCAGTCCTCTCTTCCAGCCCCCTGGGCTACTCCCTACTTGTCATGCTGTGGTTGTCCTCTCTGAGGTCTCCAGCATCCACAGGATCCTGGGTGGTGGCCTCTGGGCAATTCCCTGGCTGCATTTGCTCCTCTGTGAGGCTATTGGGGTCACTCTGGCTGCCAATCCAGGGCTGAAGTAGCTCCAGCTCAGGAGCCTCCAGCAGGTGTCTTTCCTCTTTGCTAGTGAGCCCTGAATGAGCTGAGCTGCTCCTTTTTGTACTAGGGCAGCAGCCAGAGCATTCCCAGCAGGGCCCAAGGGGTGGGGCCTCCTCCTTCCTTAGGCTATACAAGGTTTGCTCAGTGTGGGGTGTGGCCACCCCATCACACCATGTAAAAAAAATTGCAAATTATTATTTTTTGTCTACAGTCCAAAATAATTTTTTTCTAATTTTGATTCCCAGCTATCTAGATTAAGAAGCCACTTCTGTAAGTTATCTCCTCCTCACGTAGCCATTGGCAGACCACAGTGTCACAGGATGCACATTTGTGCACCCTGGCGTATGATCTATATGATTTTTCCTGATCACTTGTACACTGTGATTGTATGATATGTTGCTAGTTACACCATGCGATGTTTCTTTATGGATGCTCATAACCTAGTCCACATTATTAGTATATCATGTTTCCTACAACTTCATGCATGCACACAGATGTTTAGCATGGCTCAGGGGGCTGGGAGACAGACAGAGCTCTCTCACAGCAAGCAGAGAAGCACCCAGTGAAGACAGCAAAGATATGCTAGATGAGGTGGCTTGGAAGAAACAAAGGGATCACCTCTGCAGAGAAAGGGAGCGGGGTCTAGGGGTTTTGGAGAGAGAGAAAAACATTTGGAAAGATTTGGGACTTTTTGGCCTGGGAGTCTGTATCTTGAAACAACTTCAAGCAAGATTTGGGCCCTGCCTGGTCACTGACAGAGACTGGCTGTATGAAAGTTTAACAGCCGAACCCCTTGAGCATGGACTTGAGCTATGAAAGCAGTTTTAAGTGGCAATATTAGGGTAGTATGCATGTTTTACCTTTTATTTCCTTGTGGTCACTCCTGAGTCCTGACTCATTTATATTGTGATTCTGCCATGATTGGCCATATTCTCACTTAGAATTATAATCTGATCAATAAACTTGTAGTTGTTTTCTCTAAAGCTGTGTGATCTGTAGAGGGTGTGCGTGAAGACAGCTGTGCACAATCCATTTCTTTGTTAAATGGACAGACTTGAGTGTATGGTGGTTGGGCGAGGGTCCCAATCTCTGTAGACAGTGGCTCCTGGTGTGGTAACTGGAGCCAGGGGTGCTTGCAGGAGGGCTGTCCTCAAGTAACCAGAGGGCATACCCCCACTGCTTGGGACTGATTGCACGCTGGAGACCAAGTAGACTGACTCAGGAGTGAGTGGTCACTTGGCAAATCAGGGTTCAGAAGCAGGAATTGGGGGTCACAGCAGCACAGCGGATTGGATCTGGTGAGCAGCCTGTCATAGTCAGGTCACCCCTTGACCTTCTTTTATCCCCATGATTCTCTCACGGTAGATCCAGTTTTACTGGTCCACAATACGGTTTGTAGTTCTTTTCTGAACCCATTCCAGTTTCTCATTGTTCTTTTGAGGTGTGGACCCCTGACAGCTGCTAATGGTCTCATCAAAGCTGTGCACGGAGGGAACACTGTCTCCCTACATCTACTTGACATTTCTCTGCTTTTACACTGAGGATCATGTTACTCCTTTCTACCACATCACCTCTTTGGTTACTTTTGGGCAGTTGCTTATCCACCACTGTGTGTCTTTTTCAAGCCATTGCTTTTCAGCATATAGCCCGAGCCCCCACACACTATTAGTGTCCTATGCTCTTTGTTCCCGGTTGGGAGCAACAAGGGGACTCTTAGGGCTTGTCTACAGTCCAAAATTAAAACACACTTAACCCTCTTTCCGTGCATTAACAAATCCACCATCTACACCACGAAGCCCCTTAGTGTGCAACAAGCACCCTCTAAATCCAGATTAATAAAACCTCATGAGTAAGACCCCCAGCCGGGCTGATCAGCCCCCCCCCTTTGGAGCACACCATACACATGGGGCTGCTTCTGGTGCAGCCTGCCTGTGACAGAGGCTTTGTGGTGCAGTTGGTCCTGCCCTTGGGGGTGGACCAGCTGGCCCAGGGGCAGGGCAGGAGACCAGGCCCACCCTTGGAGCCAGGTGGCTCCGCTGCTTCCCAGCACATCTCAGCAGAGGGCCCCCCCCCATTTGTGGGGGCCCCTGGGCCCCCCCATGTGTTAATTCACCTGTGTCTGCCACCCCTCCTGGCCCAGCTCCTCCTCCTGCTGCTGACCAAGGCAGATGTGGGTTTCAGAGTAGGTAAAGCAGGCAACAGGACCCCTTACTGCTCAGGGCCCTAGGTGATCGTCTGCTTTGCCTATCCCAAAAGCCACCTCTGCCTCTCAGCTTCCCCTGCACAGCCTCTTTTGCTGTTTGAAGTGGTCCTAGTGTGGACACACCCCAATGGCAAAAGGATAGCTGTGTGGATGCAGAATTGTGCACTAAGTAACACACATTTATTAAACCTCAATGACTTAATGTGGAATTATTTTGTAGTGTAGACATGCCCTTACCTGCTAACTTGATAGCCGCTGACTGATTTACACCACAGAGGGGGGTAGGATGAGGACACCACAGCCAGGAGGGTTGCTGTGCATTTGAATGATGAGACCCTGTTACAGCCTACCAGGCAGCACAGGGGTGACTGCAGAGTCCTACAAATGCCTTTGTTAATATTCCTACTAGGTTCAATGGGGGTGCAGAGCACTTTTGAATATCTGGAGCCAGCTATACTGGGCACGTTGAGGGCCTTTCTGTTTTCATGGCAAGAATTGGGGTATCCAGGTGTAAAACTGACTAATGGCCACTCACGATAACACCTCTTCTCATACCTAGCTCTTACATAGCACTTTTCATCAGTAGAGCTCAAAGCCCTTTATAAAGGAGGGTGGGATCCTTATCTCCATTTTACAGATGGAGAAACTGAGGCACAGAGCAGCTCTGTGACTGGCCTGGGGTCCCCAACAGACACAGGGCCAAGCTGGGAATAAACTGAGGTGTCTTGAGTCCTAACTCTGGTCCTCTGTCCACTAGACAACTCTGCCTCTCAATTGTGCAAGCACCTTGACAGGTTACAGCATAACAAGGAATCATATAGAATCACAGGGTTGGAAGGGACCTCATAGGTCATCTAGTCCAGCCCCCTGCCAGAGGCAGGACCACTTCCACTAAACCATCCCAGTCATGATTTTGTCCAGCCGGGCCTTAAACACCTCCAAAGATGGAGACTCCACCACCTCCCTAGGCAGCTCATTCCAATGCTTCACCACTCGCCTAGCAAAAAGTTTTTTCTAATATCCAGCCTCGACCTCCCTAACCGTACCTTGAGACCATTGCTCCGCGTTCTGTCCTCCCGTTACTACCGAGAACAGTCGAGCTTCATCTTCCTTGGGGCATCCCTTCAAGTAGTTGAAGGTTGCTATCAAATCCCCCCTCAATCTTCTCTGCTGCAGACTAAATAAGCCTAATGCTTTCAGTCTTTCCTCATAGGTCTTGTGCTCTAGCCCTTTAATCATTTTGGTTGCCCTCCTCTGAACTCTCTCTAGCATGTCCCTGTCCTTTTTGTAGTGGGGAGCCCAAAACTGAACACAGTATTCTAGATGTGGCCTCACCAGTGCAGAATAGAGGGGAATGATCACATCCCCTGATCTGCTGGTAATACTTCTTTTGATGCAGCCCAGTATGCCATTGGCCTTTTTGGCCACAAGAGCACACTGCTGACTCATATCTAGCTTCCCATCCACCATGACCCCCAGGTCCTTTTCTACACTGCTGCTACTTAGCTGAATGTTCCCCAGCCTGTAGCAGTGCATGGGGTTTTTCCATCGCAAGTGCAGGATTTTACACTTGTCCTTACTGAACCTCATAAGATTTCTATTGGCCCACTGTTCCAATTTATCTAGGTCTCCCTGAATCCTGTCCTTGCCCTCCAACGTGTCTACTGGTCCCCCCAGCTTGGAGTCATCTGTGAACTTACTGAGAGTGCAGTCTATTCCATCATCCAGATCATTGATGAAAATGTTGAACAGAATCGGCCCCAGGACCGACCCCTGGGGCACACCACTCGTTACTGGTTGCCAGCTAGACATGGAACCATTGATTCCTACACGCTGAAAACATTGATCTAGCCAGTTTTCAAGACATCTC
Organism: Podocnemis expansa; assembly: GCA_007922195.1. NCBI lineage: Eukaryota > Metazoa > Chordata > Testudines > Podocnemididae > Podocnemis > Podocnemis expansa. The sequence continues at coordinate 12,709,148 of ML681995.1, read as the reverse complement.
TGTCTCAACCAAATAATCTCATCCTTCATGTGGGACAGAAAAGGGAAATGACTGCAGCAGAACTAGCTCAGGTAGGGGTGTAGTGCTGGTGTGTTTCTGGAGGAGAGCAGCAGAAAATGCATAGAAGGGAGGTACACAAAGAGGATAGGGTGTGGCAAGGTTGCTTGGATTTAGTTAAACCGGGGCTTGATTTTTAGGTATGGACCTGTTGGGGGAGGGCAGAAATTCTCCCGTTTGTGGAATTAGGAACAAACCTTGAAGAGGCCTGAAACACCATTAGGCCTTTGCTAGCCAAAGGCTGAGATGAAGTAGGAAGTGGGATGGGAAGAATGCCCCAACCACCAGCGCATCCAACAGCTGGAAACTGGAGAAACTGTTCCCTGCATTCTGCTCCCAGGACTACCTTATCCCTGTGAGCCTCTACCTGGTAGGAGTGTGGCAAATGTGAGGCTTTTTCTGCACTGGATGGGAGAAGAAGCTCTATCTTCCTGCACACCACACCCTCTTCATTCTCTGGGTGGGATTTAGTCATACCAGCTTGTCTACCCTCTCCTCCTAGACTTTGAGAACCTGAGAACAGCTCTAATTCTGCCCTTGCTGCTACTCAGTTTAGCAGTAGCAGAGTGAAACTGAGCTGATTCTAGTCAGCATCACAGAAAGCCAGGAAAAGACACCTGAAAATGCCAAGATCCTGGAAGGCTGCAAAAAGGAGAACAGATTCTGTCAATATTAGTGGGTCACCTGATGTCAGACCCCCCCAACAAGCTGCAAATAATGCTTCTGATTCCCCACATTTTTATCAAAAAGCTAAAGGAAAATATACTTAATCCCTTTGCTGCATTTCAGTCCCTAGCTCCCAATCAGACACTGGGTCTAGTAAAGAGATAAGTTACTTAAAACTCCATGATCTTTAACAAAAGTCTTCTCATGACTCCAAAGGATCAGCCACATTACCAGATCAATATCAGTTTCAATCTTACCCAAAATACCACAAAGCCAGTCAATCCTTTAGTTACTAAAACTAAAGGTTTATTATATAAGGAAAGAAACAAACTATAATTAAAGCAATTGAATACATACAATGATTCCAAAGTTTATATACATCAGGTCCTTGGTAGAAATTTGGAATTTGTAGGCTTGCATAGTCCCTCTGGTGTACATCTAGTACCTGGATGCATCTCAGTCCTTTGTTTCACAGCGTTAGTTGAAGATCAAAATAATCAGAGGTAGGTGATGGTCGTAGACTGAAGATGAAGTGGTGGTGCTGCAGCCAGAGCCATCCCTGGGGGCGAGGGTGCAAGAGGAGCGATGGCCCTGGGGCCCTGTGCTGACCTGCTGGCCCAGCTGGCAGGGCAGGGTGGCCCAGGGGTCGTGCTCTCCCAGCCCATCCCAGGGTCGGCTGTTCCACCCTGGGGGTGGGGTGGGCCAACCCAGAGACAGGGTGGGGGAGCAGAGCTCATCCCCTTGGCCAACCCATCCCACCTCTGGGGCAGATTGGCTGACCTGCCCTGCCAGCCCAATGTGAGGAGAGAGCTGGGCCCCTCCCAGACTGATTGGCCCCAGGCCCCACCCCCACCTAGGGATGGCCCTGGGTGCAGCTGCCTTTTATGTCCCTTGGCGTTTTTCATGCTGTATGTGAAAATTTAGAGGAATTAAATGGAGTCCAGAGTCACATGGGCAAGTCCTGGTGACTCATCAGGTCTCTCCCTGGGCCCATTATACCTGAGAGTTTTCTTAGTGGGTTATTAAACAGGCTGTGGTCACAGCCATTCAGTCGGAGGTGTAGTCCAGAAACACAATACAAGTTGAAATACAGATACATCAAACATATTCATAAATTCTAATGCAGATATGGCACATATACAAACAATCTACTCACTCTTAGCAAATTATAATCTTTTTGTCAGTACCTGACATGCCCATATCTCACATGACTTATTGCAATTTTGACATATTGATAAGAAACAATATAACAAATGGTGCCCTTAATCCAGCCAACATCACAGGCAGGAACACTGTAGTGCAGTGGTTCCTAACCTTTTTCAGGTAGGGGACCCCTTTTTAACAAAAAAATATCCCCCCCCCCCATGCAGCTGATTATGTAATCTGGCCCATGTGGGCAAACTCTGGCCTGCATCACTCTGGTGGTGCCACTGGAACAGCCAGCGAGCAGCGCTGCCACCACCATGGCCTGCACAGCTGGGGAGCTGAGCCGAAGCAGCTATGGCCCCCTGCCCTTGTCCCTGCCAGGGAGCTGCTTCAGCCCCACCCCCCTGCCAGGATCTGGCCACGGGAGGGAAAGGCAGCCCTGGCGCGGAGCATCAGGGCTGTAGCTGGATTTCGGCCTCAGTAGAGACAGGCTCTGCAGACCCCCTGCAACATGTCCGTGGACCCCTGGGGGTCCCTGGATCACAGGTTGGGAACCACTGCTGTAGTGTATACACTTGCGCAGTTAGGTCACTATGCTTAACTTTGTAGAGCAGGTGTCTCCTTTGGAGTTTGACAGAGCAAGCCAGGTTTAACTAATTTCTAGGGCTTCCATTCTGCTAGACGTTTGCTTCTGCTATCTGACACAAAGTTGCTTGGTTCTGGCATGTTGTCTTATCACAGGCATTTTAGCTGTTTGAACAACACACTCATTAGCCCTGCATACCACCTGCTACATGTTTTTAACACTGCCTTAATCCCAAATGAGCATGAGTAAATCCAAACTCTGGTCTGTATTTCTTTGAAATGGTCAGGCTAGTTCAGAACAGCCCATAATCTGTTAGTGCAGAGCATCATGATATCTGGTGGGCTCAAGACCACGAGTGCCAACCTCAAAGCAGACTGTCAAGAAACAGGGCACAAACTGCAAACTGGTTGTACATTCCACAAAGTAGATTTCACAAAGTAACAAGTGTGAACTCCTCAGGTACAATAACAGCCTTTTAGGGAAACATGGACTGCCCCTTAGTATTCAACTCTATCTTGTCCCTCAGGGAAACCTGCCTTTGCGATAGATGGTCCCTTATATCAAAAAATCACAATAATATTCAAGTTACTTTCAATCTTACAGGCCCAGTCAATTACCTCAGCTCAGTTGTACTCGGATCTCAAACCAATTCTTGTAGCCAATCCTGTAACAAACTAACTAACGCTTATTCTTTAACTAGGAAGAAGAAATGAGATATTTCTAAGGTTAAAGCAAGTAAACATACACACAAACGAGGCACAAACTTAACTGCAAAAGCATTTAACAACAGCATCTATAAGATGCAATCTTATATATCCTTTAAGGCCAAATCAAGTCAGGCAGCTTAGGGGGTCTCCTGCTTGTGTTTAGGAATCTTTGCCTCTCACAGTACAGGCAGCACAAAGATACCAATTTCACCTTAATGGACACTTTTATTCCCTTCCCCCAGCATTCAAGCTTGATGGGATGTGAGCTTGTACACGTAGCCTCTTTAGGAGTGTGAGGGAAGCAATCAGCAATGTCTTTTGTCCACAATGGCTTGTCTGATCTCCATAGACCTTGGTTTGCTGGAGAGAAGATAACACCTCTTGTGGTGAACTCATATTTTGCGCTCGGTAATCCTTCTTGGTAATGGTGGGGAATTTACAGTGTTAGCAGATGATTTTTTGATTAGAGGAAACATCTAAACATTGCCTTATAAACTGGGATATAAATATAAGTAGGATTAATCCATACAGCATTCTTTGTGCCTTCTAGAAAGTCTAAAGACAGTCTTATAACTATAATATTGATTTTAATTCTACTAACCCACAGGTGAGCCAGTCTGGTTTCCAGCTGTGTATCTGTTAGTGTTCAGTGATGCCTAGGGGTCTTGGCATGAACTGGCACTGGTCTGCATCACTGTGCTTTCTCAGACATAAATTTGACCATGCTTGGAGTATAAATAGGTGCTGGCTCAGTTCTGAGGTAAACTCTTTCTTGCTAGAGCCCATGGTCCTGCCATCTTCACAAACTGTTACTACTGAAATACAATCAACTGTTGGCAACTATTTAAATTTCATGAACTGAAAAGCATATGAAATCTCACAAAAATACAAAGGAGAAAATATTGAGAGAGTTAACTGAAAACCAGCTTAATTCACTAGCCTATCATCACTACTGGTCACAGCAGTAAATGTCTTGAGTTCTACTAAAACAACGCGTATTTTATTTTACAAAGATAATGGGCAAAAATGCAATGAAGTTAATGCTGTTCTTAACCCAAATTGTCAGTTGCAGCCATTGCAACCACCTCTTGTGAGCTTCATACTTGTTTCTCTAAAAGTTCCAGCTCTGGAAAGCTCATGATTATATAAGAGCTTCACTTTTCACTCAAAAACAAGTTTCTAGAGCTCATGGTTACAGAGAATCCTTGAAAATCTGATGTTGAGTGCATGTTGAAGTTTCAGAAACCAGGAGGCAAATATAAAGGAACCTCAAAAGATGCATTTTAAAAAAAAAATCACATAGCTTCTGCACACTTCAATCTGGCAACTGAAACTGTAGCTGTATTCCTTTACATTTCACTGTTAAGGCTGAAAGCAAAGTCACTCCACTGAAAGGGGCTGAAAGTACATTTATTATGGCAGGGATGGTCAAAAGCACCTAAGGGATTTAGGAATACAAATTCCACTGATATGTATTCCTAAATCCCTCAGGTGTCTCTCAACACTCCCCCTATAATTGCTATATGTTTAGGGGCATACCCAATCTCTGTGGTTTTAATCAGGCTACCTCCTGTAATCCCCCAGGACCATACTACACAGCAAAGGGTATATTGCAGATTGTGTGCTTTTGCCTCAGGGATTGCTGCTTTAACCAATTCTGGACAGTTGTACAGCTTGATCTTAAAATACACACTGTGTGTACATGCTGTAGCTTTTGACCTAGCTTCAGGCACTGGACACAGCATACATACAGCTTAATACAGTTCCACCAGGTGATTACCAATCAGCTTGCCAGCACAGGGGTGCTTGAAATTCTTGTTCAGACCTCCTCTGAAAACATTTCCAGCTGCGGTGCCCTACCCCAGATGTGTGGGGACTGACAACTCATGAGTGGTCACCAGCACGCACCAGTTTGAGAACCCTTGTCCCAGCAGTTGAGAAACCCAGTGGAGTCCAGGAAGGAGTGCTGGACTGAAGACCATGCAAACCACAAGAGGCCACAGATGACCCTCTGCAACACAGCATCTGTGCCAGCTGCATTCCCAGGCCTGGGGTAGTTAGTGGTGATGGTGAGGCTGCCCTGACCCAGCCAGAACTGGATGCTGCAAGGTAACTGCAGTAGTGGTAAGTATGTTGAGGGGAGGCATTTGTGTCCCCCCCCCCAGCCTCTCTCCTCCCCTTCAGATACAGATGCCCCCTCCTGGGCAGCTGAGGGAGGGTGCTGTGGCCTCTCCTCTGGGGAGCAGGTACAAATGCGGGCTTGGTCCCCAGCAATGTTTTCCCCAGGACTTGAAATTGGGGAGGGGGGTATAAGGGGAGCTTTAGGGATGGCTCACTAATTTGGTGTAACACTGTTACTGGCTGACCACTGGGGGGGGTGATGGGAAATTCAGGAGTGGTGTAGGAGTGGTGTGAGGGAAATCTCTCATCCCTGGGCTCCAGCCACCCTCAGCACACCCCTATGCAGACCCCATAGCCTGCCGCATGCAACCTTGGCTTCCCTGGCGGGACAGGCCCCCAGGCTGTATCTGCAGCTGTCAGGAATTTCCCTAACATTCTCCAACACCCCTGCCAGTTGTCAGCTAGTAACAGTGTTAGACCAATTTAGTGAGCGCCCCAACACCCCTGAATCTCCCAACACCCCTGCCAGTTGTCAGCTAGTAACAGTGTTAGAACAATTTAGCGAGCACCCCAACACCCACCTGAGTTTCCCAACACCCCTCCCAGTAGCCAGCTAATAAGTGTTACACCAATTTAGCGAGCACCCCAACACCCACCTGAATTCCCCAACACCCCCCAGTTGTCA
>ML681995.1:12484558-12703170 GCA_007922195.1 Podocnemis expansa | reverse complement strand
ACACCCACCTGAATTCCCCAACACCCCCCAGTTGTCAGCTTGTAACAGTGTTACACCAATTAAGTGAGCACCCCAACACCCCCCAGTTGTCAGCTTGTAACAATTTTACACCAATTTAATGAGCACCCCAGCACCCCCTTCCCGCCCCCTAATTTCAAGTGCTGGGGAGGCTTCAGGCGGCTTCCCCCGCCGCAGCGAGCCCAGCAGGGGGCGCCCCAGCGGCGCGCGCCCGCAGCCTCCCTGTCCCCATCCGACCCGCCGGGCGGCAGCCGCGCCTCCCCCTGGGGTCCGGTCCTGGGGCGCATGCGCGCGCGCGCGCACACACACAGACGGGCGCGCGCGGCGGGGGGGGGGGCAGGTCGGCGCGCGTGCCCAGAGGCGGGGCCTGAGGGCGGGGCGCGCGCCGGCTGCCGGCGAAGTTGAGCGGCCGCTGTTGCCGCCAGATCCCGCCGACGAGCCCCGCAGCAGGGCGGGCGGGGGCTCGGGATGGCTGGAGGAGGCGGAGGCGGAGGCGGCGGCGGGGTAAGGCACGGACGGCGCTGCCCTCGGTTCCCCAGCCCGCCGCGGGTGTGTGTCGCGCGGCGCTGAAACGCCCCCCTCGTCCCGCGGGGGCTGCGACGCCGGCGCCCCTCCCCCCGCCCCAACGGCCGCAACGGCTCCGGCGCGAGCTCGCAGCGCCCCCTCCCCCCGCGCGCGGGGCGCCCCCGGCTGGTGCCATTCCCCGCCCCGCGCCTGATTCGCTTCCACTGGCTTGTCCCCGCGGCAGGGAAGTGGGATCGGGGGCAGCCTGCCAGCCCTGGTCCCGCAGGGCAGGGGCGCGCCGTAAGACCCGAAATCAAACAAAACCCCTGTCTTTCTGGGGGGTTAGCTGGTCCCAGCGCGCGCTAGGCACCCAGACTGTCTCCAAGGCGTCTTGTGCTGCTGGCGGCTTCCTCTGATAATGCTCTGGTAGCTCCCCCAGTAGTGGGCTCTGAGGCAGCTTTATTGGCTCCTAATTCCACAGTCTCCCAGCAAAGCTATTGTTGCGGGGAAAGCAGAGGGTCAGAGTGAATCGCCGACTTGCTGCTCAGTGTTTCCTAGCTCCGGAGGAGGTATGTCGCTACATTGTCAGAGTTACTAACTTCACAGGATGCTCTCTGGACAGGTGTGCTTTGCCTGAGGCCTTGCCCGCAAAAGGGTTTCCTGGAGGAGGGAAGAGAGTAAGCTTGTCTTCTGTTGTTTTTTTTCCAGAGGGGCGGCCGTGTTAGGCTGTGTGCAGCAAAAGCAAGGAGAGTCCCATGGCATCTGAAAGACTAACAGATTTCTTTGGACATAAGCTTTCATGGGCTCCAGCCCACTTTGTTGCTTTTGTGGCTAAAAAAGTAGGCTTGCATCCGGATCTGAGTGCTGAGTTCTGTGGTCATTCCTACTTTTTCTGGAAAGGAGTGCCATATTTCTGATTTTGTTGCTAGGGAAACAACTCTAGGGGAGCAAGGATGCAATACCTGAGTAAGGCAAGTTGTGTTGGCAAAAGTCATCTTAGACTCCCTTCTTTGCAGACAAAGCTGTGCTGTTTTGGACACCTGAATGGAGGGTGGCAGGGTGACAATGTGGACACTTTTCCCCCCTTAAAGCAAGGGACATCTGTAACTCTTGTCAATTTAGTTTCTCTAACAGTGCAGTAAAATTGACAAGTAAGGGTAGTCGGTCTCGCAGGGAAACAGACCAGTAATAAAAAGGTATGTGGGGGGCAGGGCAGGGCAGCAGGGCTTGAACTGCCCTGGCTGCCTGTCCCAGAAAGTGTGGGGTGGTGGGGACAGACACTTGGACTCACCAGAGTCATGGTGGCAGTTTGGAGCAGCCACCTGGGTTCTGCAGCCCACTAGTTGCCTGCTGCCTGGGACCAGAGTGAATCCTGGGAAGAAACCATGCCACCACCAGGGAGAGGAGCTCTGACAGCTTCAGTCCTCTGCCACTAAGGATGGAGGAGCCCTGGCAATTGTCCCTCCCGCCTGCCACCAGGGATGGAGGTGCCCCAGCAGCTTCAGTCCTCCACTGCCGGGGATGGAAGAGCCCTGGTAACTTCAGCCCCCTGCAGCTGGGGATGGAGGATCTGGTAAGCAGGGCTTGAAGCTTCTGGGGACCCTCCATTCCCACCTCACTGTTCCCTGGGGGCTTCAGGCTGGCTGCTGGTGGGATGGAGGAGCGGCAGCAGCAGCTGCTGCCTAGAATCTGCTGCAGCTGATTTTCCCAGGGTCCCATGTGGTAGCAAGGAGGCAGACCCTCATGGCTCCACTGCACTGGCAGCAGCTAACCAGGACCAGATGAGCCCCAAGTGGCTGCTCCCCTGGGTTTCCCAGGCAGCTGCCACCTCCACTCCCTGACCTGTCTCCAGGAAGCACTAGGCAGCTGCAGCTGCCTGCTGCTTGGGACTCTGTGAAGCCCTGGGTACAGTGTCTGGGATCACGGCAAGCTCCCCCACACTACCTTTGCTGTCACTGAAGTGTTCCTAGTGAGGACGCACTCCACCAACAGAAGGTTGGTTGTGTGGACACCAGCGAATGCTATAATTATAGCAGTGACTGTTTGCCAGCAAAATTTTTTCCTGGAAGAACTCTGTACTGTAATGGGGCCTAAGATGCTAAAGTTGCTCTCTTACATAGGATGGCCCATGCAGTGTAGGGTCTTGAAGATGAGTGCTGTCTTGTTGAGAAGTGTGGTGGAGTGATGTGCTCTTGCCAGCTAGGGTTGCTGCTGTGATTTGGAGCTGTAAGATTAATGTGCTTGCACCCAAGCACAGGGGTTTCAGCCTGGAAGCCACAGAGGTGTGACTCTCAGTGGGCTAGACATAGTCTGATGGTATAAGTTTCACTTTCTTTTTCACTCACAGAGGGAAGACACTTTTCATGGCTTTTCAGTGTTAAGGTTATCTAGTGAGATCAACACAGCTTACTATTTGATGGGGGAAAAGTTTCCAGCCCTATGAAGGGGGATGGGACTGGAGAGCTGGTGATGGGTTTAAAGCTGAGTGTGCATGAGTGTGGAATAGTGGGGATGGTGGAGCATAGGTCAAGTTGATGATGGAGTTAAAGGACATGCTATGCATAACTAAACGTTGGAGTCTTGTCTGAAGGGGTGCCTGGAACGGATTCTAGCTCTGGTGGCTATGTGCTGCTAGTTTGGAGAAGTGAGGATCAGTGGGAGGTAGTGGAACAGGATTTAGCTGTCTTCCAGAAGTTCAAAAGACTTAAACCCTACTCTGAAAAGCTTGGGTCTAGAGTGGACACTGCCTCACCAGTCCAGTACCAGCAGACTTGCACAAGAGGAAAGATGTTATTAGTACTCTGCTAATACGTGGCTGTGAAACAAAGTAATCAAAATATATAAACAGTATCTGATTAGAAGATTAAGTGGTCAGGCATGCATATTCGGTTTGTGGGACACTGACCCAATTCCTCAGAAAAGTTGCATTGGATTTTCTTTTACATATCTGATTAATGAATCTGGTCTGATAGTGAACATGATTCTCTACTTCCTTTTTACTATCAAATGTATAGCTGAAGAGTTGGCTTATCTTTAAACAACAGCAGCTCATAAATGTGTCTTTGAGATAATGATTTTTATCTCTCCACATTGAACAAATGCCAGCATTAATAGCAAGAGTCTTTTAAGCTCAGAATATGGTTTTATTATAGTTAACAGGAAGAGTTGTCAACCTTCTATACTGAAACAACTATTTCTAAAACCACCCAGGTCACTGCTGTGGAGACTCTTTATTTAGGGTCACAAAATATAAAGTTCTTTTCCGATCTATTTTCTGTAAGTGCCTCTTGATTGGCATTGATTATATTGCTCTCCATGTTGCATAAGTTTGATGTTCTTTCACTGGCTGCCGTGAACCTGCACTTCCCAAGCTGCACAGTGGTTCCTGGAGTGTGAGGATTATCAGAGCCATGGAGGGAGGTGGACTTTAGCTAAATGGGACTGAACTACTCTGATCCTCCTTCAATACCACACCACTATTCCACTCCTGATCGTAGTAATTACTCTCTGTATCAGATTGGTCTGTTGTGCACAGGGCTGTACTAGTCCCTGGGGCTCTCCCTTTGCTCCTATGATAGGTAATCCACACAGACCAAACCCCAAGTCTTCTGCTGCCTCCTCAGATGGTAGAGGTTGCTAAGGAGCAAGCTCTGTCCTGAGACAGACCACTAAACCTTTGATGCTCTCTGGCTGGAGCACACTTGCTGGCAGCCGCCCACAAGAAGAAAAGGAAGATGTCCAGTAAGGACATCTTTTCCTTCATGGGGGAGCTGCCTTCTTGGGGGGAAGACTTCTCACCAGGACTAGATGAATGCAGAGGCAGTCTAGGGCAGGCACATACTGAGGAGTTGGTTTTTGGGGGGGGCCAACCTGACCTGTGATGCGGCACCCTTGCTTCACATTGTGATGCCATTCACTGAAGCTGGGCTTCACCCCTTTGTGATGGCATGGCAGCACTGCAGTGGCCAGTGCTGCTCCTCCACTCTGCTCCTGTGGCAGCAGCTCTTGCACTAGCACCTGAACTAGACAGTCAGCCAGAGCTTTGCTACCCAAGGTGCTGGATGAGGAGCTGCATTCATGTCTGCTCAGGGAAGCTGGCCAGGAGAGGACTGGCAGAGGGCCCTGGGGTTGATAGGGCAGTGTTCATGCAGTGGGAGACAGTCACTGACTGACCTGGAGCTGAGGGGGTTTGCTGACAACAGCTGTGTATGTGACCTGAGGCCTGAGTGACAGCTGATCTGGCCCTGTTCCTTACCCTTGGATAGCTCCCCCGTGCTTCTGGACTGAATTGTGACAATGAGATTTTTGAGTCTGATTTAAACAACCCCAGTACTACAGTCCAACATGCCCCTTCAGAAATCATTATGCCACGGGCGGGACACTAAGCATTTAATGTTCAATAACTCGGCATCAGCCTGCTTAATGGCCTTTTGTAGGTGGCTTCACAATGGTTCTTAGACACCTTAAGGGCCTCTGTGTCTCTTAAAAGGCTGCTCTGTCACTAAGTATAAACCATCCGGGTAAACCACATACAGACACGCTGCACTGGAGTGTCGCTAAGGACTGACTGTTAAAGATCACCATTGATCCTTCAGTGGGTGTTCTTTGCATTGGAGTGAATGTCAATGAACATGAACTGTTTGTCCGAATGACTTGGGAACTTTTATGTACAAATACACTGAGAGATATTTTAAAAAGTAGCAAATTACATTACTTCATGCAGCACTGAAGCTGCTAAATCAGAATAGTGGGTCTGTATGACAGGAGACAGCCACATGTGCTATATGCTCTAAATAGCTTTATGTGTTTAGCAAGCCCAAGCACGATGTGCTGCAGAAATGGAATTGGTGATTCAGTAGGTGGGACCTTGCTACCAAAGGGCTAAGGGCTTAATACAATTTAAAGTGTCCCAACTTGCTTGTGAGGCAAGTTTCTTTCTGACCTCCAGCTGAGGGAGTTGGCTTATGCCCTGAAGCATGAGGGTTTATATCGCTTCCAAACTTGTATTTATTTTTTAATCCTTACTAATGTAGCTTGGAATGTTTCCTGTAAATGTCCAGGCTTCTTCTGAATCTGCTAAGCTTTTGGCTTCTGGGATCTTGTGATTTCAGTGGGCTTTGGATCAGTCCCATAGTTAATGGTAAAATTAGAAACAGAAATCAGGAATCCTAACTCTCCGCATTGTGCTCAATACAGCAGTTCCAGCTGGGCCCTTCATCATAGTGCAGTCATTCTTCAGAGAGAGACTTAATGGCAGTTGCCACACCATGAGGCTAAAACTGCACTACTTCTGGCTCCAAAGGGCCTGAAACTCCATTACGTGAAAGCCAAAGGAGTATAAAAGAGGGCTTGAAGTCAGGGTGTGTTACAGTGCAAATGAGAATTGTCATCCAAGTTTATACTTAGGCACCCAAGTAAGTGGCCACATTGCCTCCAGTCCTGTTGAGCACTCAGCATCTCCCATCGACTTTAATGGGAGTTGCTTGGTGTGTAGCATGTCAAGAAAGCAGACTGTTTTTTAGATAGCTGAAGGAGGATTTTAGTCAAATTTTAGGCACCCATTTTTCTAAATCTTTGGTTATGGATTAAAATAATAAGAATTTCTGAGTTAGATGATGCTTAAGGTGTAGTGAACTGGAACAAGAGTTTCTTTCCTGGCGTTATGGCAAGGTGTATTAAAAAATTCTGCAAAACCTGTTTGCTGGCACAAAAGCAGAATTCTGTGGATCATTTGCTGATGCCTGTACAGGATTTCGCTGCAGAGTGGAAGTCCTATCACCCAAGGGTGCCGGGATCTGAAATTCTTCAGCGCATCTACTGAGCATCTTGGCTCCTGCTTAAAGCTGATTAAAATTTTTCCTATGTGCAGTGATTCCGCGTACCCACAATTTGATATTGATCCTGTCTGGCTGGGATCCCATCTAACTTCATAGGATAGCGAAGAGGGAGTATGGTGGTTTAAAGATTGATTTTCATTACTTATTGACCTACTGGCACTCATTGCTTCTGCAGCATTGGTTACCATTTAAGAAAGTCAAACCAGGTGTGGTTTTTCTTTAAATACAAAGAGACCTCATTCATGCTTATGCCACAACTGTACTGTGAGACGCACACAGGAGCAAAGTAGCTTCCTTATGGGTTGTTAAATCATTTTGTACAAATTATGCTTTGTTGTAGCTGGGTAGTATGCAGCTGACGTGCGAGAGTGGCTCCATTGTTAATAACTATTCTGATGGAGTAGGTCTTCTAAAATGCTCCCCTTTTGAGACCTGTGTTCTTTATACTGTCCAAATACTCATGACTCTCTGTGTAGGGTAGTATACCGGTTGGCTCTGTGCCAGCCCCTCCTCCCCAACCCTCAGCCCTTGCTGTCAGCCCCCTCTGCCGAAAAAGAGGGACCGCTGCCTGAAGGTTTGGCAGCAGCCACAGCTGGAGTGGGAGATAGGGGATTCCCAGGTATGCTGTTGGAAAGCAGCCGCCAGGAGGGGCTCCCCAGGCACACTGCAAAAAGAAGTTGCATGGAGCAGCTACTCTCCGCAGCATGCCTGGTGTAGGGTTCCCAGGCATGTTGTCAAAAAGAAGTTGCTTGACTTTCCTTCCCAGCCATGCCTCTGAGAGGAGCCACTCTCAGTGGTTTCTTTTGGCAGCATGCCTGGGGACACCCTCTCCCAGCACACTGCTGAACGGAGCCATGTGGAGCGGCTTTTGGCAGCAGGAGCAGCAATTTTGGCAGTGCTATATGCCACTCCAAATGGGCTCAAGTGCCCTCTTGGTACAAATGCCCAGGGCTTCTGACCCATATACCGCCCATCAAAATGCTGGGCCAAATTCAGCAAAGCTGACTCAGAGGAAGAAAGTTAGGGGAGGGGGAAGAGAGGAATGGGTGGAACAGTTGCTGCAATCTTTTCTGGAGCAAGGGGTGAGGTGCTTGTCTGTCCATTCCATTCATGGCAGAAAACACAATGGGTGAAATCCTGAATCTGCTGAAGTCAGCGGCAAAACTTCCATTGACTTCAGTGCTGCCAGCATTCCACCCTATCTCCATCTCTCCAGTCGATGACTAAAAAGCTCTATCCAAGTAAATCCTTATTATGAAGTTCATGTTTCTAACTCTTCCATGAGCATTAGCAATGCTCCACCTTTAGCAGGCTGTAGTCCTGCATGTTCAGTAGATTTCAACAGTAACTTGTCCACAAAACAAGGCCTTATTTTAATAGGGGGTAAAGCTATTTGTACCTTTTCTCACTGTGTACCTTTTATGCCCTAGTCTTGCAGACTGTAATGCTCGCAAAATGGAAGGATGATGATGATGATTTTGGAGCAAAACCTACTAGCTAGTATTTTTTATACTTAATTATGTCTCTCTCCTACCATGGTTTATAATTCTGTTACATGTGCAATTGCACATCAAAGAAACCCAATGCCCAACACCTATTACAAAGAAATATCACTTGGTACAGAAGCTATTGTTTTTCAGTGTTGCAGAATTTATGTTGAAAAACTTGATTTAGGAGGAGAATAATTTTTGAAGAAAATTTTAATTTTGGGTGCCTTTCAGTATTTGTACCTACAAGTAATTTGGGGCCCGGTTTTTAAACCTTGGTGCCTAAAACTATATGCACAGGCCAAGGTCCTTTGAAGGTGGTTGCTGACTTTTCCGAGCACCCACACTTTGTAAATTAAGCCCCTTTAAGGTGCTGCAAGTAGGGGGGCCTAAAATCTCGGTCATAAGATTTAGAGATGGACTTTTCAAACGTGTTTAACATTGGCTCACCTCTGTTTCCAGTGATTTCAACAGTGGTGGTGTTAACTCAATGCTAAGTGATTTTGAAAATCCCCAGGCCGATGCCATGCTCATTAATTCAATATTAACATTTCACATTTTAGGTGAAAAACTAACTATTTTTGTTTTGACTCTACAGGCAGAAGCATTTGTTTGGGTTAACGATGCACTGGCTTATTCTCGGAGTGTTGCTAAGGCCAAGTATGATTTTCTGTTTGGTGGATCATAAAAAGCGGAACCTTCAGAAACGGGTAATTGCTTTTTCTATCACTTGAAGGTCACACACAGCCTGATTCTCAGTTACACTAAAGCAACCTTACAGTGCACTGGTGTAAAGGTGCCTTAATGTGCATGGTAATGTAATTGGCAGTGTGAAGCGATCTTGTTCAAAATGAGAATGGGATTCATTGTGTCAGCACTGATGTGACTGCGTTTCTGCAGGATGTAGTTCTGCCTTGCTCTCTATTTAAATGGGGACACTGCCATGTGACTGCAGAAAGTTGTGGGCCAGACACATTCAGTATTTCTCCAGGAGTTTGTATAGTAAGTCCTGCAGCTCCTAATTCTGCCAGTTGTATAGTACAAGTAATTTTAGCTACACTTTCTAACACTGTATGAATCAAATCACTGCCAATTTTCTTTATATTCACCGCATGTCTGCTTAGTCTTGCTGGACGATTCTATATCTGTAACTACAGTTACCTGATATTTAATTTAGATATCTAGGCAATACTCTAGCTTAAATTTTCTCCTGTGTTTGTATTGGAATAACTCCATTCACCATTTTATTTTCTGTATGAAGCTGCAGCAAGCAGTAACATCTAGGGATCACTCATTTTTACCTCCTCCTTGGTAACAAGGACATTCACTTTCTCCCCCAGCTAGCCCTGGGCTAAGCACACTGAAGAACTGCAATGTGAGATGTCCATTTCTCTCAGTTTTTGTTCTGATTACTACAAATCCTTGCCTTTGTTTCAGGAGTGAGAAACAGTCTGGTCTGAGGAGATGCTGCTCCTCGCATCTTGGTAAGTCAAATCTTCCAAATGATGCCCTGCCTTTAAGATGCCATTTTTAGCTAAAGGGAGGATTCTCTTATCACCAAAATTCTGCAAGAATCTGTTCAGAAACTGACACTGAAGTTGCCCAGAAAACTAAATGAATACTATTCAAGTCCTGATAATGAGGAATTTGTCCAAGGATTTTGCTGAGTTTTAGCTTGTGTTTAGGAAATACAACAAGCCTAATCTTTAAGTGTTTATTTCGGAAATGTAAACAACGTTACAAATCATCAAACATGTACCAAAGTACAACATGATTCATTATGAGATCATTTCTTATTTAGAGAATCTTTAGGCAACAGTGTGGTCATAATGCATGTTTACTCTCTCTGGAGACATCTTAAAACTGAGAATTCAGTCTTTACTACCAACAAACCAAAGTAAGTCATCATATGTGCTAACATTCAAATAAATTTGTCAAATTCAATGGCTTTGTGGGCAAATATACTGAATAAATAGTTGCTGACTACCTAAATATTTGTCCTCTGTCTGTTGGGCTGTGTACTTACCTGATATGTTCACTCTTCCTTAACATCAACAGCTCTCAGTATTTTTCAGAGCTGTTCCCCATCCCTGCCCAACCCCAGTACTAGTGAGAAATTGGTAATAGTCTAGTGAAACAAACAAGGAGCCCGATGGCACTTTTAAAGACTAACAAATTTATTTATCACATGAGCTTTCATGGGAGAAAACCCCACTTCATCAGATACTTTGAAGATGGGGTAGTTTACAGAATGGGAGGAAAATAAATGCTGTTACATTGTGACCTGATCCTTTGACTTGTACTTCCCTGCATTTATTTTCCTCCCATTCAGTAAGTTCCCCCATCTTCAAAACATATGATGAAGTGGGGTTTTGTCCCATGAAAGCTCATGCGATAAATAAATTTGTTAGTCTTTAAAACTGCCACCAGACACCTTGTTTGTTTTTGCTGGACTAGACTTGGTTACAGATTAATAATTGATACTGTTTAATAATTGAGCATGTCCATCAATAGGTATTTCCCGCCATAATTTCATCAACATCTTTCCCCACCCTGTCTGTAGCTTAACCTTTCTGATTTAAGGTACGGTTCAAACAGTATCTCAAAGAAACTCTTATTTTAGTACAAATGGGAGTTGCCAGTTCTCACCTTAGTCCAACATCAAAGTACTCTCCAATGACAAAGTGTCTGTCTAAATGTGTTCCCTCTTATATCATACATGGACATATTCTTCTTAGCAAAGTTGCTGACGGAAGACAAGTGTAAACGAGTTACATCTTCGTTTCCTTTTTGTTCATCTCTCCTGTTCAATTTCACTTCCTTTCTTATAAATCAAATTCTCTAAAAATGTTGCAAGATCACACTCTCTGGTCTGAAGGTACTGGTTAATGCGGAAAAGTGGACAAACTGTCAAGAAAAGATGCCATTAAAGAACTGGCTAATTTCATGTATGCTATGGCTCTCCCATTCTTTATTCTGGGAGAAAACTGGACTAAAATTCTCCTTATGTGAAGTGGGGGGTCACTGATGGAAAATAATTTTATCTTTAGCGCTCTCACAATCTCAAATACAGCCTTGTGAAAGCATGAGTATGAACTTAATAGAGACCACTAATCAGCAGAGGAGGCTGCATCTGTGGCATAAGTGAAGGCCAGAAGGATAAAGCAGTTTGTCTGCAAATGGTGTCTTAGCCCTAGTCTACATTTGCAATGCTTGTCAGCAGCAGTTGATGGGAGATACGCAAAGTATGTGAAATACCTTGTGAATCTCCCATTGCCTTACTAACTCCCACTTACCTCCCTGTACATACTGCACTAAGGCGACTGGAAATGCTGTCTGGTTGATTTAGTGCTACTGTAATTACGGGACTGGAGTTACAGTGTTGAGCTGTAGATCAACTGAGTGCATCTTGACAGACTTCTCACTTGAACACTGAAGAATGCACTTATGGCAGCAAATTTGCCACTGTCAGTATAGATATGCCCTGACACAGTCCTGTTGGAACATGGAAGTATGCATACTTACAAAGTTATGAAAAAACAAAATTTCTCCTCCTTGCCTTGTTCAAAGTTTAATCAAATCAAAGCCATGAAATTCTACAGGAAAATCTGAAGTCAATCTATGTTAGGTAAATTTACAGCCACTACAACGGCAGCTGATGTTCACACTACTCTCCTGTTGGTGGTGTGTGTCCTCACAAGGAGACAGTGTGGAGGGCTGAGAGGTAGGCCTGTCTGCTCTGTGCAGCTCCCAGCCAGGAGTCCAGCAGCCATCCTCCTACTACCCAGGATTCTCACCTCTTAGCCAGGAGCAGTGGGGCAGCTGCCCAGGGCTTCTTGCCTCTGGTGGGGAAATCCACATGCAGAGTCTGGTCAGATGTCATGCTTCTGTTAGGGAGCTGGGACCCCGTGAGCAGCATGGCTGTAAGTGGGGAGTCAGGAGCCTGGAGCTGGCTTTCTTGTGAATTTCAGGGCTCCAGCAGAGCTGTGAAATTGACTAGACAGCCATTAACACTGCATGGCCTTAACTACACTGACATTAGCCCTGCACATGCCATGGAGGTGGAGTTACTGTGTTGATGTAGTAGGGAACTTACAGTGGCGGGAGCAAGGCTATTGTCAAGTGATGCAGATAGCTTGACATTAACTACCTTATGTTGATGTAGCTCTAGTGTAGAGCAAACCTAATTCTTGTTACATGGTCCTTTTCCAGAGGCTTTAAAACACAAATTTAAAAAACTTCATCAGAGCTCAACACCTGCCACGGCTTTTTCCTCCCAAAAGCCCCTGTGTATCTCTCAGAGCAGGGAGCTATCTGGGAAATAGGGGATGAGTGGACAGGCATGCTGTAGAAAGCAGAAAGAAGATCACCCTGCCAGGGTCCTTAAAAGCACAAGGCTTGGAGAAGGGTAAAATATCAGTATCTCACAGTGCATACTCTGCTGAGGTGATCCCATTTGTCCTCATGTAGCCTTGCTGTTTTCTGTACCTGAATCCCATCCTTTCAGCTTCCAAGAAAACTACAAAACCTAAACCAAACTGAACTATGCAAGGCAGTTCCTGAATCTAATCACTAATTGAAAAGTTACCTATTTATACAGATGTGGATGTTTAAATATATAAATATTTCTGGAAATCAGATAGTGACCTGTTAAGTATTCTTTTTCTCTTACATTCAGGCATGTTGGATTAATTTTTTCCTGCTCCCCCTTTTTAGTTTTAATGTGTTTTTAAAAATAAAATTTAAAAAGAAAAAAATCCAGCTAATGCTCTGTTAAGGTTGAAGGTACATCTCAGCAACTTGAGGGTTAAAAAAGAATCCTTACAAAATGTGTTGGGTTGGTTTTTTTAATTTAGAAATCCAAGGGATTCATAATTACAGTTTAGTTGGAAAAGAAACCAGAATGATAGTTTTGAAATATAGTTTGGTCACTGAACAGCCTTTATTCTGACCCTGATTTGATTCTTCGAGGGCAGTAACATTGACATCCTTATCTAATGAGCTGTCTAATCTCCATCATCAAACATCTTTAAATGCTTTCCTCTTATCTGTACAGTTGTTACACAGTTTCTGGCCACCTTTACAGCCACAGGAAAACACTTGCTTTACAAGTTCCCTGTGAGCCAACTCACAGTTTGAGGGGCCATCATTCTCTGAGCTACCTTAAGATGCCATGTGTTGCCAATTATGCAAGAATTCAAGCCTGTATTTCTACAACTACAAGCATCCTGAGCCTTGATCATGGCAATAAGAACACTTAATATGTTAGTCTGTGCTAATGTCATGGGACCAAGTACCTTCTTCTTGCTGGAGTACCCCTCTACCTAAAAATCCAGTCAGCCATGACTTCACCTCTCACTCTTTCCGCTTATAGACAATTCTGGAAACGCAGATTTCCTTGTCCAAAATTTTCCTCTGCAGCTATGCTCTGTTGATGAGCCCCAAAACTTCTTTTTCAAAGAGGCCAAAGAAGAAATTGTTCTTCATGTACATGTGGTTAATTATAATGGACAGAAAACATCAGGAGAAATATATGGAATATGGCATCAGGTGTAAAAATCTGCCCAAATTAACTGGGACATTCTTGGGATTGACATGCAAAAAATCTAAAATTGTGAAATTCAAGCTGCCATCTTTAAATTCATAACTTTGTCAGACGTGTTTCAATCCACAGGTTATGAAAAGGATTTTCAGCTAGTACCTCTGTGTATGATACCTGATTAAAGCAAAGAGGACAAATAGTTCTGAAACAGTGTGGGGCTGTTACATTGTTACACAGTTAACCTGTGGAACTCATTGTCACAAGATGCAGTGTGGCAAAGAGCTTAATAAGAAAGAGGTTATTCATAGCTATATTTGATAGGATAGAAACACCATTATGGTTCAGGCCATTAGACTATACCTAACTGAGGAGGATTTACGAAGAACCTTTATGGGCAGATTATTCTATACTTTTTCACTATTGAGTTACTTGCATTTTCTTCTGAAACAACTGGTACTGGCCCATAGTCACATGGGCCATGGATCTGATGCAGCACAGGAGACCCTGGATTGTTGTTCCTCGCTATGGAGTGGTGGTCTCCATAGCCAGCAAGAGACTGAACATTGCAGATGTGAGACTAGTCCCACAGTCTGCCCTGATGGACTAGAAATCCAGAGCTCAATAAGGACCAGAGGAAACAAAATGAAAGGTTGTGAGGCCTTAAAGTATGCTAACAATTATATTGTGTAATAAGAAGGCTCTGGGAACAACCTAACTTAAACCTGAAAACAGGGTAGTTAAAGTTGTTATAATAACCTGGTGCTGCTTTCCTTGGAAAAGATAACCACCTTTTGGACTTAATGAACCCTGGAACTCAAAGTCAAGGATATCACAGCAAACTAGTTAAAGAAAAGCTGCAAGTGTATTATTTAGATTGTAGAATCAAGTGCACAGGAGGCAGGAAGTACCAGTATTAAGCTAGGAGTATCCTCATATTACAGACTGGGAACTGAGGCACAGAAATCAAGAGAGAAATTTGCAAAAGAGTCCACTAATTTTGGATGTCTCATTTGAGACACCTGAGGCATGACTTTTTCAAAGGCAATGAGCTTTGTTGTTTCCCATGAGTTCAACTTCAGATGTGAGCACTCAGCACTTCAGAAATTCGGGCCCCAAGTGCCTTGTGTTGGACACTGAGAAAATGATGTAATTCATGACCACCTGTGGAAAGTTTGCTTTAAGTAACTTGCCAGCCTCACAAAGAAACTCTGGAAGAGGCAGGGCTAGAATTGATTCTTCCCAGACAGAATTCAGCTGCTTAACCACAAAGCTCCTTTCTCTTCCTGAAAGCCCCTGCCTCTTTCACTGAACATCTTGCAGCTTTGCTGCAGATGACTATTTCCTTTACTACACAATCCTGACTGAGCCCCAGAGTGCACTGTGGAAAAAATAGTATGTGGTCATTCTATTAAAACAGTGTCTTGTAATGGATACTCACAGGGAGGCTGACATAACGGGGAAGTTTGTGGCACAGCCAGGAATAGAACTAACATTTCATGGGTCACAGGCTAGTGCCTTAACCCCAAGACAATCTCTCCTCTGCTAGAACTAGCTTCCTTTCACATTGGCCACTTGTTGGTAGGGAAATGCCTCATTCCCTCTTGAACCCTGCTGAAAAGTTGACTGCTTAATATCCAGCTGCATCTTTACTGGCAATGTCTCCTCTTGGTTTAAGTCCCAAAAATATATGTAGCATTTGTGCCTCAATTTTGTCTTAATTTAGCTGAATGTAATAAGGATTTCTCAATATTCAATTCTTATAATGTTTTGTGGGCTGGCTCATTGGTCCCAAATATGAAAATAAAATACATCTGTGCATTTTTGTGTCTGATTTCTTTTGGGACTGCTGCAAAGATCCATAGTGTGTTACTAAATCCAGATGCTGGGAATATGGTCATTTCCTTTAGACCCTCATTGCCAGCAAAAGCCCTCCTTGGGAGCCTGTAGAATGTGTGTGTAACTTGGGAGTTCTTCAAGCATTTAGCATGTGTCTTAAGCAGTGCCAAATTACCAGCTGTCAGATCAGTCTTCCTGATGAACAGGTTAGGTCTGTGAAGACCCACTCAATAGGCCGGGAAGTAATTCCTGTAATTCTGGCCCCCCCCCCCCCTTTTTTTTTTTTTTTTGGTTTGCCAAAAATTCAGTATTACAGCTAAACACTGGGTTTTAAAAAAACCTTTTGCTGACTCCACCCATTTTAGAAATTGTAAGTCAGATCCTAACCTAACAAGATTTTAAAAATAATAATTGTGAGGGATTTTTAATTCACTTTTCAGGTTTTTTGAGCCTTCAGGGTCATGTTTTTACTGCAATCATCAGGGTATTAACTCTTTTTAAAATTGGTAGGTGAGCAGTTTTTGTGTAATTACTTGACTCCATTAGCTGGGGCTTGAATTAAAAAAGCACCAAATATTGTTAGATTGGCAATAAATTGTGAGAATTGATAATGCTGGGACATCAGGATACTGAGTTCAGTTGTTTTTCCATTCACTCCTTTTCCATGAGTTCGCTTTCAGCCAGTGCTTGCAGCTGCTCTGTTCTACCATTGTCAATTCCCTGATAATGACCCTAGGGAGTGAAGCATCTCATTGGCCATCTGTGGCCACTACAGCAGTTTGTAATTAATAATCCTTTGTGCTGAATTCTCTGAGGATGTGCTGGATGTTATTCTTGGACTTTGTCTTCTGAGAGTTTTGTTGCATGCAGGCCTGCAAGTTGATGCTGGAGGATGGAGTCTTCCCTCTAACCTGCAGGGTGTTCCAGTGAAACCCAGCTACCCTTGGATTTTTAGTTTTTATTTATTTTTAGTTGCACTGTAGACTTCACAATGCTCCTTGCCATTTGGAGGAGTTAGCAGTGTTTGAAAGTTGGAGGTTGAGAGTGAGTTATACAGGATACTGTTGCTAACTTTGTGTTCAAGTCAGGACCCCAAATATTACAAGATTTAAAGAATAAGATCTTGAGTTCTTTTCATTTGCTGTCTGATCTTTGAGCTTGTTTTAGGGCTTACAGTTTCAAGCTAGAATGTTTGTTTTAAATGAACACTGAGATTCTGACATAAGCACAGGACTCCAGGTGCTGGGAATTCAAAAAGAATACCATCAGGGATTCATGCTAAAGTCATAAGAGTTGAACATAGTGGAGATTGTAGGAAGTTGTGATGCCAACTGTTTCCCTTCTCTTCACCTCTTATTTTAAAACACTTTCACTTTTTTGCCTCCTGCTCTTGTTCTTTCATGTTAATTTTGAAGGTTTCCAGATTTCAGCTGACAGGCAAGCGAAGCTCAGGCAATTTCTCAGTTGGTAGCAAACACCTTAATAGAGGTGCCAGTCAGAGCAGGAACGTTATGGTAGCCAATCAAAACAAAGAAATTTGGATATTTGGTGTATTGTTATAAAAGAGTTGTACTATGATTATGCAAATCCCTCAGTTTTGGCCTAATCAGCCAGTCAGAACCAATCGATGCACAGGGAGTGGCATCATAGAAAATGAACTGCAGGGGAAAAAAAAAAACAAAACTATTGGTAATTGTACAGTATCCCTGCAGTCTGATTGGCTGAGCCAGTTCCACTTCTGTATGGTTGTAGATACCCTTAATAAAGCTGTGTGGTTTTGTTACAGTATTGTTAGATGGACTATAAGATAAAAGAGAAGGAGTTCTGTTCCTTTGAGATGGTTAAGTTAATAAGAAAATTCCATGAATCCTGCGATTTATTGTTTACTGACATACACTAATATCCTGGATCACCTATGGTACTTCCCCACTTAAACAGATTTTGTGTTGCTTATATTTGATAAATAAATTGAAAGCATAATTAGCATAAATTCTTCAATCTTTTCAATTTAAACTATAGCTTATGAGCAATGCAGGGGCTTGGAGGGAATTAAAGTTATAAGAAGCCTGCTTTCTTACGTGCAGTCATTCTTGCATCAGAGAAGGTGCGCTAAAATGCAAAAATGCTGTTACTATGTTACTAGAAAGCCAGTATTATATTCTCAGAACTGCTGCTGTACTCTTCATTCCTTTATGCTGATTATAATAAAATAAGCTACTGTTAATCATAAATATCTCCCTGAAATAATCATTTCAAATATGGAAAATCCCTAGTGGAGCTATTTCCTGTAAGCTGCTAAGGTGGACTCCTTCACTTCTATGATAGAGTGAATGAGACTGCAGTTCCCTCATCAGTTTCATAATGCTCAGAATGCTTCCATTTACATCTCGGTGTGCAATGCAGGGCAGCGGGCTGCCAGGAAATTTGAAACTATTTTGATTCCAGTTGAATAGAACAGCAGCAATTGAATTAGCTTGTATCATTATAGATAAACTGATTATCTGTGCATACTCAGTGACCAATGGGTAACTGCTGGAGCTACAGTATTTTCTGTGAGTAGGAAGACTCTGTTCAAACAAATATATATATATATATACTGATCTAGCTAGCTAAGAGACACACATTGCTGTAAAATGTTCCTATGAAAATGTCTTGCTATATTTGTAACATGTTGATTTTCTTTTGTTTCCTAGCCTTTCCTTTATAATGCCATGACCAAACTCCTGTGTTAGATTGAAATTGAATGATTGATAATTTACATAGGAAATATCATATTTATGCCAGTGCAGATTAAATAATGGATTCTTTAAATCTCTAGGCATCAAAAAAGTGCCAGCTGCTCTTCGGCTATATTTGCCCAGTGTCTCAGCATTCCTTCCATACACCTCTCTTGCTATTTTAGCTTAGAGCCTTTTTATTTTATATCTTTTTATTTTGCCTGATTGAAAGAAGCAACCTTAAATGCAAAGTAGAAATTGGTGTTACCTGAAAGAGTGTGTATCCTTTCATTGTTTATTTTTCTGCTTCTCTTCAGCGATGCACCTGATTTTTCTCTTCTTTTTCTAGCCTTGTTTGTAATGCAGTCATGTTGGGGGATGGGGGTGAGGCAGGATATGCTATAACAAGACATGAAGCAGTGGTGGTGGATGGGAATAGGGGAGGAGTTTCCCTTAAGGAGCTCAGGGTCCTTAAAAACACTGCTGCCTGAAATGGTGTGCTCCCTTAGCATCCACATGAAACTTTTAAGAACAGATGGTGACCAGTCAGTCAGCCAGCCCTATAGAAGGTGTTTTGCAAAGAATAGAGACCATGGTAAAATGGAATGTGGAAGCTGGCCCTGTAGGTCATATCAGAACAGGTTGTTGCTTTGATTGCTTATTCCATATGTTTTCTTTAGGAGCTTGTAAGACTGAAATTAGTTTGAGATAGTGAATTTTCTGTTTCTCCCTGGGACTCCAATAGAGGGTCAGATTCTTATTTACATGAATTCCAAAGGGGTAGGTGTGTTAGTCTAGTTCAGCTAAATAAACAAGGACTCCTATAGTGCTTTTAAAGACTAACAGATTTATTTTTTGCATGAGCTTCCATGGGTGAAGTCTTACTTCTTCAGCATCTGATGAAGTGGGACTTCACCCACAAAAGCTTGTGTGAACAATAAAATGTTAGTTTTTAAAAGTGCCACAGGACTGCTTGCTTGTTTACATTAAGGCTCCTTCATAAACACTGGAAATGTAAAGGGACCTTGAAGTGGACTTCCCTCTGGAAGAACAGTGTGAAGGGGGCCTTAGTAATATAAATGAGAATAAAGCCCTAAACTGCTACAGCAAACTTGTAGTTTTTGCTTTAGCCTTGTGAGCTTTCTATAGAGCACTCCTGTATTCTTTGGCTATATGGTAGATGTTTTGCTTTGGGCATGGATTTGCTAGAGATTAGGTCACTCATGAAATTAATGAAAACATCAGAAACTCACTGTGAGTTGTTTACTGCTTTACCAAGCAGCTGCCTTGACAGATAGGGTTTGTAGGGAAGCTCACAGCTGTGTCCTATATTCATTGCCTGAAAACTAAGCTCTCTACTCTTTGCCTGGGATTGCTTGAGAAAGACTGCCAAAGCGTTTCCAAGGGCTTTAGGTTTAAAACATGATCATGGATTGTCCCTGTAGCTTACCTGTTTCAAATGCGCACAGCTGGCTTGCAAATCTGACAGGCAATGTTGAATGCATGTTAAAGCCATTCTGTCTGTGTCTAGAAATGCATTTTCTAAGGCATTTCTTGAGTATTTTGAAAGGCAGTTATATCTGTTTAAATGTCCTTAGGCAAAAATTTTTGCATAAGGGATTCTTTATAAGCAGGTCTTCATTTAAATAATCCATGCTTATCTATGTATTTAGGTAATGGTTAATCAATAGTACTGCTTAGAAACTGTTCAGTCACTGCTTACTAGGAAATTGGGCTGTTTTTCACTGTCTTATACATTTGAAAATCTTTGCTGAAGAGCAGGTAGGTTAAAAAGCTGGTATAGCATCTGCCTACCATTTGATCTTACTTTGGAGATGGTCCACACACTTTCAAAATAATAGTTCACTGTATTGCCACGGTGTACTGCTAAGGAAATGGCAGGCCTTTGGTTCCCAGCCTTGTTGACTTGATGGTGCTAAATGTGATTTTTACAGTTCTGAAGGGTCAGCAGTTTCTGCCAGCAGCTTCCTCTCCCATTCCTGCAGCCAGATGGAAGGAGTTCAGTGAGGATCTAGTCACTGAGCTCCTTTCCCCCTGCCTGCAGCAGGAAACCACACTTGTCTTATAGCCCTGTGTGCTCCAGGTGGGTCCCTAAGAAGTGGTTCCCTTTTGTAGCAAGAGGGTGGGAGATCAGTGCTCCCCTCCCTCTGACTTCGACAGAGACCCTGGCATGTGGAGACCTAAGTGGAGTACTTTGCTCTTGGCTACAGCCTGGGGGAGGGAGTGCTGATCTCCCCTCCCTTTGGTCAGCATGGAGCCTACACAGATCTTGTAGCTCTGTAGCAACATGCTGTCCCTGTGTTCTTAGCCAGCGGCTCCCCTCTGCAGGCCACTTTTGGGCCATGAGTTGGGAATGACAGTGGTAGGACTACTGAAGGAGCTATGTTGAGTTAATAAATTCCCTATGAATTTTATTTCACAGTACTAAACAGAATCTAGAAGTAGAAGTGAACAGAATCTAGCTATTCATGGTTACGGGGGCCCTTTGACGTCTAGTTACTCGGGGGCTTTATGGCAATCAGACACAGGCTGTGAAATGGGCTCTAAATACAAAGCACCCCAAGTTTGTTCAAATCCAGCCTCTGAAAGGACCAAATGTATGAAATGTAGGTCCAAGTCCAATTCAGATGTGTCCTTCTGCACAGTTCAGAATAGGGGCAGGGTATGAGGCAAGAAGATGGTTTTGATCTCAGCACTGTAATAATAATTGTTACAAATAGGATCTAAAACACGCTTCCAGTTTCCTTCTGAAGGACTAGGTAAGTGGTCGGGGCCAGATTTTCCAAGAGTGCTCAGCCCCAAGATAGCCACCTAACCAAAGTGGTCAGTGATTCAGCAATTACCATTGAGAACAGTTGAATTAACGTCCAAGAACAATGGGTGCTACTGGTGGTTAGCTCTTTTGAAAATCTGGCTGCCAGTTTTCTCAATTGCTTTATTTTCATCAGCTTGAAAAACAAGACTGAAAAAGCAAACCCCAGCCTTATTGTGTGACACTGAATTTAATCTTTTCGTAGAAACTTGTGAAGTGTGGTGATAAATGCCTAACTGTCACTGCAGAACAGCCTTCAGTTATCCAAATTCTTAAAAGAAGAGAGTGTAATGCTAGGGAGTGTCCGTGCTTATTAGTTAGTTTATAATCTGCTAACTGGCATAGTTTCTAGCATTTGTTTGTCTGTGCTTATGGGAAATGTGGGACCTAACCAGTTGCCTTACATGCCTTTAATGTGGTTGTCATTTGCTCTTTTTAGTCCTAACATATAAAAATACAATGTAACGCATACACCGCGAACTGATGTTAAACCTCTATGTATCTGCGTTCTTCAGTTCTCTCATTTGGCACATGTCCCATGCTATTCATGGGCCACTAGACCCCTGTGAAGTCCAGCAAGCATTTCTGGCATTATCATCTTGGCAGTGCTAACTTCCAGAAATATGCTTCTTCCAAACTCAAATGTAAAAAGCTCAATTTTGAAAAAAAAATACAGTATAATAGCATTCAAAAAGAGCTAAATACAATAGCATTTCTCCGCCCTGGGCTTGTGTAAGCAATGCAGCTAATCTATTAGTAGAATACTGGGAATGGAGCTAATACCCATAACAAATGGATGTATGTACCCTATAGACCCGTGGTTCCCAGTCTGTGCCCCAGTGGCAAAAAATGGCCCATGGGGACTTTCAAAGTGGCCTGTGGCTCCTCCTCTGCTGGCTTCAGGAGTGAGTCTTTCCACAAGGATGCAGGCAGTGTGTTGTTTGAGGCAAAAAGACTGGTGCAGGGTCCTTGCTGTACCCAGGGGGATGAGTGACCAGTGCTCGCCTCCCCCTGTCTGTAGCAAAGGACACAGCAAAGCACTCTTCCTGGGTCTGTAGGCACTGCGGTCCATGCTGGAGCTAGAGGGAGGCAAGCAGTAATCTTTTTTTTTTCTCCTGATTGCCAAAGGAAGCCACTGTCTAGGGATCCAGATAGAGCACATGGGGCTATAGGAGGGGTCTCACACATGCGGCCCCTAAAGCTGTTTCGTTCGGCCTGCAATGACACGATCGTTACTGATATTTGCAATGTCACTGTATGGAAAGGTTTCAGAGGTGCAGCCCTCATACTAATCCTCATGCGGCCCTCTACTAGGCCTCATGCAGCCCTTGGGGTGATTTGAGTTTGAGACCCCTGGGGTACAGAATGCATGTGATTTCCCTGCAGCAGCCAGGGAGATGGGAGATCACTGGGGAGGCAAACTCCTTGCTGAATTCCTTCCATCTGGCTCCAGAGGGGGCTGCCTGCTGATGGAAACTAGTGGCCCTTGAGGCTTGTAAAAATGATATCTCTGGCCCTCAAGACAAAAAGGTTGGGAACTGCTGTTATAGACAAATGCACTCTCTTTCTTTTGTGTAGGTGGACATGGGGAGAGCACTCTGCTCCCACATAACGTCACCAATGAATTTCCGGAGTATGGTACTATGGAGCAAGGGGAAGAGGCATTGAGGACTTCATCTGAGTTTCTAGCAGCAGCTGTAACATGCAGTCCAGGAAGGAAGGAGGGTGACCTGTTGCCTGCTCTTCTTGCGAGTGGCACTTATAAAGATGAGCCAAGGTCTTGCTTTGAGGCATCACAGCTATCATCTAAAGAAGAAACTTTGCCATGTGTTGATAAACAGACTAGGATTATGAAAATATCTCAAGAGCTGGAAGCTGTGAAAGTACAGAAGGGAGTGAACGCTTCTCTTTGTTCAGAGCTGCAAATGGAAAAAGAAAGGAATATTGGCAGCCAAGACGTACAGGCAGCCAGAGAATTGGTTCCAGCAGGCCAAGAAAAACCCTCAGACATGCCTCTTCCATCAGAAGTAAGAGCTGAGGAGGAATTGTGTTTGATTGTAGAGAAAGATCTGGCTGCAATGTTAACTGGAGAAATGCAGTCAGCGTCCATGCAAGCCATCAATAATAAAATTGCGGAGGTCCCTGAAGTGAGGGAGACAAGCTGTGACACACCATCTGTCCCACCCCTGGAGGCAGACAGCAAAATTGGGGGTGATACTGGTATTTTGGGGGAGGGATGGTCGGATTTTGAGAAGGCATTTTCAGTGTATAATCCAGGCGAGAAGCAAATGGGTCCTGGGAGGAGGTTATCAAAAGAGGCAGCTGTGAGCAAACATGTAGAATTTCAAGGGGTGGAGATTTTATGGATACAGAAAGCAGAAGAGCAGAAGGAAGTGAAGCATTCAGCACTAGAGGCCAGTGCACCCTTACAAAGAGCTGTATCTGTTGAAAAGAAGTCCTCCAAAGCATCAAGTCACTCTGTTCCAACCACGGTTTCTCCAGGATTAGTCACTTTGTCTGAGAGAGTTTGGAATGAAGCCCAGGCAGACTTGAAACCAGGAGTTTTTATGGAGTCCTTTTCTCTAGCTTTGTTAGCTGAAGGCGGGGAGGATGAAGTCTTTGTGAAAGAAAAACTTGCTGATGAAAAGAACCATGCGCTGAACACAGACAGTGAAAGGTAAGAATGCCCTTGGGGCAGGGACTGACTTCCCATGTGTGGTCCACGCCTAACATTGTGGGAGTTGCTGCAAACGGCTGATTATACTGTTGGTCTCCTATCTAGAACCATCTGGAGTGGACTGTAGTGATTGCAGAGTTAATGTGAAACTGAGTGTTGCACTGAAACAGGTCTAAAATCCCATGCCTGTTCTGCACTTTTAACATTTGGATTTGATCTCCATATTTGGCACAGTAACTCTGAAGAGGTATCCTGTGCTTTGCTCTTTACATAACAAAGACAATATAGGATAATTGTGTTATCTAAATATATACAATCAGCAGTGCCTAGCCACATGCATACTACTGCTGTTCTGGCTGATTTCTGGCAAGGTTTTATAGATAGAACGCAGCCAGAGCCATCAGAAGGATTGCAGATTATTTAAAGGGATACCACTCTGTTTCTGTAAACTACAAGAGGATAGCTCCTTATTGAAATTGTGTTCTGTTTTTCTCATATTTATTTGTATTCCTCCTGGTAGATGGCCATATAGGACCACACCACAAGCGTGTGCACATATTCTGATCTTAGATTGGATGCAAATGATGAGGAGGCCTGTTGCACCCGAGAGACTAACAAAAAAAATTTTTTTTTGGGGGGGGGAGCATAAACTTCAGGGGGTGGAAATTTTACCCCCCTTCCCCCCCCCCCCCAGAAACCAGGAAAAAGGAATGCTTTAAAGATATTCAAACCTTTCTTTTTGTTCACGTTTCCTGAGTGGCTCAAGGCAGGCTGCATAGCCTGGAATGGTGAGGGCGTGGATGGGTGGCTGCTCTAGGGGCAGGAGGTGGCTTGAGGAGCTTTGACAACATGGTGGTGGTGGGGGAGCTGATTGTTCAGGGACCCAGTATTTGAGGGAAAGAGGGTTGCGTGGAGCAAGGGCTTGAAGTGGGGGGAAGGCAGGTCTGTATCTATGTGTAACGGGAGTCACCTTCAAATGGTTCTGCTGATTGCTTTCTCAGCTCTCTGGCACACCAGGCTACAGCTCCAGGGGAGCCGTTATCCCCATAGGGATGACTGGTGCATCAAGAGCCTCTCATGAGCCATCTGGCTCTGTGCACCAGCAGCTTCAAGCAAGACTTTCAAACCCTGATTTGGTACTGAGACACCAATATGCATTGCCTTCTCCCAGAGAGTCCACATCAGATGTGGGCAAAGCGGCCAACAGGAGCCTTTTATCTGACCCTCCAGCTGGACCTGGATGGGCTGGCTGCTCCCCCTGCTTGGCCCCACCCTTTTCCCACCACATGGGCCAAGCGGTGCCCTGGCAGAGTACAGCAGCCTCTTTCCACTCCCCCACCTTCCCCTTTCCCCTCTCCTCACCACATACAGCAGTGGCACTTTGGCCCAGAGCATGGCCATTGGCATACTGCTCCTTTCCCCCTGCATGGACCCAGCAGTGGTGCCCTGGCCAGAGCTCGGCGTGTGCTCCCTCCAGGGCCCAATGACGTCTTCAGCCATTCCTTCCTGCCTTTGCCCCTCACCGTGTGGCCCTGAATAAGGAAGAAAAGCCCTTCACAGACCCGCCTCTTCCTCCGCCCCCTCTAGCCTCCTGGATACTTAAGTAGTTCTCGGACCAAAAAGTTTGCCCACCCAGCACTCATACAGTCAGTGTTCCCTGTCTCCACAAATTAAACCTATTTTATCATCTGCCTGGTGCCTCCAAATTCCCCAGTATCAGGTACTCTATTCAAATTTTTTTGTGTGGGGGCAGACTTTAATTGTGATTTCAGGGGCTATTTAGATACTTGGAAACTCGAGGGTTATTTGTGGATAATAATTTAGAAAATTAGCTGATAGGAGCCTAATATCTAATTCCTAGGGGAAAAAAGAGAGAGAAAAATATACAAACACCAACTGAAGCCATATTTTAAGTTTATATATACATTTAGTACAATCAGGAGATAACACAAGACAGTGCCAATCCCAAGCCTCAAGGTAGCAGTTTTGGAGCCTTCACACAGATATCAGAAACACAAGTTACTCATCTTCTCACTCCAGGTTAAATTTGATCAATTTCCAAGGAAGATTTTTTAAATTCCTGCTCTTGATCAAACCTGAGAGCCAGACTGAGTTCTTTCTGCTCCTTTCATTTTCACTAGTGATGCTTGCAATAATTCTGTTGATTGTCTGAGGCTGAGCAGAACGCAGCTTGTGTTCCTTAACTGATATTGGTTCCTGCACCAGTAAGAGTGAAAAAGGTTTTTATCTATTTAAAACAAACAAACAAAAAACCAAAACAAAAAAACCCCCTCCAGCTGTGACTTGAAACAGAGAAAGTGGATGTATGTGAATAAGGTGATGTTTCTACAGACCTGCTTTTCTAACCCTGACTTGACTTCAGAGAAAAACCCTGTGTATTTTGGTCGGGTTGATCTTGCAAGATATGCTAATAAACAATCATTTCATTGCTCATCATCTAAGTCATTATCTAGAAGAGCGTGCTGCCTCGAGGTTAGAGGAGCAGAATGTGATCATGACTGAGATACATTTCTAGCTCTCATGCTGAGACTGTGTCTACACTATCACTCACTTTGGTATAACTTGCTTTGTTCAGGGTGAGAATAAGTTACTTGCCTTGAGTGACATAAGTTACACTGACCCAAGTGCTGGTGTAAGAGCTTCTCCTGTCAGCATAGCTACCACCTCTTATGGAGGAGGAGTTGTTATACTGATGGGAGAGCTCTCTCCTCTCGCACAGAGCATCTTCACCAGACACGCTAGAGCCATATAGTGCTTCTAATGTAAATTACCCTTAACATGTTCTGACATCTTGTGGCAGGCCACTTAAAACAGTGGTTCTCAACTGTTTGTTGATCTTGACACTGTTGGTGGCACATCATGACACTACAAGACATTCTAACCCCCCAGCCCCACCCTACTGAATCCAATCATCTCCCTGGCTCTCCGTGACACAGTTTCCACTGTGTAACGACATGGTCATGTGTCTTGACACAGTGATTGAGAACCACTGACTTAAGGAACAGTGCTTAGGATTAATTTTTAATGTACATTCTTACTTTGTTATTAACATTCAAAGACAACAGTTGAAATGATTGTAGAAGAGCCTAGATTAATTTCTGTATTTAGGCTACTTGCTTTTCGCTGTTCACTGAGCTTGGAACAGATCATTTAATTTTTGAAAACTCCATGCTCAAGGGCCTAGCCCCCTGAGTTTCTACTGAACCTGACTGGGATTCTAGGGGTGCTTCGCTATTTCAGATAATAATAAGCTAGAAACTGACTTTAAAAAGGAGTGAAACTCGTGTATACACTTTTCAAGTAGTTGCTTTCCTCAGAAGACTCATAAATACAAAACTGCTGTGGCTGAGTTACAGTTCTCAAAGGAGATTATTTAAAACCAAAGATCAAGAATACTCCTCATTTGAAAGTTGAGGAAAAATGAAGTCTTGTTTATTATTTAGCATTGCCTATGTTTTTATTTTAAATAGTATTGTTCTGTGTTTGGATACTGTGCCTCAATTCTCGTTGCAGTAAACTGGAAATAATACTACTAGCCTGTTTACCATATGGAATTATAAGGATTAGATTGTGATCTGCGGGGAAGGAACTGGGCCTTTTTAATGGCTGGTATGGTGCCTAGCACAGTGGGGAACTCCCTAATGATTAAGGTCTTTGGATGCTACTGTAACATTAGTTAACTGTGGAGATGCCTGCTAGTGGTAATGTAAGGGGATGTACCTGGTGGGTGGGATTTTGGTGGAGTACAGGTCAATTTGTGTTGGTTAGCAGAATGGCCTTCATCTCCTGTGAGCTCAGCCCCTGCTCTCACAGTTAGCAGCCCAGCACGGACGTGCACCAATCCTTGAAGCTGCAACTATTAGTGGACATGATGGCTCTTGACAGAAGGGTCTGTCCCTGGTCTCTTCCCAGGAAAAGATGAGAGTGCTCTCTACTTCTCTGAGAGCAATGGATCCCAAGACCTGCTTAGCAGCTCCCAGCCCCCACCCCTCTTCAGCTCCCCTTCCCTCAGTGTCTTTGATGCAGGAGTTGTTCCTCTCAGCAACATCTCCCACATGCACTGCCTCCTTTCTCAGGGCACAGTCCTATGCCCTCACTTCTGCTTTCCTCTGGAGACTGATGTCCCTTTCCCACCCTATGGCTATGCCCAGGGTCCAGGACTTTATCACCTGCCAGGCCCTGTGCACCCTCTCACCTCCCTCTCCCCATCTCCTTTGGAGACCACCTGCTTCTTCCCCCACCACCACTGGGCACCGTCTGTCCCTCCCTTCCACCCTGACTGATGCCTTCATGGCTGCCTCGCTTGACAGGAAGATGAAGATGGAGGCAGACAAGGGGTAAGGTGGGTAAGCTAGCTCAGTGGAGCAAACGGACCATGGGAGCTGTAGCTGGAGATCCCTGGCTCCTTGAAGAGGGGAGCTGGTTACACAGAGGGGAGGGCAGGTGCCTCCCATACCCCCCCCCCCCAAATAGTGCCACCTGGCCCACCAACCAACAGCATCTTGGGAATTTGAGGAGAGCTGAGTAGCTAATTGGAGAGGGACTGGAAGGGTGAGGAAGAGGAACAGCAGGGCTCTGTAAAAGGGTGTATGAGGGAACATGTGGCTTGAGTCACACAGGACCCCAAGTCAGAGAGGCAGAGGCAAGAGGTATTGTGCTCTGACAAACCACCTGGGATTTGTTGTCATCATAGGATTCTCCTTTCCACTGGTCCCAGCTCCATTGCCACTCTGTCCCTGGGCCCCCTCATTGCCACACAGCCAGCCCTGCACACTTTCCATGGTTGCCTGCAGCCCCAGCTCGTCACCTGTGTCCCCCATCCCAACTTAGGGCCACGTACAAAAGCTGTCCATGTTAGCGACTGAGTGTGTGGGGAGCATGTTTTAGGATTTGTTTCTAGAGGTGTAATGGGGCTGTGGGGTCAGGAAGTGGGGGGCAGTTTTGGCATTGTGGGGAAAAGAACTTCTCTGTTAGGGAATTCTGTTCTGCAGGGAGCTGGATGGGGAGGAGAGATGTGTGGGAGATGTTGGGATGCTGAATGGGAACAGACAGAGGATAATATGTGTCAACATTGCTACATGGACAGCTATTGGTGCCAGTACCTACTTGCTGAAATAACTGGAGGATTCCTTGGCAAACTTGACTGGCTGACTGAGCAACAGAGCCTGTAAAAAATCAAGGAAATAAGTAACTTCATCATTCAGTGCTCCATCTGCATCCATCATCAATTCCCTCATTAACCACAACCAGTCTCTTCCACCACCCACAACCCACATTTCTCTTTCCTCATCCTGAGCAGCTGAAACTCAGCCTAAACTCTCTACAAGCAATGCACAGCCATCACTTCTGTAATTTCTGCTTTAAAACCACTATCAAATATAGAGGAATCACTAACTTCACATTCCCTACACAGTGCAGAAATTCACGTCTTTCAGCCACCACCCTTCCTGCACGTTCAGTACGCACCCAGATTTAGAAAGATGGATCATGTCCTTTCTGAGTGCCAGAGTGAGTCTAGCACATAAGTTATAAAAGATTTTGGTCATGGACTTTGGGATGAAGGATCAGGACATAATATGACAGTAAGAAGTCCTCTGGTGTAACTGCTGATCTTTGAGGCTGCTGCTTCAGAGAGTGAAGTAGACCCAGAAAGTGAGCTCTTTCCAGATCTAGCAAAGGTAACCTTTTCATTAGTTCCATTCTCAGAAGTGACTTAAAGACTTAGTCAAAGACTTCTTGACTTTCTTTAAGACTCAGGCTCCTAAATTGGATAGGTCATTTTGAAAATGTTACCCCATGACTACTGAGGGCATGCTCCCAACCAGAAGATGCCTGAGAACCAAGAAGTCTGGGGGAAGGAAGGCTACTTATTAGAAGTCTGAGACCGAACAACATAGTTGTGCTGCCTTCAGTTTCTTGAGTACCTCCTCTCTCTCCAAATTAAAGAAATCAGAGTTCTCATGGGGGTGGGGGTCCTAGAACCCTTGTCCGAGCACCTGCAGAAAGGTTGAACAGCATAGCACATTCTACTTTGATTTTGGCACTACTTGTGCTGGTTATTTGCCTGTTCTTATCTCTTATGTTAGTATATTAGGTTGCATTTAACAGGGATCTGTGTTGGTTTTTCCTCTAAAGCTCTGATGCTGCACAGGGATTGTGTGGAGCTGAAAGTGGTTCCAGTGGTCTGTCCCCTCTGCTGGACTGGGGCCTAAGCTCACAGTGAAGCTTCTTATCTACTATAATTCCTTTTGTGTTGCAGTTAGTAGAGGTGCTGTGTAGGGGAACCAGATGCATCTGAATTTGAGACTAGTGCCCTTGCTCAGAAAAACACATCGTATCTTTCACTGCACCCAAGAAGCTGATGTTGTTTCACAGTAAACATTTTTTCTTTTCTCTAGAATGTTATTCCCCCTCCCATCCCCCCAAACTGCAGTGCAGCAATGAGGAAGGTTTGAGAGTTTTGTTCTGCAGTGTGGTAGTGGGAACCAAAGTATCGGTTCTGCATTGTATTCTAGTAACTAGAACTCAAGACTGTTCTGTCCCTTTTTGTACGTATGACTCACAGGGAAAATAAGCAGATTTACTCAATAGTTCTAATCAAACGAAAGTTAAACCAACTCTTTTTGGTTAATTCGTAGGATCATGGAGGAGGAAGAAGCAGCCAAGGGAGGATATGAAGATGTCCTTGGACAAAAGAATGCAGCAGAAGTCTCCATTGATATGTATAGCTCACAATTTGAAAACATTCTAGACAATGCTTCTTTATATTATAGTGCGGAATCACTGGAGACTTTATACTCTGAACCTGATAGCTACTTTAGTTTTGAAATGCCACTCACGCCGGTGATCCAACAACGTATCAAGGAAGGCAGTCAGTTTTTAGAAAGAACTTCAGCTTCGGGACAGCAAGATGTTTGTAAGCTTCCCATAAATGGTGAGGTTAAGAGTCCTTACAGAGAGAGCTCCAGTGGACTAAGGGAAGTAAGTGACACCCTCTTCAGAGGAGACGTCACAGAGGTTACTCGTTTGGACAGGTAAACATTTTGATTTATTTTTTAATGAGAATTCGCTTCTGCAGTTTATCTTCAGAATTCGTTTCCGAAATCTTAACAGCGAACATTTTTGAACTGGGTTTATATCTGTGTTCAGTGAAACAAATGATGCAGGGAAGAGAGACACCAAATGGTTTTGCTTTTTTGCAGAAACTGACAGATTTAACACTACCAGCTACTTGTAGGTCTAGCTGTGCTATCTGTGTAACTACCAGTAGATGGATTTTAATGTGACATCTCAAGAAGGCGGGGTTTGCCAGAATAGTTTCAGAGGGCCAGCAGCCCAGCCCTCAAAGATCATCCACAGTTGTACTTGAATTTGGGAGTAATAATCTTATAAAAGACTTACAAAAACCCCATGATCTGAATAGCAAGGGCATGTGTGGACAATTAAATATCCAGTGTGAAATCTTGGCCTCCTTGAGGTCAGTGAGAGTTCTGCCACTGAATTCAATCATGTTAGGATTTCACTGCCCCTGTACCCATGGATTCAAACATACTCAATTTCCCACAGGTAGCCAAATGCCATTTCCACCTATATGTTAGAAACTGTACAAGAGAATGTGAGTGGTGTATTTAATAAGTTATTATAAAGGAAAAATATTAAACATTGTTATGCAAGGAGAAGGACAAGGAAGACAGACTAGAGCAGAGTCATAGAAAAAATGCAAGAAGATGCATTTCTTGGCAGTTTCTTGGGTTTTGGAACACTTCTCTGCTCAGCTAGACGTCATTCTCTGTGCTTGCTTGGAGGCTGAAGCGTGCAGAGTGGGGGTAGGGGAGGAAAGAAGCAAATCAGACACAGAAACAATAAACTCAAATTATTCTCCATCTGCCTCTATCTACAGTGGCAGGAAGCCTAATGCTTGTAGTGGTGTATCAAGTGCTATAGTAATACAAATAACAGCATCCCTGGTTTACAGATGAAGCTACAAA
The DNA here is from genome assembly GCA_007922195.1 of Podocnemis expansa. Taxonomy (NCBI): domain Eukaryota; kingdom Metazoa; phylum Chordata; order Testudines; family Podocnemididae; genus Podocnemis; species Podocnemis expansa. The sequence goes on along the minus strand of ML681995.1, from coordinate 12,671,710 downwards.
TGGCTTTTGATGGTGGGAGGGGGACTCAACTGTTGCATGAGCCATTCAAGACGGGATTAAAAGGCTGTGCTGCACAAAGTGGAGAGATGGAACCGAAAGTAGACTGACTCCAGCCAGGCTCAATAAAGGGTACTAATGTCATACAGGATTGTGAAAGTAGTAGACCCATCATGAATTTTGTTCGTTGAGGATAAGAAAGAGCAGGAAGCACTGGACTGGACTGGTAGGATCTTGCCAAGGTGTGTGTACAAGGATATAGTGTGTAAATTGACTTCACTTCTGTGACTTTTGTGCTGTGCTCACAAAATTAACCCTTAGAAAATAGGATAGAAATGCTGTCTGCTACTGAGTATAGGTTATGAAAAGATCAAGCTACTGTAAATGGCCACGATCAGTAGTCTAGGCCTGTTGGCTAGTTATTTCTCATGGGCTCTTCCTCATGCCTTGGACAGTATTGGACTATTGAAGTGAACAGGCACAAAGCAGTTGCAGAAGTTCTGCAAATAGCAGGAGGAGAAACCTCTGTATAGATCCTAACTCTGGCAGTCCTTAATGCCATAGATACGCTGCTCCATGGAAGCACCTAGACATGGGTGCAGAAAAGCAAGATAAATGGGCAAACCTCTGGAATACTTGTTACATTGCTGCAAGTCCTAGCAGCCAGAGAATTGCCCAGCTTGGCCCTTCAGATCTGTTTATACTGGAACCTAAGACCAGGGTCAGTAGAAGTCAAGTTAGCAGACTCTGGGTATGTTAACCTGGGGCTTGAGCATCTACGCTCATTGGTAACCCCAGTTTCTTCTTTGAGCCATGTCCCTGTGTGTGCTTCACATCAGGTGTCGTCATGTCCTTTGTAGCAGTAGGGGCTGGGCACATGCTGGTTGGAACTCCGGACAGCCTTAGCACAGATTAGCGAGCACCCAGCCCCCACTCCCTCTGTTCCTTTTGAACCACCTAGGGTGAAGGAGGAGTGTTTCTTCTCAGCATTTTCCTCAGTGTCAACCTCCTCAAGCCTCACAATGAGACAAAGAAAACAAGTTCTGTAGTTTTGATTTAATACTCACCTCTCCATTCTGTAAGGAAAAAAAAAGCTTCAATTTCAGTTCTCTCTTTCAATACCTAGAGAGTTAGTTGAACCTCTGCTTTCAAAATGCTGAGTTTACCCGATCTTAAAAGGTGCTCCTCATATAATGTGGCGATACCTGCCCTTGATAGACACTCACAATGCGTCCGGTGCCTAGGGGACTCCCATGTCTCACAGAAATGCTCTCACTGCAGTAACCACAGCATGAGAGCAATGACAGAGGGAGAACTACTACTAAAAGTGTTTTTAATGGAAAAATCCCAGGGACCCCCTATGGACTCAGATCCTGAAAAACACCTTGCACCCCAAGCCACAAGAGCTGCTTTACCTCTGGAGACTAACACATCAAAACAAGGATGCTCCCCAATGAGAGAGTCTCCTAGAAATAGTACCCTAAAGGCTTCTGGTTCCTTGGATACCCCAAGAGCTGTTTAAGTCTAAGGACTCTAAATGTGCTCATGAGGGGTCAAGCTCTTTGAATAAGCACTCCTCCTCAGGCATAGCTCCAGGGAAAAGTGCATCTCCTAAAGCACCAGAGCATAAGTCCCTAGCACCATCTACTGCTTCTATGGAGAGCATGGTGCAGAAAATATTACAGGATGTCATGCTGGCACTGTATTCCTCAGTGGAGCCACAGACCTCTGTGGTACAAAAAGCCTCAGTCAATGGCACCAGGCACTGCACCATGCAAAAAGGCAAGGAAGGAGAATCACCTATCACCTCCTCACTCACTGACTGACCCACTTGTGACCCGGGCCCCCTGGGATAACCACCTGAATATGCAAAGATCATGGCAAGCAGCAAAAAGGAGAGCAGATTCTTCCAGCACTGGTGGGTTATCAGAGATAAACTCCACCAACCACTCACAAACAATGCTTCTGATCCCCCACAATGGATATCAAGAACCCACCATATAGCATAGCCAGCTCCCTTTACCGCATTCCAGTCACTGGTCCTCAGTACAGCCACTAGGTCTGTGAAAGAAATAGGTTCTTCTGACCCCAAAGGGTCAGCCACATTACACAGAACAATATAGGCTTGAATCTTACCCAAAATACCACGCTGCCAGCCAATCCTTTAGTAAGTACAACTAAAGGTTTAATATAAAAAGAAAAGAAACAAAATGAGAGATGTTATAGGGTCAAAGTGAATCACATACATACAAATGATTTAGAGTCCAAAGAAGAAAAGTCCTTGTTTCACAGCTTCAGTTGTTACTAATCCAGTTTATAGGAATAGAGACCAAATAATCCAAGTGTAGAGTTTGTTCTAATTCTCCCCCATGAGAATTAGCAGGGCAGTTTCCAGGCCATGTTGGTTGGGATCTCAGTCCTGCAGCCCAAACTTTCCCTGAGAAGCTTGGAAAGATGTGAGATAAAGGAATTCTGTTCCCAACGTCCTTTTATAGTTGTAGCTAGCAAGGTGGGCATTTGCAGGTCAATTCTTCATGTGGGCTTTGATGACAGTTCCCATCCCAGGTACTTTCTTAAGTGGAGCATAGCAATGCATATCGTCCTTTGAAGGAAAACCTTCACCTCCTGGGCATCCCAGGTAATTAACTGCATTAGCACCATTAACAGACAGTTTACTTTGGTACATCAAAGGTCCATTTAGATGTTAATGTTTCCTCTTGACCCCTTCCAATAGAACAATGGTAACAGATAGGGAAGCACTTCATTCACCTTGCCAGCCTCTAACAGGATACATGTAAACATCATCAAGAAACCACTAGTGATACGAAAGCCCTAGCCTACTCACTACCATTGCATTTCCCTATAACCTGTCTTCAAAGGTTAGATTTAGGTTCTGTACTTTACAAAGATGGGTTGGCCTTTTCAGAGCTAGTATGACACCACCACCGCTGCAAGTTCACTCTCCATGCTGCACCAAATGGAAGCGTACTTACCAGTCTCCAGAATACTGCTTCCCAACTGGATCCATGACACACTCACATTGCCATGCAAGATCATAACATCACAGCCACAATTCACAATATCATTCTCAGTGCTGCCACCAGAGCACCCCAGACAGAGATTCTGGGCAGGCTGGAACATTATTCATCTTCCTATACCAACCAGTCCAGCCTCCAGGGGTTAAAGTAGGCCAGAATGCCCCTGGAGCGGCATTCCAGGGCCCACTATTTTTTGGGGTTCAGCATTCTGGGGCCCCTAAAAATAGAAAAGGAAGCTGGAGTGCTGCATTCCGGGGCCCACCATTTAAAAATAACACCTTGGAATGCAGACTTCTGGCTCCATTTTCTATTTTTAGGGCCCCCAACGCTGAGTCTCTAAAAATAGCAGGCCATGGAATGCTGTTCCTGTGTGTTCCAGGAGGCAGGCAGCTGCTCCAGTCTGAGTCTGCTCTGACTGAGCATGTTCAGAGCCTCTGAGCATGCTCAGTCAGAGCAGGCTCAGGCCAGAGGCTCAGTCCAGAGCCTCAGCCTGGGCTGCGGCCACTCCACAGTGCATGGTGGCCAGGTAAGCAGGTTTTTTTTGGGGGGGGGGTTGGTGCAGTAGTCTCCCCAGGACTTGAAATTGGGGGGGTGTAGGGGTGCTCACTGATTTGGTATAATACTGTTACTAGCTGACAAATGGGGGGTGAGTTCAAAAATTCAGGGGGGCTGTGAGGGGGACTTAGGGAAATCTGGGTTTTGAGGACAGATGAGCTGGACCAGTAAGGAAAAAGGACCTAGGGAAGTGGGTCAGCCCGGGGGAGTGGGGGAAGACGGTGTGTCATGATGGGGAGTTGGGGAAGGGTTGGGGGATCACTGATGAGACAGGGGCCGGGGGAGTAGCTGGGGTGTGGGGCAGTAGCTGGGGTGGGGGATAGGCATGTGGGGGGCAGGTGTATGGGGGGAAGTAGCTGAAGTGGAGGGCAGGCATGTGTGGGTCAGTAGCTGGGGTGGGGGTAGATATGTGAGGGCAGTAGTTGGGGTGGGGAGGCAGGCATTTGGGGGTTAGTAGCAGGGGTGCATGAGGGGGGCCCAGACTGGTGCAAGGGGGGCCTGCCAATTTAGGAGGGTTTCAGGGCCTGCCAAATTATACTTTAACCCCTGCCAGCTGCCATCATTCGTGCTCCACTCATAGGTCACCTAGTGCAAGGCTTTCAACCCTATCAGACTGATCCGCATAACGAGCTCTAACAATCACACAAAGACAACCACTGGTTTCAACTCTTATCCACGGATGAAGTAGTGATCCCATCCATATGAAGCTCCACTGACGACTCAAAGAAGTTCAATGAATTGTTCAGACCTGAGGCTCGAGCACTTGAAATTCCCTTTGAAAGAAGTTTAATGAATCACAGCACAAACTTTTAAAGATACTCCATGTCATAGCCTCCTCTAAGATCACCATATCAATGGATGCTGCCTTAATGGAGCTGGCTGATATAATTTGGCAGACCCTAGCTACCATACCTGCCACAAACAAGAGAAATGATAGAAAATGGTATATTCCCCCAAGAGATGGAAGTCTTTTTCACCCATCCCCTGGTTAATTCACTGGTTACTGAGGCAGCTAATCACAGAGGTAAACAGCCAAATTTTAAACCTACCCCTCAAGATAACCTCCTAGGTTGAAAGATCTATTCTTCTTTGAGCAGCTGCTCACATACATTCCACCTTGGGTTTGTATGTTCCAGCATGCTTGAACACCGGAAGCTTTTGCCCAGCCCCCGCCGTGGGACCAGCGGTGGCGCCCCCTGGAGTGGCGCGCATTCCACTCCGGTTAAATATCCCGCTGGTCCAGTAGGCGGTCAGTTTCTTTCTTTCCGCCACTAGTGTCGGACACTGGGAACATTAAGGAGACTTCGAAGAGTTTTCCTACAGGGGCTATGCCCCGATCTCCAGGCTTTAAGCCTTGTGCCTCCTGCGGCAGACCCTTCTCGGTCTGTGACCCACACGACCGATGCTTGAGGTGTCTGGGGGAATCTCACCGCCCACAGCGGTGTAAAATCTGTAAGGCTTTTAAGCCCAGGACAAAAAAGGACCGGGACATCCAGCTTAAGGCGCTGCTGATGGAGACAGCACTGGCTCCTACGGAGGGATTGCCGCTCCCGGCCCTGGCGCAGGGCTCGATCTCGGCGGAGGGAACAGCTTCGGGTCAAGCGGGGACCCCGCCACTGGCACCGGCAAGCCTGGCAATGCTGCGGCGCCACTCTGCACCGGCCGCACCGGTGGTGCCTGAACAAGCCCATGAATGACGGGAGCGCACCGAGGGTGCACGCAGAGACGCCCCCTCACCCCCGGGAGGATCGAGATCCCTGGTCCCACCGGCTCCCTCGACCCCCGAGGCATATGAGGCGGCCAGGGTGCTTACTAATTTACCATCCCCGGCTCCGGTTCCAGCTCCGTCGTGCCCGCCGTCTCGAGGGAAGCCTGCCTTAAGTTTGCCGGCTTGGCGCGGCACCTCACCACACTTGGCCCCCCCCCTTGGAGTCGGCTTGGGTAGCGCCCCAAGCCTCCCCACGGCAGGGGAGGAGCTTGCCACAGACGGACCGGGCAGGGGCATCACTGGCTCAGTCCCCGGCCCCAGGCAGCAGCCGTGGATGCAGCAATCGTTCAGGCCATCAGCACCGGTGGCACCAAGGAACGGGGGGGGACAAGAGGATACGCCTCCACTCGACTTCCCCCTCCCTGGTACCACGGCACTGTAGCACGGGGCACAGAGACGTGTCATCTCGCTGGGCCAAGAAACAACGGAGGAGGGAGCCTTCTAGCTCCTCCTCTTGGACCTCACACTCCTCCTCTTGTGCCCCGGTGCCCTCAGAGGACGGGGCAGCAGGGCAGAAGACCTCCCAGCTTTCCTCTGGACAGGCCCAGCCACCCATAACGGGACCCCCCTCTCAGTACTGGCTGGCTAACTGGCCCTATTGGATGCCATGGATGCTGCCACAGGAGACCCAGCGCACTAACTTGCGGGTTCGGCAGACCAGGGGTCGCAGATCACTGTCTCGAGATGCCTCTGACAGGTTGGAGCGTCAATCCTCTCCGGCCACAACGCGTTGATCTCCATCCGTCTCATCGGCTGCGGAATCACACGGTACCTCCTCTGTACCAGCGGATGATTTCAAGGCGTACCAGGATCTGCTCCGCAGGTTGGTGTCCAATTTGGGCTTAGAAGTGGAGGAGGTGGAAGAGTCCTCAGTACATTGAATAATGGGTCTATCAGCCACGGCTTCTACCAGGCTGGCCCTTCCCATCCCCGAGGGCGTTCTCCGGACCGTTTGCTCACTGTGGCAAAAGCTGTCTTCGGTTGCCCCTACCTCAAAGGGTACAGAGAAAAAATATTATGTGCCGGTGGCTACATGCCAGTACTTGTATGCACACCCTACTCCTTCTTCTCTGGTGGTGGACACAGTGAACCAGCGCAAGCACCAAGGTCAGCCGGCTTCTACCCCAAAAAGCAGAGAGGCTAAGGCTTTGGACGTGTTCGGCAAGAGATTCTGTTCCTCAGCAACGTTGCAGCTACGGGTGGCCAATCATCAAGCCCTCCTGGGCAGGTACAACTACAACCTTTGGGATTCCCTAAGGCGGTTTGCGCAGCACCTACCACCGGACCACCGCTTAGACTTCAACACCATTTTGGAAGAAGGGGCGACGGTGGCGAGGGCAGCCTTACAGGCGGCATGGGATGTGGCTGATTCGGCTGGCAGATCAATAGCCTCTGCAATCACCTTACGTAGAGCAGCATGGCTACAGGCTTCGGGCCTCCCTCCCCTGGTCCAACAGTCCATTCAGGACCTGCCTTTTGATGGGACGGCGCTCTTTTCAGACCAAACTGACGCAAAATTACACGGTCTAAAAGATTCGACCGCGACTCTCTGATCATTGGGGCTGGTATCTCCGGGTCCGTCGAGACGCCCCAATCGGGCCCCCTTCCCACTGGTGCCAGCTCAACGGCAGCCGTTCACCAGTAGGCTGACCAGGCAGAGAGATAGGGAGAGGGGTAGAACCCCGAGAGGCAGGCCGAACACGCCAAGCAGAGCATCGAGGTCCAACTGTCGTTGCTCCGGCAGCCAAGGACGGCGGTTTTGACGGGAGCTGCGAGGGCGGCGAGCCAAGAACCCACATACAGGATCGAGACAGACCCCCATTCCTGAACAGACTCTTCCCTTTCTATTCCCAGTGGGCCTCCATCACTACAGACCGCTGGGTGCTAAGAATGGTACGGCATGGTTACTCACTACAGTTCCGTGCTAGGTCCCCCAACAACCCTCCCCCTTCCCAGTCCCTTTTCAGGGACACCGCTCACGAACAACAGTTGGATCTAGAAGTAAACAAACTCCTCCAACTGGGTGCAGTGGAAGAGGTCCCAGAGGAAGAAAAGGGCAGAGGATTCTACTCAAGGTACTTCCTGATTCCCAAGTCAAATGGGGGATTGAGGCCCATTCTTGACCTACGTGGCCTCAACAGGTTTCTCATGAAATTAAAATTCAGGATGGTCACTCTCAAACAAATCATCCCCTCGTTGGATCAGGGGGATTGGTTCGCCACCCTCGATCTGCAGGATGCCTATTTCCACGTGTCAGTCAAACCACAACACAGGCGTTTTCTACGCTTTGTGCGAGGGCACAAGTACCTGCAGTTCACAGCACTCCCGTTTGGACTTTCCCTGGTGCCAAGGGTGTTCACAAAATGTATTGCAGTCGTAGCGGCTTAACTCCAGAAAAATGGCGTGCACGTTTTTCCGTACCTTGACGACTGGCTGATCCGAGGCCGGTCCCGACAGCAGGTACAGACCAGTGTCCATATGGTCTGATCCCTGTGTCATCGCCTGGGACTCCTCATCAACGAACAAAAGTCCCACCTGAGGCCAGCCCAGAGGCTAGAATTCATTGGAGCCGCCCTAGACTCAAGGCAGGCCAGGGTCTTCCTGCCACAGGCCAGATTCGAGACTATGACCAACATAATTACTGACTTAAAGCGAAACCCAACTACCACGGTCAGACATTGTCTCAGTCTTCGAGGACACATGGCTTCAACTACCAACGTCGCTCCACTAGCCCGCCTCAGGCTCAGGCCGTTGCAGGACTGGCTGGCCTCAGTGTTCCGTCCAGGCAGACATGCAATGGACAGAACCGTGTCGATCCCATGCAAAGTCCTAGCCCAGCTAGAATGGTGGCAGGCTCCCCGTTTCGTGATGGAGGGCGTCCCGTTTGGGATGGTCAACCCCTCAGTGATGCTGATCATGGACGCTTCGGATCACGGCTGGGGAGCCCATCTCAGCCTAGGTATCAGCACGCAGGGCAGGTGGTCATCTGCGGAAAAGGGGCTCCATATAAACGTAAAGGAGCTTCGAGCCATTAGATTCGCTTGTCGCGTCTTCCGAGCGCACCTGAGGGGTCACTCAGTCCAGGTGCTAACAGACAATTCTACAGCCATGTTCTATGTGAACCATCAGGGGGGAGCCCGTTCGCCAACCCTGTGTCGTGAAGCTATGCGCCTGTGGGACCTAGCCATCAGCAACAAATTTCATGTGATGGCGTCACATCTCCCTGGGGTCAGGAACAACAAGGCCGACCACCTCAGCAGGCACTTCAATTCCATGCACGAATGGTCACTACACCCTGAGGTCCTGACCCCAATCTTCCACAAGTGGGGGTTTCCCCTAATCGACCTGTTCGCGACTCAGGAGAATCGCAAATGCTGCAGGTTCTCTTCACTGAGGGGAAGAGAACCGGGGTCCCTCCCAGATGCATTCCTGCTATCTTGGTCAGGACCCCTGATGTATGCATTTCCTCCCTTCCCGCTGATTCACAGGGCCCTGATGAAAGTTCAACAAGACAAAGCGCAAGTGATCTTGATTGTCCCGGCATGGCCGCGGCAGCACTGGTACCATATGCTGGGGGACCTATCAATAGCCGAGCCCCAAGAACTGCCTCTGAGACCCGATCTCCTGACCCAAGACCAGGGCCGCCTCTTATACCCCAACTTGCAATCGCTCCACCTGACGGTATGGAGGCTGTCTGGCTAACTGCGGAAGAACGGTCCTGCTCAGTTCAAGTGAAGCACATCCTAGTCAGTAGCAGGAAGGCCTCGACGCATGCTACGTATACGGCCAAATGGCGGCGTTTCCTGCAGTGGGCACAAGGAAGGGGCTTGGACCCACACCTCGCACCAGTGAAGGACATTCTAGACTACTTGCTGGAATTGAAGCTGGAAGGCCTCACCCTGGCCTCGATAAAGGTCCACCTAGCGGCAATTGCGGCAGTGCACGCACCTGTGGCTGACCATTCCATTTTCTCATACCCTGTGGTGACAAGGTTCCTGAAGGGCTTGGAGTGTGTCTTCCCTGCAGTTCGGCCACCCTCCCCGCAGTGGGACTTGAATATAGTCATCACAGTCTTGTCAGGGTCACCGTTTGAACCAATGGCCACTTGTCCACTGTTGACTTTATCACACAAGGTGGCATTCTTGGTGGCAATCACGTCCGCCAGGAGGGTCTCGGAGTTAAGAGCACTCTCTTCCGAGCCTCCATACACTGTGTTCTTTAAAGACAAAGTGCGGGTGCGAACCCACCCGGTGTTCCTTCCTAAAGTGGTCTCCCACTTCCACCTTAATCAAGACATATTTCTATCCATGCTATGCCCCAAACCACATGTGTCGACGGAGCAAAGGAAACTACATACCCTGGACGTCAGAAGGGCGTTGGCCTTCTACATTCAATGGACAAAACCTTTTAGGAAGACCACACAGCTCTTTGTAGCGGTAGCGGACTGCATGAAAGGAGACCCGGTGTTGTCACAGACGATCTCTAATTGGGTAGTATCCTGTATAAAGACGTGCTACCGCTTGGCCTGTGTCCCACTACCGGACAGAGTACGGGCCCACTCAACAAGGGCACAAGCCTCCTCAGCGGCGTTTTTGGCTGGGGTCCCGATTCCAGACATCTGCCGCACGGCAACATGGGCTTCAATGCATACATTCACCTCCCATTACGCAATAGTTCAGCAGGCCAGAGATGATGCGGCTTTTGGTGCGGCGGTTCTTCGTTCCGGTGCCTGTAACTCCACCCACCATCCAGCATAAGGCTAGCAATCTACCCAAGGTGGAATGTATGTGAGCAGCTGCTCGAAGAAGAAAGGAGGACAGTTACGGATGACAGATTTCTCTGTATTTATTTTGTGTCATAGCCTCCGGAAGAGTGTAATGGTTTGAGTGGTGGCTACAGCTGCACCTTCCTGAGATCGTGCAGTGATCAAACAATTTTATAGATAAGGACAGATTTTTATTCCTTGTGTTCCTAATAAAGCTGTGACTACCACCAGGAGTCTGGAGAATTTTCGGGGTTCTGTGGAGAACCCAAAAGGCATCGCCTTGCATAGGTACTGTGAGTTGTCTACTACAAATCAAAGGAATTGTTTGTGTGCAGGATGAATGGTGACATGAAAACATGCATCCTTAAAGTCAAGGGATGAGAACCACTCTCCCTGATGCAGCATGGGAATTATCTTGTTTAGGGTCACCATTTTGAACATCTGGTGCTTCATATACTTGCTTGGGGGTCACAGATCTAAAATGGGTACCCACCCTCCCAATTTCTTTTATACTACAAAGTATTGGGAATAGAAGCTTTTCTCTCTGTGCTGTGCTGGAATGGGTTATATCGCCCCCATTGATAGTAGTTGCTGGATTTCCTGATGGAGGATTTTGCATGCGAATGGTGTCCCTTGAGAGGGACAGAGAAGGGTAGTGTGGAGGTGGGCGGGATATGAATGGGATGGAGTAACCAATATTCAAAATTTCAGACCCATTTGTCTGTCGTGATGGTAGTGCAGGCCAGATGGAACTGCCTGAGATGGAATTTGAAATTTGAGTTTAGTGTGGTTGTTGCTGTGTGGCAGAGAGGAAGTCTCAAACCCTCAACCAATTTCTCAATATTGAAGTTTGAGTGGTGGAGGCTGAACATTAGAGGGGGCTGCATGTATCCCCTCTGTCTTCCTCTTTGTTGTTTCTCATAGTGCCTTTGTTGAGTACGAGATTGGTAGTATGGTTGAGAGCAACTAGTGTATGATTGGAACCTAGTCTGCTTTCTCTTAAATGTTGTTGTATAGATTCCTAGAGTGCGCAGAGTAGCCCTGGAATCTTTCATGGAGCGCACTGCTGTGCCATTTTTTTTTCTGAGAAAAGATGTACTTTATCAAAGGGGATAAAATTTTTGTTTGGAGACCCCTGGGTAAGGTTGCTGCTTGCAGCCATGATGCTCTGTGCATTACTATTGCTGTAGCCATGGCTCTTGCTGCTAAGTCTGCTACATCCAGGGATGCTTGCAGAGATGATCTTGCTACCAACTGGCCTTCTTTCATTAAGGCTCTGTATTGTTCTTTTTTTATTATCTGGTAGGTCAGCCATAAATTGTATTAGGTTTTCATAAACTGAAGAGTTACAGTTTGCAAGCAAGGCATAATAATTAGCTACCCTCAGGAGCAAGGTCAATGATGAAAGGAGGACAGTTCCTTACCTGTAACTGCTGTTCTTCGAGATGCGCTGCTCACTTCCATTCCACACCCACCCGCCATCCCCACTTTGGAGTTGCAGAAAGAAGGAACTGACCGCCTACCAGACCAGCGGGATATTTAACCACTCCAGGGGGCGCCACCGCTGGTCCCACGGCGGGGGCTGGGCAAAAGGTTCCGGTGTTCGAGCATGCTGGCACATACAAACCCAAGGTGGAATGGAAGCTACACCTGATGACCTGGTACCTGGATGGTTCCAACAGGACAAATTACAATGCTCAGAGCTGGTGAGTCACATTTTGCTAAATAGCAGAAAACCTAGTGCTAGAAGAACATACCTACACAAATGGCAAAGATTCCAGTCATGGAATCCATAATATCACACCGCTATTGTCCTCAGTTCCACAGGTCCTTGATTGTATCTTGGAACTGAAACATTCTGGACTGGCATTCAGCTTCCTGAAAGTATATTTAGCAGCAAGTTCAGTTTTTCACAACCTCCTCAATGACTCAAGAATATTCAGTCACCCAACAGAAAAATGTTTTCTCATGGGCCTCCAAAGATTATTCCCAAGCATACGCCCCCCAGCACTGCTTTGGGTTCTGAACCTTGTCATAAACACAATTACACCCCCTGCCTTGAACCTCTGGCAACTTGCTCAGAGTACCACATGTCCATAAAATTAGCCTTCCTGGTCGCACTTACATCTGCAAGAAGAGTAGGGGAAATCAAATCTTTTGCCATGGAACCTCCATACGCTTTCTTTACAAAAGATAAAGGAGCCCTACGTCCCTATCCACATTTTCTTCTGAAAGTTATTTCAGATTTCCATGTTAATGAACCCATATGTTTACATACCCATTACCCAAAGCCTCAGAGGAATTCCCACAGTTGTCCTCCACCCTCTTTATATACAACAGGTGTTATCCTTCTACCTAGAAATGGCAAAATCATGCAGAAAATCGAACAGATTATTCATATCTATTGTAGAAAGAAAGAGGGTGAATCAATTTCTAATCAGAGACTTTCAAAATGGATAAAGGATTGCATCCACACATCCTATCATCAAAATGATTAACAACCATCTAAGAGTGTCCGAGCACACGCTACATGAGCTATGGCAGCCACCACAACATTTGTGAAAAATGCTCCACTCACAGACATTTGTAAGGTGGCCACTTGGTCGTCCCTTCATATATTTACTGCCCATTATGTGATAGACAAGGCCTCATTGAACAATACCAAAGCAGGGAGGGCAATGCTTTCCTCTGTATGCTGAAGTCTCTCCTCCTACCCTTGAAAACTTCTACATAGTCATCTGATGTGGAGCACACATAGGGACATCGCTCGAAGAAGAGGTTACTTACCTGTATCTTCTGTTCTTCGAGATGTGTCCCTCTGTGGGTGCTCCACTACCCTTCCTCCTTCCTCTTTACTTTGGAGTACTACTATGGCTGCTCTGCGGTAGAGAATGAACTGACGGAGCAGAGGCTGTCGCCAGTTCCAACTGGCATGCACCCAACCCCCACTGCTACTGCTACAAAGACTCCGCTCTTCACCGCGGGATGCAGTGACACGTGATGTGGCACGCGCACAGGACACACATCTCAAAGAGCAGAAGTTTCAGGTAAGCAACCTCTTTTTAGGGACTTTTATTCCAGAGTCCCAACCTGAAGCTGCATCCCGAGTCCAGCCACCCATCTTCCATACTTTTTAACCCCCTCCTGAGATGTGGTTGCTTTAGCCCTTTGCTTGTTCAGTGTGAGAAAACTTGGCTGCCCAGTGGACAAAGAATTCAGCCTGCGGGATTGTGGCAGGCTCTCAGGGTATGTCTACACTACAAAAATGGTCTGTGACTGATCCAGGTCAGTTGACTTGGGTTCATGGGATGTAGGATGTGGGGCTATAAAATTGCAATATACGCTTTCCAGATCAGGCTGCACTCTGTGCTCTGGAACCCTTCCATCCTGCATGGTCCGAGAGCTCAGGTTCCTTCTGGAGCCTGGATGTCTACACATGAAACAGCATCGCTGCCTGAGCCCTGCCAGCCCAACTTAGTTGGCACTGATCAGCTGCAGAATTCTCCTTACCCTGTAGACGTACCATTAGGCAGGGGCATCACTGGCCCCCAAAAAATGTTCGGGGCCTGGTCCCAGGCCTCCCTTCCCTGTTCTAGCCCCGACCCCTGAAGTGCAAGCCTCACCCCTCAGCCCTGATTCAGTTCTCTGGCTGGGGTTGGGGCTGGATCCTGCTGCCCCTGGTGGCCTGGCCCTGGGTCCCCCTTCAGGCAGGATGGGGCTTCTGCTGCCGTCGTGGCCCAGCCTCTGTATGGGGCTGCTACTGCTGCGACAGCCCTGCTTCGGGTCCCTGGCTGGTTAGGGCCGGATGTTGGGGGAACTTGCTCAGGGCAGTCGCAGACTCTGTGAGCCTGTGCTGCCCATGGGACTGGGGCACTGGTGCTGGCACTGGGAGCTCGTGCACCCTGTGCTCTGCACCAGCGACGTCCATGCTGTTAGGCTAAGTCTCTTTGAAAGTGAATGGAATCTAGGGTCCTTGTTCACTCAGATGCTTTGGAAAATTTTGCCTTTGCTGCTCTGAAATAGGGAGGAATGAGAGTATTGCTATGGAAGCCCTAACTTAGTACTCTGAGCTTATTTTAGATTACAGCCATTTTGTTGTATTTGCAGAAGCTTTTTTTAGCAAACAGTCTTTTTTCAAATAATAAAAAGAAAAAGGTTGAAAAGAATCAAATACACAAATAGATGTGTCACTGTTGAGTTGTGATGTTTCCAAGAGCTTCAGAAACTGGAGCGCACCATTAGCAAGGTAATGCAAACCCCACTTCTGAAACTAGGTATATGAAAAAGCTAACTGTACCGCCTCCAGACATCCACAGTGTGGCATTACAGATACACGTAACAGCCTAGCAGCGCACATAACATAATTAAAAACTTCATGAAGTGATAACATCCTACAGTTCCCCATGACACCCATGCCCTACAGGTATGTGTGTTGATGTTAGTTAGTTGTGCATCCTAGCTGGAATGGGAAGGGATGTGATGTGTGTTTGTGTGACTGCGCACGTAAGCATAGGGCTTTTTATAAAGGGGTGGAATCTGTCAGTACTGGTTGTGAATGGGATGTGTGGCAGTGAAGGAGAGTTGAAGGTGTACATCGTAACTGGACACTTGTTTGTTCTTGTGAGGGTGGATATTCCTTCTAACCCATCTTAACCCGGTTTCTAATGTGTTGTTTTCTTTGCAGAAACATGGATATGGTTTTCTAGGCAGAGCTGAAAGCATCTCCTATAGATAAGATTGCCCAAGGCTTCCTATTATAAAACCCTGTTTGTCACACTTTTATTTGGTCTGAAATTTCTCATGCTGAGGATTTGCCACAGGCTGAATTTTATGGGAAGTTTTCAGTTAAATGGTTCAATCATTAGGTTAGGAAAAAATGTTTGTTTTGACAGCTCTTGAGTTTCCCTAACTGGGGAAACATCCTGTAGCCTCTCCATGTTCCCTGCTTTAAAAGGGTGTGCAGGCATTGTAATGAGAGCTTTTCAAGCAGAATACCATGCAGTCACTAGGTGCCGCTGTGTGCTGTATATTGTTACACACAAAGAAAGAAACCTAGGTCTGGTTAGGACTACCAGATGTCAGGCAAAAGGAGGACGTCCTCCTTTTTACCTTCACATCCTCCATCCGGCAGGCGTTTTAAAAAGACATGATTGTGTCTGACTGTTTACTTACAGGGGTTAAACTATGCTGGAATGCCCCGGAGCACCTTATTTTTAGGGGGAAGCATTGCAGGGCCCCCTAAAAACAGAAGAATATTACATTAATACTACGTTTTTGCAATGTGTCCTCCAGTGTCTTCCTTTTCCCTGTCCTCCTTTTCATGCTTTGGTATCCGGTAACCATAGGCATCTGGTTGAATTTACCTGGAGTGTGACCATTGACTTCAGCTGGCCCAGGATTGCAGCCATTATGTGGTTCCCCTGGCAGTGGACTTGTGTTCCATGTCCTCTGCAGCCTGCGGTCTTGCTGGTCCCCCTGGCAGTGTTATCAAGGGGGTGGCCAGTGGATGGAGAGCGTATATGGGTGAACTGGTCCAGTTGAAGAGCAGGCTGAGGCCCAGTTCTGGGCTTGGAGTTCATCTGTTGGTCAGTTCTGCATTCAATGAGGCAACTCCCACGCTTGAAGCAATATTGGTGTGTCAGAATTTGCAGAGCTGAGACACAAAAATTGAGAGTCGGAGATCAGATTCTGACTTAAATGGGTCTTGTATATGTGAATGGGGGGCAGGTGGAACAGCTGGGCAGCTCCTAGTATACAGATGGTGGGGGGAGAGCTGTCAGAGGAATGAGGACACTCACCAAAAATAAAACCAACCATCCAGAACAAGTTTACTGTCTCTTCAGGTTCAGTGACAATGTTTGAGGGGGAAGAGCAAGAAAAAACATCCCAGATGCTGGTTCTGGTGTCTGGAGGAAAAGAATGCGAAAGACACCTGCTTCTTTTAAGTCCAATAAAGAAGCAAAAGGTAAAGGCTTGGCAGAACAGGGCTAATGAGTGTCATGTTAAAAAATAGCTTTTTTTATTATAATCTTTTAAAGAAAGGAGAAGCAGCCACTTGACATTCCCACAATTGTTGCAAAGGCCAAATGAAATCTTCCTCGGCGTTATGCTAGATAGATGCTAAAGGGCTGTGTTTATGTACTCTGGTGCCCTTTTATGCTGTCCAGGCCTTCTAAGGGGCCATAACTTGGAGGAGAATCAGGCCCTATGTTGACTAGAGATGTTGATTAGTCAGGTTATAACCCTCAGCAGTGATGTAACCTGGTCATTTGATGAATGTGTAGAAGAGGAGTCAACCACACCCGTGTGCAGTATAGCTCTTAGGAGTTCTCTCTCTTGGAGGGGCACAGAGCCGTAACACCGTTTTTTGCCAACCAGAACGCACCCCTTCCCATTAGTGGTGCTTAGAGCCACAGCTGCAAAGCCACCTCTTTAATAGCGTGGCTCCATTAAGCAGCTCCGTGCCACCCAGGGCTTTGCCCTGTTGGCCCCACCATAATTGTGGCTCGGGGGGGGGGCAACACTGTTATGTGAAGACCAGTCACATGGCTTTGAAATAATTATAAAATAATTATAAATAATAATAATTATAAAAAATTATTAGAGACTTCCTGGCTACAAGGTCCTGTGGGTTCCTTTGTAGCAGGGTGCTTCTCCCCTGCCAACCTAGCAGCTGCTGACCTTGATACATTCAATAAGTCCTAATACAAACTATGCATGAAGAAAGACAACATCTCTGTGACAATGGCCTGCTGAATTCACTGAATGGGGGTAGGAAGAGAGGCATTGCCTTTGCTGAAATCAGCCAGCCTCACAGGCTTGCTTTTTTTTTTTTTTTTTTTTTTGGTGTTTAGAGCTCAACAGAGTATGGGAGAAATGGGGATGAATGAAATCTGTGTGCTGCTTAGATTCCTGGGAAAGATTTCCAATCTTCTGACTGTGAGTTTTAATAGCTAAAGATCTTGATCTGTCTTCTCCCTGCTAGAGCCAGTCTGACTAGGTAACCATGTTTGAAGCGTCTGACAAAGTGGGATTTTCTTCCACGAAAGCTCATGCAATAAAATAAATGTTATTCTTTAAAAATGCCAGGGGACTCCTTGTTTGTTTTGCTGAACTAGACTAAGAAGGCTAGTCCTTTGTAACTACATTCCCCTGCACCTAGCAGATTTACTATACTGTACTCAAGGTGGGAGGGTTTCATTTACTCAGAACATCAGAGAATTGCAAGATTATACTTTGTTTTCATGTCATTCCTGCATGGCTATGTGAACAACCTTTCAGAGTGGTTAGCTTTGAAGGGCTGTGTGCCTTTGCACCTGCATTGCAGTATCCAGGTTTCAGTCCCTATTTCCCTGCAATGCCTAGTGATTTACACCAGTACAATGTACATGCACAATGCTACCATTCTTCATCGAATAGTGTCCTGTGCTGCTCCACCTTAGGTGCATTCGGGTCCTTGCACCAAATCCACAGCATTCTGCTAGCAGTAGTCCTGGGTTGCACTTGCACAGGAGAGAGGTCTCGGCGCGGCTTCAGCGCAAGCATGCCCGCTTCCCTCAGTTCCTTTTTAACAGTCATCACGAATTTGAGAAAGAAACAGAAGGAGGGGAGAAGGGTGGTGGTGGTGGAGCAGCACCGGACACACACCTCGAAGAACATCAGTTACTACTGGTGAGCAACCATCTATTCTGATTTGGTAGCATTTTGCACCTATTTTGCAGTCGCTTGGTATAAATGCCTACCCAGAATGCAGGGCAATAAAGCATCAGTCCCAGTTATGGTCAACTAGTATATGAAGACTTTTTCTGCTCAGTTCTTGTGTTTCCTTGAGACTGTTGGGCCTGAGCCCATGGATTTTTTTCTTAGATAATATTTCTTTAATTGTCTTGTCCTTGTTCTCACTAGGTTTATATTGTGTTGAAAAGAGAAATATGGTATTTCCTCTTCCTGGATCTTTATGTTGTTTTCAGAATGGGAGAGGCCAATCTCAGAATGTGAAGCTTTGGGCTACTGTTTCCAGATATTAGGCTCTTAAAACCATATTTAGGCACTTGAACAAGAGACCTGGTTTTCAAAAGTGCAGAGCAAGCAATCATCAGCTGACATTGTCTTCGAAGGGACTTTGGTGCTTAGCCCTGTAGAAATCAGGCCACTTTTCTCTAGGTGCCCTGAGTTTAACACACAGATCTTAAAATATTGAAATCAAGCCATTTTATGAAAAGCACCCTTGAAGAGTTTTAGAACATAATAGCAACAATCCAGAGCAAATTTCCCAGTTTCAGCAGGTTCTCCTTATCATGACTTTGGTTATGTGGTTTTTTGTTTGTTTTTGTTTTTTGTTTTTGTTTTTGTTTTTTGTTTTAAGGCCTTTCTCAGAGTTCCACAGTAATAGTTTGCAGGTATTAAACTGAAGGGGAAATGCGTCTCCAAAATCTTGAAGACCATACCAAATTTAACTTCTGTGTTTGCTTGCTCTTCAAGAAAAATTTTCTAACTACTTACACTTAACAATGGGTTGTGCCTTGCGTTTAGCTGTGATGCTTGGTGCATCTTTTCTAGACTTGAGCTCTGTGTGGCTTGAAAGCTTATCTGTTTTATCAACAGAAGGTGGTCCTGTTTTGTCCTTTGTTGTTGTTTGTTGTTGTTGTTAAATTCCTAACCCAGTTTGTGTCTCATATCCTGGAACCAGCATGGCTACAGTTACACTGCACAGAAATACATTTAAGCTTGATCTAAATTGCAGAGGTAGTTTGACATAAACCAGCTTATGTCAAACTAACTATATCAGTGACTATGCTAGGTTTTGCTCCTACTATTGTAAGTGCCCTACTATGCCAACGTAACTCCACCTCCATGAGAGAGAGGGCTTTTTTGGGTGCAGTCTGGAGCCATGCAATTGACAAGAAAAGCCAACTGCTGGCTTCCCAGCCAGGCTTCCACTTGCATTCTCTGCTCCCACCTCTTTGCCAGGAGCCAGGCAATCAGCTGGACTTGGGCATGGGTCTCTGCTACATGGAAATGGGAAGGGGAGAAGCCTGGGGGGAGGGAGCAGGGTTTCTAGTGGGGAGCTGCCTGGAGGCTTTCAATCCTTTTCCTCCTGCCCCTCTTCAGGCAATAGGAGCACTCCTGAGGAGGTATGCAACTGACAGAGGGATGGTAGTGTGGACATCAGTCACTGTGGTGGCTGTGAGTCAGCCTAACATAGGTTGACTTATGGTTGTATTGTAGACATGCCCTTAGATACATTGGTTACTGTTTATTCAGTACCTGGCACTGTTGTCTGCAGATAAGCTATTGCAGAGGTTCTTAATCAATGACCCAAAAGTAGTCTTTGGGGTCTTTCAGAATGGCCTGCTGTTCCCCTCTTGCTAGTTGCAGAAGGGAGCTGCTGCCTAAGAATGCAGGCAAAGTGTGTTGCCATGGGTAGGGTTACCAGATACCAAAGCACGGAAAGGAGGACAGGGAAGTACAAAAAGGAGGATATTGGAGGACACATGGAGAAAATGTAGTATTAATATAACTGTCATTCCCATCTTATGTTGTGGAAAATGGGTAATGAATGATGACTAGCGTTACAAGTGTGCAAAGTCATGTGTTTTTTAAAAGATTTTAAAATAAAAAAATTACCAAAATGTTTTCTTTTAGTGAAAACTGGATTTTTTCAGTAAATGAAAGCTTTTCATGACCCTTTCATTAATGTTCATGAGACTAAAAAAAAATTAGAAAACTAAATTTGGAAATGTAAACTTAAGAAGCTCCAAAAAAAGTAAAAAAAAAAAAAAACACTTTGCCTCTCATTTTTCACAGCAGCCCATTTTACAATTAAAAAAAAATTGTCCTAAGTTGTTTCTAGCCAGTTCAAATGTGCCCCTTTATTGGTTTTACTTAATTGGTCCCTATTAATAATTTTATTCACGGTATACTGTATTTTCCTTCTCTGGCAGAGGCTGGTGGTGCTTCAGAGTTGTAAAAATAATATTGATGGCCCTTGGGTTATCTGGGTTAGGAATCACTGAACTGTGGCCTCTGTCACTTTTAGGACCATGGATTGGTATAATTGACTTTGGCTTGTTCATATGGAGATGGACTTTGAAGTCAGTGGAGCTATGATAGTTTGCATGAGCTGAGGCTCTGCTCTGGTACTACTGTCTTTTGGGTTAAGGGTTGTGTCAGAAGTGTCATCCTCTAACTTCATAGATTATAAGGCCAAGAGGAATTGATACAAGCATCTTGAAAGTACCTGGCTTGCTAGAAAAACTGGATGATTGTATCATTGCATAACGTTTCTTTAAACCAAAAAGGGCTGAGTTCTCTTTTGTCCTGGTTAATATTGTATGTCTCGTGCATTTGATGAGGATTTATAAAACTGCTTATATCTTCTAAATAAGGAGTTATTTAGAAACACAGGCTGCTGACAACGTATTTGTCCCCAGCTCTCTCTCAAAGCAAAACAAATTAAAAAAATCCAGGAGCTGACCAAAAAAGAGAGACAGAGCAACCAGCAGCTGATCAGAAAACTGCACACACCTTTTCCAATACAAAGCATCCGTGGTCAGATGCTCAGCTGGCATGTGTTTACATAGCTCCATTAAAGTCAGTGCTTTTTAGTAGCCTAGGGATTTCATACATCTGTTCACTGATGTCCTCAGAGTTGTATTGTTTTATGCCCACCTGAGGATCTGGCCCAAAGTGCAGTCTAGCCTCTTATCAATTGGTCATGTCTGCTATCCATCCAACCCCTCTGCATTCTTGCTGGTTAACCCTTTATTTCAGCTGTTTCTTTGGGGAAGGGGGCAGAAGCAAAGAGTTTTAGGGGGCTGTCTGTGAATGTTACTTGTTTTTGCTATAAGAAAAACTATGGGTAGCCAAAACAATGCAAAAATCTTTCAAACTACTTGGCAAAACTTCTGGGTGTTGTATCAGATGTGAAAAGGAGGAAAGGTAGACACACTGCAGAATTATGAACTAAAACTCCTTCTGGACAATGAGTGGCCCGATACATACCATCAGCATGTTTGTTTGCTCTTTTTAAAGAAGAGACTTCAAAGAGACGAATAAATGCTGTATTTTTTAGCATGTTTTCTCCTAGATGCCTGCAAAAGAATTAAGCTGAAACAGCTGCACACTCCACATGAGCTTCCTGGGCCAGTCTCCAAACGGTTAATCTTTAATGCCGGTGAGGGAGTTGTGTGTGACTTCATTGTATTCTGGGCATTTGAAGCAGGTCTTTTGGAGGGAAGTTGTTGTGGGGAACCAGGAAGAGCAGGGGGAAGTAGTTAACGTCTTTCAAGTTGCCCCTGAGGAATCTGAAAGCGTCTTGTGGGGACATTTAAGTGAGAACTAGTGTAAAGTGTTTGTTGTGCTTGTCTCTAAAGCTGCAACACGTACAAGAAGCTCACCGTGAGAAGAATGTTTGCTGAACAGATGGGATAGCTTTCTGTCCCATGCATGGAAGAGTTAGGGGCTGAGCATTTTGGAACAGAGGTAACTGGGATTTAATGCCCTTTTGAAAAAATCTATTCTGATCTCATTAACAGGCAGATTGGCTAGATCCCACTGAAGACCAGGCCAGTTTGTATCAGATGAGTATCTGGGCCTCTCTGTGCACAAAATCAGTTTCCGTAAATATTACATAGGTCGTTTTTTTGAAATGTTCTTTTTAATACTTTCACACCTTCTGTCAATGATAAACTACTTAGGAAAAGAACTACAACAGACCAGCCAAATCAGATAGGGTCTGATTTTCACATGCACTAAATTCCCTTTATGCTGCTGTTGTGGTGCCAAGGGGCCTTAAAGTGGGCATACATTTACACTCGCTTTCAAGTCTCTTTGTTGCTGCAGCAGTGTGAAGAGATCTTGGAGTAGCTTAAGAATCAGGTCCACAGTATTTTCAGCAAATATTTGGTTGATGCTTCTACTTAGACTACTGTCAGCTGTGATACCAGTGTAATATTGGGACGCGCACACTGGCTGTTGAGGGGCTAATCCTGTCCTTTTAGGCTGATGGTCTTGGTGTTCTAATACTGTGATGCTGTAGGGAGAAGATGTGTATTTGCTCTGGTACATGCCTTCTAGAAGTAGAATTTTCTGACATTTAAAATGTTTACTCCTTTATGATTAGTGAGATTTTTGTTACTGGAAGCAAAAGAAGAGTGATAAAGAAGATGGTTTTATACAGCTGGTGGTCATGTTAAAGCAGCTAAACATGTTTTAGTTCCTAAAAACTACTTTGACTATGAATCTTATGGGTAAAGAATGAGAAGTGTTAGGTTCTAGTGGACATATAACTGTATGTTTCTGTGTGGCTTTCTTTGGAGGGGGACAAGTCTGAGTGCTTGGTCTTTGTTAATGGCTTCTTGGCAGCTACTCAGAGTTGTTGGCCCATAAAATACTTCCTCCATTCATACCCTCAACTGATAGTATGGTATTGAGCTGCACAGCAAAGGGGAGTAGCAAGCGAGTGCCACTGTGCTTCTTGCAGAGAACTGAGCTATTTGAAAGCACAACTGTGCAGAGACTTCATATGTACGCCTTTGAAGCATTTAAAACTATTTAGAGCAGAGTAGCATAGTGAATCACCTAGCAAGAGAGGGAGCTTCTCTCTGGGAGAGCCTGTAATAGATGCTAATCAGTGAGGTAAATCATTGATTGACGAGTTTCTATTGAGCTGCAGGACATGCAGAACAGGCTTCCTAATCATTCTCCAGATCTGTTGTAAGCAGTCTGGAAGCACTTTGGCCTTCAAGCTGTCAATCGTGTTGCATGTCATATTCCAAAGCTGCTTAGAAGTCTGCATCCACAATCAACCTTTGTTCCACAAGGGAACCTGTCTTGCACACATTGTTTCGGCTTCTTTAAAACAAGGGACAAAAGAAATTCTCTTAGCACTACAAAATGTTTGGAGGCTTCTGGGTATCTGTCCCCAGTTTAATATTAACTTTCCTTAAATCTTAAAATCCTTAGGGCGGGGATGGCACTTCCCACCAGAAATTTATATGGCTAATTTTAAATAAGTGATTGCATGCGCATAATGGAATTTTTCAACAGCTAATGGTGTTGGCCTAACTCTACTCCTATTAAGATCAGTGCTGTCTTCAATGGGACCAGAATTAAGTGCACAGTATTAACCTTGGGATTGAACGTGGTGCCAGTCTTGCATGCAGTCCATGGGTACTGTGGCAGTACAAATCAATTAAGGATGGATAAGGCGGTTTACAGTCAGACAGTTTACAGCTGTGTTTTGGTTTGGGAAATGATCTTCATAAAAAGTTGATTTTTTTTTTTTTTTTTAAAGACTGAAACTGAAGGCATGACAACATGGCATCCTCAAATGTTAGGCACCTGAGTGCAATCCTGCCCCTGCTGAATTTGATGGGAGTTTGGCCACTGGCTTCAAGAGATGGCTCTTAATTTCTAATCACTATTCTGCTTGCTGGAGTGGGCTTTGCTGCCACTGCTGCCTTATCTTTGCTTTAAATAATGTAAATTTCTTTCAGAAAAGCAAGAAAAGGTGTAATTCCCACCCCTCCACCCCCAAGCCTCCATCACATAAAACTTATGAAAACCTCAGGCCTTTCTTTCCCTTACTCTCTCTGAATTCTGTTTACTCTTTCCAGATGCAGCATTCCTAGGGGTGGGGCTATCTGTGAAGCCAAATGAGACTACAAGTCAAAGGCACCTACCTTAACGCATATATTAAATTGATAATAGTTAGGCAAGTGACAGTTACTGTTAGTGCTTGGTTAAGAAATGTGCACATAGCTAAACTGTGCTAAAATACCCAAAGGCTTTTCTCCCTCCATCTTCCACTTGCCCTACTTATATGTCTCCCCACACCCACTCTGGGTATGTGTGTACTGACAGTGGCAAATTCTCACCTGTTAGCTCGTGGTTCTGGGAGCAGTTGCAGGGAGTCTGAACTTGCTACGCCATTCCCGGAAGTCAGCCCTGGAAGTCCTGGGGGTCGGGAGCATAGGGGAAAGCCGTCAGCAAAGGATTTGTGGTTTGCTTTTTCCTGATATGTACTGGCGGCTTACAAAGTCACCACCAGTTACACAAGGAATTTTATGTTCCTTGTGTAACTAGTGATCAACTGCTGCCGAAAAGCCCACTAGTGTAGACTAGGGTCTGTGTGTTGTCTTTAAGGCCTTGTCTATGCTAGGAAGTTTTGTCTACAAAAGTCAGCTTTTGTTGGCAAAAAAGTCCTAGGGCACACACCACACTCCCCTCTTTTCCAATAAAACTGCCCTGTTTTGCTGGCAAAATAATACCACCAAAACAAGTGACATAGGGCTTTTGTTGGCAATGTTAACGTGGCAGAGTGTCAGTGTGGACGCTCTGCCTTTTTATACTTGTGGGGAGCTGTCATACTTGTCAACGTCACTGCTGTAAGTAGCTTGGTAGAGCAGTGAAACTGACAAGGGGGGTCCCCAAGCAGCAGGGCTTCAGCTGCCTGGGGCTTGCTAGGGTCCTGGGGGGGAGTTGCCAGGACTGTGAGCCCTGTGTCTGCCGCGCCCCCACTGCTTGCAGCTGGGAAGCGTCAGTGGTTCCGCTTCCCCTCCCAGCCGTGAGAGACTGGAGGCAGCTCCTGGTCCCCAGCCGTAGCAGGTCTGCAGCATAGGAAGTCTCAGCAGCATAGGAAGCAGCCACTGGGGCTCTCAGTCCCGGCAGCAGTGGGGCTGCTGGAGGCCCCAGGCACAGTGCCCGTGTCTTTAGCAAGGGTGCGTCTTTGACAAGGCTGCAGGCAGCAGGGTGCCTGTGGACATGAGGAGGCAGCAGGGAGCCTGAGGTTGACTTCTTAGATCCCCCACACTCCTCTTTCTATTGGTGGAAGTGATCCTAGTGAGGATGCACTCCGTCTACGAAAGGATGGCTAGGTGGACACTCTCTGCCTCCACAATTATAACAGTGGCTCTCTGCTGGCAAAACTTTGCCTGACAGAGTTCTGTAGTGTAGACATAGCCTAGACAAACTGTTTAGGGTCAGAAATAGGGGTGTGTGTGTGTGTGTGTGTGTGTGAGAGAGAGAGAGAGAGAGAGAGAGAGAGAGATTTAGGGCCCTCAGCTGTGTGGTCTCTAGGATGCTAGCACAAGAATAAATGGTTAATAGTAAAAATGGAATAACCATTATAAACTGTTTTAGGGCTCCTACCTGGTTGTTATGGCCCATTGTGAAATAGTTTAAAATCTCTATTTTTGAGAGGGGGGAACATCACCAATCTGGTGCCTGTTGGAGCCATGAAGTAAATTTAAGGCTGCAGCTATTTATCTTGTTGTTTTTAATTTTTGACTGACTCCTATGGCACACATCATCAGGGTATTCAGATAAGAATCTGAGTATGCTGGAACACAAAGGACAGAAGAGGCTGTAAAATTAACAAGGAGACAGAAATCATTAGTGCAAATCCAGCTAGTGGCTTAGGTAGGATCTTGCTGTCTGTGAGCCCTAGGACCAGGAGTTCAAGTTCACTGATGTCTGATCCTTGTGATTAATTTTGCAAGCATCACTGGGTTAAGTTCTTTGGCCTGTGATACGCAATAGGTCACATTAGGTTATCATTATGGATTCTCTTTGCCTTAAACTACACCTCTGCTTAACATGCAGACGGTCCTGGGTTCAATTCCCAGGGGGATGGACTCGATGATCTCACGAGGTCCCTTCCAGCCCTCTGATTTGATTTGATTTGATTTGATTTGACTAGGTAGCATCTATGAAATGATTAAAAAATTACACATCCATCTATCTTATACCATTTAGCAAGTTTTCCTCATTATCCCATAAACATCAGAGGCTGACATAGGGGCTTTCATATCTATAGAATGGATCTGAATCCTCACTCTAGGTCATCTTGGTCTTTATGAATAGGCATCACTTGAACCACCATCATAGTTTGCCCAGATTGGCTATTAACATCATTGTCAAAATAGAGATCTAGGAAATGATTAAATAACACTTATTATACATCTAGAGATCAAGGATTGTAAAAGATGTTATATATGTTGGTGCTTCATATTTTCAAAGCTGCTTAAGTGATTTGGACACTCATTAATTTCTAATGAGAACTGAACATTGAAATCTCCCCATCAATCACTGATATTATCAAGTTGGCCTCTTTCATCTGAATGCTACATTTAGGTGTTGAAGTCTAAAGACCACATTCATTCACTCTCTTACTAGTAGGGAATTGCTTTGTTTTAAGAAAAACTGAAAAAAACATTGACTCAAATAGTCAGCTGCTTTGAGATGACACTTCGTATATGAAATACCTGACTTGAATTGCCTTTTTCCCTCTGGCAAGCTGCCAAGAGCAAAAGACAAGCTCTCTTTTCCTTTTCTATTCCCAGTCCATTTCTACAGTGCTATGCTGAAATTGCTGTGGATTGTAGGCCACTGTATGGTAGTTGCTGGCATGTCCATATAACCAGTCATGGTTTGTGATAGTTCTTGTCTTTGTATTTGACTGCAGGATGCAAATGTTTTCTGTCAATGCTGCTGCTTTCCAGGGTTATAAATATTGCCTGTAATAAGGAATAGATGGGGGAAGCAGGGTTGTGTTTTATTGGTGGTCAGGTCATGATTTTAGTGTGGAAATGTTTAGTAAGTTTCATGGCACAGATGCAGAGAGCAGATAAGTCATGGAAAGTTCACCAAAATAGTGGAGTTTGCAGTACCTCTCAGAGTATAGTGGAAATACTGAAATATGGGGACTGGGATAAGAGTTTTGGAGAGCAAGGCTACCCTGTACTAATCTTGCAGTTGTGGCTTCTGACCAGACTCCCTGTTCTAAGGTTACAGTACTGCTCAAGTTTGGCTGTCCATCCCACTGTCACCATCAGAGGAGGGGTGGACAAGTCCAAACTGAGTGGTGGTGTAACCTAGTGCCTGGGATTCCAATGCCAATTTTAGGGACCTAATCACATGCATTTTTATAAGCCATTTCCATGGTTTCACAGACTTTATTCAAATTCTGAATTGCTGTGGCCACTGCGATCTCTGTGATGAAATTGGAGCCCTTGTGATTATGCATAATTTGACATGACTTGAAGGGGTTTGTGTGTTTGGAAGACACTGTAAGTGTATCAGGTACGTAGCAGTAGTTCGTAGTTGAGCTCTTTGCCTTTTGCATTGTTCTCCATGAAAGCTGAGATTTTTGGGTGTACCTCAGGAAGTCAGATGTTCAGTATGAAGAGAGAAGAGACTGCTGTAGGGTGTTTACTGTGGGAGTCTTGGGCTCTAGAACTTGCTTTCCCCACATAAAAACAAACAAGGAGTTCTGTGGCACTTAAAGACTAACAAATACATTTATTGCATGAGCTTTCGTGGGAGAAAAATCCCACTTTGTCAGGTGCTTTGAAGTTGGGGGAAACTTATTTTAAGTGCTGAAGGATTCCTTGTTTGTTTGTTTTACCGAACTAGACTAACATGGCTGCCACTTTGGATCTTTCCCCACGTAGTCTGAAATAGCCTGTTTTTACTATCTGATATCCTTAAAAGCACACTGCACAAGATCTATAGAGCTTTTGAGAGGGCTGAGGATCTGTTTCCCACATTGATGGGGAGTAGAAAGGGGCATTTTTGTATGCAGGTGACTGGCTTGTGTGTGAGCCATTGTGTCAATATTGCTGGGGTTATGCTGCAATATTAATTGTGCTTTCAGGCTTCTAAAGCCTTTTCTAGGTGACTTGTTATTATTTAAATTAAAATAAATATACTCCTGGTAATAGCACTGACATTTTGATGCTTTCAAAATCTGTTTGAGATGATTATTAGAAGTGTTGCTCACAAAATATATATGTAAGTGATTCTGCTGTAACAGAGGTGGAAGGGAGAGGATGCTGACAAAACTGTTAAAAGAAAATCTCCCGAGAAGCACCACTGTCCCTTCTTGTTTGAAGTACAATGGATAGTGAAGAATCGGAAGAAAGCTGCTGTCCTCATCCCCTCTTCTGACCGGAATGTAGGTAGTGCTTCAGTTTGTGGGGAACTGCAGCTGAGCAAAGTTTTTTGGGTTGTGCTTTATATTAAAGATCCATTTACAAGGAGTAAGTGAATGATCAATAGACATTGTAATAGATAACTGATCTATTGTTATAGAATCCAACAGATCAGTTAGTGCTTTATATCAATTTGTTTATAGCCTGCTCTGACAAGTTCTGCTGTAGTGCTTACAGTCATCTGTAACACACACTGCTCATAGAATCAGAACGGTAGGGGTGGAACGGATCTCAGGAGGTCATCTAGTTTAGTAGTTTTCAAACCACGGGTCCATACCCAGTACTGTGTCGCAGACCCTTGGGTACTGTCTCCACAGCTCATCTTGCCTGCCTCTATTTGTGCCCTGCCAAATAATTGTTCCCTGGTTCTCCACTCAGGGAGGCCTTCAGATAACCTCAAGGTTGGAGTCTTCTGGGAGTGTCCGGCTAGCCAGCCACTCATCCTCAGGGTCACTGTGGCGTGACTCCAAGGACAGGAAATCTTTTGGGCAGGACCATGGCCTTCTCCTCACCAGCTGGGACTGGGGCCTAGCAGGTACATCGAGCTCTGACCCCTAGTGACCCAGGTTCCCTGGTGCTGAGGATTCAGTGCCCTCAGTGGGCCTGGATTGCCCATCATGAGGCAGAGCTGCTTGCCTGATGCCCGACCAGAGCCCAGGGTTTTGATGGGGGGAGAAGACCATGGAGGAGATTTTGGTTCCTGGCTGTGGGATGGAGATGATCAGTGAATCCCCAAAGAGTTAAGTTTGGGGGCAGTGTACCCACCAACCCGCCACAAGACAGTGGGAGGGCAAGCGAGAAATGGCCACTGGACCCTTCTTCAGAAGACATCTAGGGTCAGTTCTCCTAAAGTTGTGGTGGAGAGTGAAAGGCACTATGGGAAAGGGGGTGGTGGGAGCTCATGGAGGGATGATGCTTTGGGGTGTAACTTCTAGGGGAGGAGGGGCTGAAGATAGTGGGGGGGGGCTATGGTGCTGCGTCATGGGGAGGGGTTGGATATTTGTAGGAGACATCTGACATGGGAGAAAGGTATTTCTGTGGGGGACCATCCTCATGGGGTGCTTGGGGGTGTGGTCTGAATGTACGTGGCCACTAGGGGAGCAGCTGTGGTGCCTGGCATTGTGAAAACAATGGTGGGAATGCTGAGGAGGGCTGGGTTTCTAGAGTGGGTGTATGGCATTTCAGGCAAGTGTTGGGAAGCAATAGGAAGAATTTTGGTTATGAGGGTGGGGGAAATGGAGCAATGTCAGGATGAGGAATTGGAGGGATCAATCAGGGCAGGATGAAGGGGTCTTTGGAGGTAGGGTTGTTGTAGAGAATCAGAGTTGAGACTGGCTGGGGGATCTTGAGTTGGGAGTGTATCTGAACTCTGTGTGTGGGTCAAAGCCAGGGAAGAATTGGAGTTGTGTGGAGAAATTGAACAACAAGGAGTTGTGTGGCACTTTAAGACTAACAGATTTATTTTTTGCATGAGCTTTTGTGGGAGAAGATCCCACTTCCTCAGATGCTTCGAAGATGGGTGAACTTACAGAAAGGAATGAAACTAAATGCAAGGGGGTGTAAAACATAGGATCAGGTCATAAAGTAACAGCAAATCAGAGCAGTTTACAGGCTCAAACCATGGGAAGCCTGAAGTCAAATTACCCTTTGTAATGGGAAAAGAACCCCTAGTCTCGATTAAGTCCTGCTTTCACAGAATTTAGCTTGCATATTAATTCGAGTTCAGCTGTTTCTCTTTGAAGTCTTGATGTCCCAGGTACCAGTTGGGCTCTGCTTCCTGCCCCACCTCTGGGCTGTCCCTTCCCACTCTTAGGATGGAACCAGCTGGCCCAGGGGAGGAGCAAGAGAGCAGAGCCCAGCCTCTGGGCTGGCCCACTCTGCCTCTGCAAGCTCCCGCTCCCCCCTTCCCTGCTGCCTTCGGCTCCGTGCCAAAGACAGCGAGGAGGGCATGGGGGACAGTGCAGCCGTGAGGGCAGCAGTGTGGGCCCTGCAATGCCCTGATCATGGTAGGACAGCGCAGGTCCCACAAAACTGCAGGGCCAGGGTCAATCGCCCCTCTTGCCCCTCCCAAAGAATGGCCCTGAGGGAGCACCCTTGTAACTCCCCTAATTTCTGGCGCTCTAGGTGACCTCTGGGCATACCAGCCCAGTGTAGATGCACTACATCATACCTGTTTCTTGAAGTCTCCAGCCAGCCTCAGTGAGTCACTTCTGTACTGTAACGCAACTTCCCCCTTCACCTGCCGACTCTTATTTTGATTCCTGCTTCCCTTCCCACTTTTGCCTCCTTCTGCACCTTCTAAAATTCACAGCACCTGCTATAGCCTTTAGGAGTGCATCAAGAGCGATGGAGTCTATGGGCCCTGAACTCTGCCGTGGTCCACAACCACTTGTAGGGGCTGGACCCAAGGTCTGGTTCATGGGGCAGCATAGGAAGGATGGAGTGGTAACTTGAGTGAACCATTATAAATCCCATTTTTCTCACTATGGGATTGCAGATGAGTTATCTCAGTTGATGGCCCACAACTTACAAGTAACTTATTTTGTTCACTCTTTGACTCAGTTCAAGCACAAAATGCCAAGCATCTACTACATACAGATATCTGTATTTTGAAAAGCCAGTGCAAACAACAGAATGCTTAATGATTAGCAGGGCAATTATTAGACTCACCCTATTAGGCGTGATTTCCAAGAGTGTGGAGTCAGTGAGAGTTACTGGGTGTTCAATCAAACCTCTGATTTAGACACCTAAATTTATGCCCTGTATTTTAAAATCTTGGCGTGTTGATTTTACTAAACAAATATGTCCATGCTAAATGGTTCTCTAGTTGAGCATGGTTCATTGTATTTTATAATCTTGCCAGTTAGAAAGTAAACCTGTCTTGAAGAAGTTGATGATCCCTTTTTTCTTTTTCACATTCCTTCTATCATATAGCAATGCTGGACTGAAAAGTTCGCCGTTAGACTCCATTGCTGCCATGGGTAGCAATGAGCTTCCTGAGAAAGATGGCACCGAAAACCATGGTAGTGATCTTAGCAATGGTACCAACAGCAATTTGGAAGCAGCGAGAAGGCTGGCTAAGCGCCTCTATCAACTGGACAGATTCAAGCGCTCTGATGTGGCAAAGCACTTGGGTAAAAAGTATGTGTTAACACAAGGCTTTTCATGAACTGTCATTCCTATGGCTGACTGTGTGCAATAATAAAGCAGCTTAGTGTTTATTTTGTAATAATAAACTTTTTTTTTATAGCAATGAGTTCAGCAAACTTGTGGCTGAAGAATATCTGAAGTTTTTTGATTTCACGGGTATGACGCTGGATCACTCCCTCAGGTATGTTCTCTTGTCCAAATCTCACATTCTTTTCATCTTGTCTCAGTAGATGTAGTGTAGTCATCCCTAGAGAATCGGCAGTTGAAGGTGGAGTCCAAGATACGATTAGTTCCTGTTCTTTCAGTTTGCCGTTTGAGTACCTGAGAACATAATGACAGCCATACTGGGTCAGACCAATGGTCTCTTTAGCCTCGTATCCTGTCTTTCCATAATGGTGAGTACCAGTGTGTCAGGGAATGTACAGAACAGGGCAGTTAGAGTGATCTTCCCTTGTTTTCCTCACTCAGCTTCTGGGAGTCCAGGGTTTAGGGGGCACTCAAGGATGGAGCTGCGTCCATAACCATCTTGAGCAACAGTCATAAACTTTTTTAGTTCTTTTTTTGAATCCATTAATATTTTTGTCCAACATAACATCCTGTGGCAATGAGTTCTAGAAGTTGATTGTGTGTTATGTGACAAAGTACTTTTGTCTTCTTTGTGTTAAAACTGCTTTCCTGTTAATTTCATTGGGGATCTCTAGTTTCTGTTATTGGGGGGGGGAGTGAAAATATTATCAAAACATTACTAAAGAACTAGTCTAATGGAGATATTCTCTGGAGGGAAGTATATAATTTGAATCACTGAACTTATTGGTGTGACGTTCCCCAGGGTATAGTCTGGATCAGTTCACAGTCTGTGTCCCAGTAGCCAGAAATGGCCTGCCACTCCCCTCCTGCTGACTGCAGAAGGGAGCCACTGGCTAAGGACCTGGGTGGAGTGCATTTTTGTGGGACTAAAACACTGATTCAGGATCCTTGCTGCAGCCTTGGGGATGGGAGATCAGCTCTCCTCTCCCCTGGCTGTGGCAAGGAATACAGCAAACCACTTCATCTAGGTCCATAGGTGTTGGGTCCTTGCTAGAGTCAGAGGGAGGGGAGCACTCATTTTCTGTCCACCTGGCTGCAGAAGGGAGCCACTACTTAGGAATCCAGGTGGCATGCACAGGACTGCAGGAGGTGTGTGGTTTCCCTGCTGCATCTCAGAGGGGTGGGAGATCATTGAAGAGGCAGAGTGTTTTTCAGGGGGAGCAGCTGGTGGAAACTGGTGGCCCTTCAGGGCTGTAAAAATGATATCTGTTGTCCTTGAGCCAAAAAAGTTGGGAACTGCTGATCTGGACTGCTGGACAGTTGTGTCCCTTTCTTTCTCTAACCTGGGATGCCTTTTACTCTGCTTCGCTATGAGAACAACCACTCCTGGTCTGCCCGTACCAGCCTCCAACATGTAAATCACCCCAGCTGTAATGTAGGAGTGCTGCGGCCAGCCACTCTTGAACTACACTGCAGAGTAACACAAGCAAATGTCCAGTCCCAGACTTTCCCTCAGAAATGTGCATCTTGTACTGCCCAGCTCCTTTCTGGACAATACAGGCTCGTATAAAGTCAATCATTTTATTAATAGAAAACCATATACACAAATACTGTTATCCCAAGTGGAGTTTCCCAGACACTCCAGTTCAAGCATGCTGATTTAGATAAATGATAAACCAATAAAACAAGTTTATTAACTACAGAAAGA
Organism: Podocnemis expansa; assembly: GCA_007922195.1. NCBI lineage: Eukaryota > Metazoa > Chordata > Testudines > Podocnemididae > Podocnemis > Podocnemis expansa. The sequence goes on along the minus strand of ML681995.1, from coordinate 12,638,706 downwards.
GAAATTTTAAGTGTTTGCAAGTGATAAGAGAATGGTTTACAAGAAAACTAACACCTAACTTAGCAAGTTAGAATGAATTCAAAGCACAGGTGTCTCACCACATGGTTTATCAGTCTTACTGGCTGAATTCCTTTCTGTTGGGATGTCTTCCCAGTCCAGTGATAGTTCTCTTGACCTTCAAATGCTGTTGATGCTGTGAGTAGAGAAAAGGGGGAAGAACATGGGGCATCCCCAGCCTTGTGCCTTTTCCTCTTCTTTGAGAATCATCTCCAGCTGGGATGCTGGAGACAAAAAGTCTGAGAAGGTGAGAACTTCCAGCTGTTTTTTTTGCCAAGAGGCAAGTTTGTTGTTTGTGCCCCCCCCCCCTCCACCCCCAAGAATGGGCACTTAACCATGTGATGGTACATTTGATTTCTCTGAAGAACTGATTTGTGGGTACTATTCTGACCTTGGAACATGTTCAGTAATATTACACAGAATTTTATATCTTTCAATACAATGTTGCTACAGATGTTTTACCAGGATAATAATAATCAGCAAACTGTGTGTCCTCAAATGGTGCCTCACAAGGCATACTTTGTACAAAATTGGACATAGTCTCAAAAAGGGGCGAACATAGAGGTACAGAGGCTTTGTCTACGCTAGCAATTAGTTTGGACTAATTTGGCCCACGTCTACACTAGCTTTTGAATAGTCAACTAAAAAAATTTCTTAGTTTGGACTAGCCAAAGCTTAGTTCGAACCAGTAAGTTCGACTGGTTAGCTTGGACTAAGTGTGACGTAGACCAGGACTAATGGCTAGTTTGAATTAAAAAGGTTCGAACTAAACCCTTAGTTTGAACTAGCTGCACGTCCGAGTTCGAACTAAAAAGTTAGTTTGAACTAGGACGCGCAGCTAGTTTGAACTAAAAAGCCGCAGTTAGTCCAACTAACCTCGGACATTTTTACTTTGGACTAGCAAGTCCAAACTAAAAAAGCAGATGTAGACATAGCCAGACTGTTCCACTTAGTAATCTTGCCTGTGCTGGAATTGAGAGGGACAAGTATTAGGTTCATGGCCTAGTTATTGTGCTTTGAAAGTTAATAGGAATGACAAGGTTGAGCCACTGTAGAAGTGCTATGAATCATAAGAATGAAGGAATATGACAGCTGAATGATAAAACTGTCAAGTCTTTTTGGCTAGCCATGGTTGGAAATCAGGCTTTCTAGTTGCGCAGTGTTTTGAAATCTTGTAGGCATCTAGCAGCACCCAGAACAATGGTGGCTGCCAGGCGCTTCGCCCTTTGAAAATGGCTGGTCAGCATCCTTTTGAAACTCAAATGCTAGCATTTTAGCTTCCTGGTGGTTGGGGTCTTTTTAAAATTAGAATTGGGTGTCTCCCTTTGATATTTATGTTTCAGTTATTTTTAGGAATGGAAATATCCACTCTGTCTGGCAAGAGTGCGCTAGCCTTGATATAACTGTTCTGACTGCTAAATAGAAATAATTTTAAGGGAGAGATTGAAAGTGAGGTTTAACTGGCTGGTACCAAATAGAAGTTGGTCATTTTTTCCATTGATACAATACTATAAAGATTAGTTTGCAACTTGCCCATGTCACAAAAAGTGACTTCTTCCAGGTGCAGTTTCTAGGAGCTCATTCATGGCGGGTATGGTGCATTGTGACCTTTCCAACAATGCACGTAAGCACGTTTAACTCTTTGAAGACAATGGTACTACTCATGTGGGTAATTAAATTAAGCATGCGCTTAAGCATTTTGCTAGATTGGAATAAGAATGCTCAGCTCCATGGAGGATAGAGCCCCGTGCTGTGGAAGGTTTCAGTTTTATAAATCAGTCAGCATGATTCCAAATATACTTTATATTTTAAATTGTGAAATCCAATGCCTAAATAACCTTGAAGGTGTATTTTCCCCTTCATTATGCTTAACTCCCATTAATATTAGTAATTGTGGCCATCAATCAAATATGTGATGGCATGTTACTGTAGTTGTCCAGAACATTGCAACATCTGCATTATTAGATAGCTCTAGATTGCACCTGACCAGTATATGATGTGCCTGGGTGAGCATAAACAGAACATCCAGCCACCAGCTGAAGTCCTGTAGCAGTCACAGATCATGCTTCCCAGTGGCACAAATTGCAGTAAAGGGGAATTGGAGGGGGGCCCTAGATCTGTGAACATGCAGTTGGAACCCAGAGACAGAGTCCTTCTCAGAGCTCCTGAAGGTGTGAAGTGGCTTTGTATCATCCACCTTGCAGGGTTGTGTATACTGGTAATAATTTAACCCCTACACTGTTTGGCCTGTCCCACTGAGTCCTCCAGCATTCTTCAGATAAAGTCCCAAGGAATGTATTTTGTACTAAATAATAATAATTTCTCTACAATCTCTGTGGTCCCATGGCTTCCCTTGCCTGTCTCTTTTTTGTCAGATGGTAGATTTGTCGGGTAAAGAACATGTCTTACCTTTTTGCAAACCACTGTTTAAATGATGGCAGTGATATGAACTGGAGAGGGAACAGAACTCCTAGCATGGCACAAGTGTGTGAAGCAGGTTGCTTAAATTATAGAGATACAAAATTATTAACAGTCTTAACATGTTTATGTGCAAAAACTGTTGATAGGTCAGATAGTGCAGTGATCTCCTATGCTGGCAGCATCAACCATGATGCTGGCAGCTCTCATTATGAATATTAAATATGAGATTATTTAACTACAGCACTATGGAATTCCAGCATCAGGCAGGTTAAGTAGAATGACTATTTATTAATACAGTTCTACCAACCTCAAGGGCTCCAAGCATCATGAGTCAGGCCCCCAAACGTCATGAGAGTTTGAGAAATAGCACATCTGGCTTACATTTTATTTGCTTTCTTGTGCTGAACCTTCCAGATTTGTTTTTATGTTCTCTGGTTTTTCTCTGCAACTATGAAGGCTAGAAACATTAAAAGAAAAAAAAAAAATTGAGACTGCAGGATCTGGAAATTTCCAAAGAGCACCAAATGCTGCATGGGGAGCTGGTAATGCTACTTGGAGGAAGGGTGCTTTTATAGTTAAGAGATTGCTCTGAGACTCAGAAGGTGTGTTTATGTTGTTTGCTCTGCACAAACTTTCCTGTGACCATGTGTCAGATCACCTCAGCATATTCGGGACAATATTGGATTCCCTTACAGGGGTGTTGTGAGGATGGATCGTTAGGGACAGATGGCTCCTGCTTTTGGTACACTGGGATGAGGGAGCCTCGCTTTCCTTCCTCCCTTTTCTAGACCTCTCCATGGGGCGGAGTGGGTCCTCACCACCCCTGCTCCTCAGATCCTCAGGGCACAGTGTGAGAGGCCCTGGGGACCTGTGGTGGTAGACGCGAGGGGATAGCTAACCAGAAACAGCATTGCCTTTAAAGCTAGTTAATCCTGCCGATGCTTATTGCATTTGCCTAATTTACTATAATGAGTAGTGCCATGGATTTCAGCGGGACTGCTCACAGGAGTAAAGTTAAGCACATGTATATGTATCTGCAGGATGGTAGCTTAAGTGATCATTTAGAGAACAAAAGAAAATGCATTTAAAAATTGCCCCATCCACAATAACAGGCCTGCCCCAGTCTTCCCTCACAGCCCAAAGGTAATGATCCTAGCTGTTCCCTTAATTTTTTATCCCTTGCATATTCTCTATCCCAAAAGCCTCAAAATTCAAGAGGAAAATATTTTAAATAAGTTTTTTATCAGTGCATTTATCCTGCTGCTCAGATCACCAGTAACTTTCCTCCCTCTTTGTTGGACGGTTGGGATTAAATACACATGGACAGGGCTTTCTTAGAAGACTCTTGGAAACAAAACAAACAAGGACTCCATTGGTTCTTCACAGCATCTGACAAAGTGGGATTTTCTTCCATGAAAGCTTATGCAATAAATACATTTGTTAGGCTTTAAGTGCCACAGGACTCCTTGTTTGTTTTGCTGAACTAGACTAACAGGGCTACTATCCCTTTGAAACCTGGAAACACGTTTTGACATGCCATCATTTCTCTGTTACTGTGAAATGTGCTATGTTGTAAGTGTGGCACCAAGCCATTAGATATCTGTGTTTTTAATTTCAGCTTTCTTTCAACTTCCTTTAGGAGTTTCTTTAAAGCCTTTTCACTTATTGGAGAAACTCAGGAAAGAGAGAGAGTATTAATCCACTTCTCCAACAGATACTTTCAATGTAACCCAAACACAGTTTCTACTCAAGGTAATTTTGCTTCTGAGTTTTAGGTCATTCTGTTTTGACTATAACTGTATATTTGCTGCACACATACCTTACATGTTCTCTATTGGGCCAAGCGCTACCTCCCTGTCTATACTGCTGTTTTTAGCAGTGTGGTGTCCTGCCTCCTCCTGCTGGCTCATCTCTTCACCACCACAGAGAATGGCTCCCACAGTGGGCCAAGGCCCAGGACTGTCCCTAGGTGGGTGTGAGGCCCTGGGCGAATTGCACTCTGTGGGGTGCCCACACAGACCCCCCCCCCAGCACTGGGGGTGGGGCTGATTAGACCAGGAGAGGGGCAGGCCCCTTCGCCAGCTGTTTCCCATCCGGGGGAGCAGGCGAGCCAGCCAAAAGCCACGGCTTGGTTCAGTGTTCCTGATTCCCCTCTTCCTGCCAAACTATGTGCCTGTCCTCTCCCCCCCCTCCCCCCCCCCCCGTCCCGTCGCGTACTGGCTCAGCTCCGGCCCCTGGGCTGGAGGATCCCCAGAAGGCCCTCCCCCCTCTATCCCCTTCCTGGAAGCACATTGCCCCAAGTGCCTGGTAGTCCCAGCTCGGCCCAGACTGGGGGGCTCCCATCCCCCCTCTCCTTGCTGGCTGGGGATGGCTTTCCTTCCTCCAGCTTGCTCTCCTTACCTGCCAGACTGGACTGGCTGGCTGGACTTCAACCTGCTGCTGGAGCCTCAGTGAGACTTGGGGCTATGCTGCTGCTGGTGGTGGGGGACCTAGTTTCGGTTCCACCATACAAGGGGGCCCCAGGCCCCCACCAACCCCCATTACCTGGCTGGAGCAGCCACCACACCACAGACTGCTCCCATCCCTGAACATGTTGGGTGGGAAAGAGATTTAAATTCCAAAGATGAACACAGCTCCCTGTTGGCTGGAAGATGTCTTCCAGCCAGGGCCAGGTAGGAGCTGTGCTGAACCGCACTGCCCTGCTGGCTATGTGACCGAGAACATGCCCCTGCCCAGCACCGCAGCCATGCTGCTGTTCCTCCCCCCCCCCCCCCCCCCCCGGCTGCAGCGGTATAACCTGCGTGATGCTGGGCCTGATCCTGCCACGTCAGGCCCAATCCTTCCTCCAGTTGGCCCCACGGGACCCTCCAAAGCATGGAGCCCTGGGCAGCTGCCCCTCTTGTCTTACCCTAATGACAGCCCTGAAGGCCTCTTGCCTCCCAGAGCCTTTCCTTTCTGCAGTGACAGGCTTATGCAGTGGGGAGCAGCTCAAGTCTTGCCTCTTTGCTTTCCCTCTACCAGAGCTTTTCACCACCACTACTCACTGCTGTGTGGAGGCAGCCTGCTTTTCACTGTCATGTAGCTCTGTGAACACTACTTGCCACGTAAGTGGTGGATAGTGTAGATGTAGCATTAGGGGCTGATTCAACAAAAAGTTCAGCACATGACTGGTCTCACCAGTTTCAAGATACAATCACATACTATATTTTTGCGTGGGACCCTTGCCTCGTTCAGTGCATGGGATGAGCAGCGTGTGTGACCTGATGTCTTATGCACTGCACACCTTTAAAATGTCTCACTGAATGGGGAATTGTGTGTTTCTTCATGGTCTCTTCATATGTTGCTTATCAGTGTAGTAGCTGTATGCTTCATAGAGGGTGATGAATGTATCTTCTTCACTCCCTGGTGAGGTGATATTATCAACTCTTCTTACACCTCTCCCCTTGATGGAGGTACTGAGTCCCAGAGAGATGAAGATTGATATTTTTAAGTGTTCATTAATTCAGGGTGATCAGTGAGAGACACCTGGAGCCAGCTTTTCTGAAGTGCCAATGGCCTGCTAATCCAGCTGAAGCTGATGGGAGTTTTGAGTCCTTTCCCATCTGTGATAATCAGGCCCCAGGTGTCTCAGAATGGGCCCCCAGAAAATGGGGAATACAGAATCAGTGTCTGTCTTTCTGAATGTTGGCCTATATGACTTTCCCAATGCCTCATAATTACCAAAGAGCAAAGCCAGAAAGAGAATCAATTTCTTCTGGCTCCTTGGCCAGTGTTTTCACAGCAAGAGTGTCTTTCTAAGGATCCTGGTGGTATTGGCTGTTCAGTGTGTAGCTTCTGCACCATATGAAGCTGGGGTCCTGTGAACAGCAGCCTCTTTCATGGCACAGCCTTGCCTCAGTCAGGACCTAAGTCAAACTTTGCAGGAGTCAGGTCGTGTGAGGGGAAGTAGTATGTAATCATGTCATTCTACATTTCTGGAAGACCAGACATACTGACCTGAGAGAGGCTGTAACTTGCCTTGCTGGATGGTCAGTGGTGTACCAGCCAAGAATACAGTTTTCCTTTCTGTTCTGGCCCAAAGAAGCAAAAAAAGAAGAACTGATTCCATCTGGCCTAGTGATGCTAGCAAGGGAGTCGTGAGAATGTGGTTTCATATCTACTTTATCTTATCAGTACATGCTGCAAGACGATTTTGTCAAGTGATAAAAGATGAAAGAAACTATGATAGGAAATGACTTTGGATTGATTTCCCTTCCTTTTTATTGTATTTCTTGCTAGCTGATTTCCCTTAAAGGCAGAGGCAGACTGTTAGAAAGTGAGGGTCCTTGTGCATGCCGAGCTGCTTTTAAAAGTATTGTCCATGGTAGTGTGAGTTTGTGTGTAGTGGTGACCAGGCACCTGATGTTACCAGGGCCATTCTGATATCAAGGGCTTTGTCTTGTATATGCAGCTTTTACCCCCACCACCTCCAGAAGTGTCCTGATTTTTCACACTTGCTATATGGTTGTCCTGTATGTGTGTGTGATATTTACTGTATCTTTTTCCTAGATGGAGTCCATTGTCTCACGTGTGCAGTGATGCTCCTGAACACTGACCTCCATGGCCACGTGAGTGCTCATGCTATGCCCTTGTTTTCTGGGAGAGCATGCCTGAGAAAGTGAGTTTTCAGGAAGTCCCAATAGCCCCCTCAAATGCTCCTCCTTTGGAATAAGACTGCCACTGGCTCTTCTGGTGGCACAAGGAGCAAAAGTGTCCTTGACTGCTCATGTCCTTGGTTACAGTTGCCAGGTCTGTGTTCCTCCATTGGCTAGCACAAAGCTGGCCCCCAGTCCAGTTGGGCATGTTGTGGGGGAAAAGCTGCACCCACAGAAGGAATGTGATGGAGGTGTGGCTCCCCTATGTGTCCTGAGCTCCAGGAGGGTTGTGTGCCCCACTACACCAGCTGCAGCTATGCCTGGAAGCATTGCCCATCCATTGGGTGGGAAACTGAAAGAGCTTCTCCTTCTGAGGCTCATTCTCATTTTGTTGCTCTTGTTTGCTTTCTGTGGGGTCAACAGCTGATTCTGGCCTGGCCTGTTGGCTCCTACCTTCCGTGCTGCTTTGATGTCTGGAAGAGAAGAAAGAACCTGTGAGGAAATGGGAAAGTGACTGTTCAGGAAGAGGCTGGGAAAGCCATGGGGAGGAGAGCATGTTTGGGTAGCCAGTTAGGAACTGAAAGCCTCTTAAGGGAATTGATCGTAGTTAACCTATGCTCCGCAACTGATGTAAAAACACACGTGAGCTAGTAAAGTCAAGGGGCATGTCCAGCACACTTGATAAATTCAGAGATCCCATAGTGATATTTCAGCGCTCTAAGCACCCTCTTGTATGTGCACAGTGTGAAATATGACTGCTGTGAATTTTAACCTTTTGCTACACATTTTGGAGGTCTCCAGTACACATCTAGGCTAGGGTCTCATTCTGCACCCCTTAAGGTTTGTGGAATAGTAGTTCCCTAAGGTGTATTGGCTTCAACTGTCTGGCTTGCATGAGTAAGAGCTACTCAGCATATGCTGTGACCAGAAAACAAATGCTTTTCCACAACAGCTCAGCAAAGCTATCCAGCAACAGCTCAGCCTCACAGTCCATCATCATGCAGGTGAACCCCTCTGACGTTAGCAAATTTGCCTGCCTGAATGACTGCAGAATCTGGCCTAGAATAATGGTAGCAAGAACACAGAAGTGAGAAGAGGAGTGAGAGTCTTGTGGAAATCTGGTTTCCTTGCAGATTTCCAGCATGAGGTAGATTTTCTTCTTGAGAAGAACTGGAAAAGGTACAACATAGTTGTGCTTTAACTGGAGACATAAGTCGATGCTCTGTCATGCCTTTTGGACATAGATCCAGGTGGGGGTCAGTGCGGCAGTCCCTGTCCTCAAAGAGTGAAAGGAGGAATCCGGCCCTCAGGGAAGCATGGAGCACCCCCCCCATGGGTGCAGCAAACTCCCTCCCTGGCTTTCTGCTTGGTGCTCTGAGCCTCTGGCCTTGCGCCCTCCCACCCCCTTGGGGGTGAGGGTGGGAGTGTCTTCTTATGGCCCATTGGTGTGCAGGAAGAACAGTTCTGAACCTAGAAAATTGTAGCCCCTTTTTGTTCAGTGCCATTCTACTCATGGCCACTAGGTGGCAGAGAATGACTGGCATTTGCACTGGTTATCCATGTGCCAGCAGACCAGTGCAGATTGTGTCTTTGCCCTACAGGTTAAAATTAAGGGAAGGGCACAACTGCACTATAGCCGCTCCTACAGAGCGGGAGCTAAGTGGTGAGAGGCTGAGATGTAGGTGGTGGGGCAGGAGGAATACAAAGATGCATTAGTTGGTTTTGGCTGTTTGATTTGTATATCAGAAAGGTTCTTTGCAAAGCAGGTAGACCTGCCTGAAAGCCCATCAGGGACTGACACAAAGTTGATTGTTAATGGAGAGGGTTATTCTAACTGAAGCAAGTCAGAGCTGTTCTCCAAATGTTTGTGAGCCTTTGGTTGTGGGTCTTACAAGAAAAGAGGTTGCCCCATGTACAGACTTCAAGGCAATGCCAAGGAGTTTATGAAAGTTGACTAAGGCTTTCACAGCTGTCTAAGGGGACTTTAACCAGGGGTTAAAGTATAATTTGGTGGGCCTTGGAACCCTCCTAATCGGGTAGGCCCCCTTCCTGCATGTCCAAGCCCCCTTAGAGCACTCCAGCTACTGCCCCCAATGCCCATTCCCCTGTCCCCAAAATACACCCCAGCCCCCAATACCCACCCCCTAGTATCCACTCCCCTTTCCCCAATATCCACCAAGGCCCCAATAGCCACCCCCCAAAATCCACATGCTGCCCCTGATACTCATCCCCAATACCACCCCCAGCGTGAGCCGAGCTGCACCAGCAGTTACCGGTGGCTGTAGGCCCTGGGTTGGGGCAGCAGCACGGCTGGGGAGGAAGTGGCAAGCCCCCTGTCAGGGCTGCAGTGTGGCCTGAGATCAGCTGGGGGGGGAGTGTGGGCAGGCCCCAGGTTGGGGTGGGGCCTGGAAGGGTAGGGGTTTGGGGCAGGGCTTGAGCCAGGGGTGAGACCCTTCTCAGCAATGGCCGTTCCCCAGTGAGGCCCCTAAAAATAGAGAATGGAGCCTGCACCTTGTGTTCTGGGTCCCACTATTTTTAAATGGTGGGCCCTGGAATGCAGCATTCAAGGGCTTTCCAGCTAACTTTAATCCCTGACTTTAACATCCATTTCCCACTGGTTTTTATTGGGAGTGGGAGTCCAAATTCACTAAGTGACTTTGCAAAGCTCAGCCTCAGGGAAAAGAAGTTGTCAGCAAACTCTACTCTGAGAGGGCCACATCAGCTACCCTTTCATGTTGAGCACAGTACCTTATACCTCAAGAAGATTCCACTGAAATTGATGACATGTCTGAAGTAAAAATGCAGTGTAAAGATAAAGACATGAGAATCTGATCCAGAATGTGCACTTTCAAATTGCTCCTTTGTTTAACATGCTGTTTAGCTGGAGACTATCCCTAATTTTACCCAGCTCTTGAGGTTCAGCTGATTTTGTTTTCATAAGGCTGTGTAACCCTGCAGGTTTCTGTGACTGTTGGTTATGACCATGTTGTCTTAAGTATGGCGAATGCAGAGCAGATGCTGTAACAAGTGACAGAACATTGCATGTATTTTTCTTATCCTTTTCTTCCTTGGATCACCTGTATCTTTTTTTCTTTTGCATTTGCCTTGTAGGTGGTAAGTTGGGTGTTTATAACTTTGAATGCAGCCTCTTCTGCACCTATAATTGCTTGTTTTTAACTGTAATATAATACTCCAACCTGTTAGCATGACTGTTCTATGCAGCAAAGTCTACTAAAGGAATAAGTGAATGGATCTAATTAACCCCTTTTATTCCTCTCTGTCTTGCTGCAGTTCATATTCTTTCCATATGCTGGAGTAAGCTAGTTCAGTTACCATGTGCTGGAAAAGAATATCTAAGAGGGAACCTATTAATGTGGACAGCAACCTGTTTTAAGCGGGAAAATTAATTGTAATTTTAGGGTCTGACAGTAGCAGCAAAAGCCTAAATCTAAAATTAAAACCGTACCAGTTCAGAGCTGTGTGTTCTGAAACTTCACAAAATGCAGAATCAAGAGTTAGGGCCAAGTTGGGAACTGATGCTTAAGCTGTATTCCTCCAGGGGGCAGTATAAGTTGGGGACACCCCTCTGATGGCAACCAGAAAGGAATTGTGCCCCTTTGCTCTGCGATAAGGGGGTGGTGATTTATTGCTGGCCCTTACAGTAGCAAAGTGCAACAGCATCTTGTTGGATCAGCATTGCACAGCTCAGCCTGCTCCTCACCCTTCTGTGTCCGTGTGCCCTGGTGAGGACTGGCAGGCTCAAAGACCAAGGAAGGATGTAGCCCTATAAGTCCATGATTTCTATGATAGATGGAGTTCCTTCAGTTTGCCCAGTCTGTCTGCACAGCAGAGTTAACAGGGGCACTTCCTCATGTCTCATACATAACTCAGCTCTTGTCCACACATCAGAGTTCTGTGGTACTTTCAGAGTAGGCTCGGTGGCCCATCTGGGTATAGGCTGAAGCTGCTTTAACTCAGGCTATGAGAGAGCCAGTGTCTTCCCACAATTCCCCATATGCCTAGACGGACAGACAAGTTCTACAGTTTCCTGGGAAAGATCAGAGTGGCTCAGCTTACTGCAGTGCTAAGAACCATGGGGTATAACTCATGAGTCTTAGAGACACACAGGGGGTGCACAGCATCAGGGAGGACATATTGACTTGGGTGGGGCTTTGCTGTGTGGTTGTTCACAGCTAGACCAAGCTAACCTGGGTGCTCAGACCCTGGTGTTGATCACTGAAGTGTCAGTGCATCTGTAAACCAAAAAAGATCCTTTGGATTGGAAATGCCAGTGCAACCCGAAGCTTGGGGAGTCACCAAAATTTAGGGCTGGAAACATGGACTTTAATTCAGAGCTTTATTTTCCAGTACAAGTTTTGGTTTCTAAGCCTAGGGGAAGAAGTTGTTCTTGGCTTGCCAACTTCCAAATTGCTGCTTTGACAACATGGCATCAGCCTTCCATTAAGTCAGACCTTACTACAAGCATAACCCTGCCCTTTGTGAAACACAATGTAGGTGCTAGTGAACGCCACCATCACCTCCATCCTCATTATGGTTTTTACATGCTATTTAACATCCATTGTTTGAACTAGAGGTTGGGCTATTCATGCATCTTCCTCACGTGTTTCCCTGCTGTGATCACGCAAATATGCTTGCAAAGATGTCTGCGTAATGCTGCTTAGCACAGCCTGCCTTGGACTCAAAATAAAGCAAGGAAATGCTATTAGCCTATCTGTAGTGGGACAGCAGCAACCATCTGATTGTAATGTATCATTTTGTGTCTTCCAGAACATTGGGAAAAAGATGACCTGCCAAGAATTCATTGCCAACCTTCAGGGCATGAACGAAGGCAAGGATTTCTCAAGGGGGTTGTTGAAGGTAAGGGGTGAATCAAATGACCGGTGTTTAAGAGATTTGGGTTTGCCTTCACTGACTGGTTACTTAGTTACAGTTAAAACTGACCACAGGGTTTATTGGATTCTTATTTGTCAGTCATAATGGTGAACAAGCATTTCTCTGCTCCCAAAGCACATAAAAATTAACTCTTGCAAAGTCAATTGGCATGCTAGTGAGAATACTTGTAGTGCTTAAAGATAAGTGTGTTCATTAGCTTCTGCAGGACTGGGACCAGAGATTTTAGTAGAAACTCAGGTGTGGCACAGTCCACGAGTGCTATATAATGATAAGAGCAGGCACAAAGTGGCTGAGTATTGAAGAGGGCATCCTGATTGTGTATTATGCAAGCTTTATGTGGAGCTTGGGAAGAGGAGCATAGCGGTTTTTGCATCAAAATGAGAAGAGAGAATTTCAAATTGGAGTGCATTGTACTGCTTTTCTACAGGGTTTGTTTGTATAACTTATAATTTATGAGAGTCTTTAAATGTGAATAACTGCAGGGAGTCTCTGGCCATATCTCATTTTAATAGCAATAATATTATAATAGAAGAATTTCCTTTCCTTTGTCTGCTTTTGGTATGAACATTAAGCTGTTTGAAGGGAGAAGAGTTTACACTAGTATTCATGAATTGTTCAGTAATGGGAAAATATGGAATACTGTTGTACCAAGGGCCTGACCCAAAGTCTGCTGAAGTCAGTGGGAAGATGCCCATTGTCTTCCGCGGGCTTTTGGAGCAGGCCATAATGAAATGTAGGACACAGTACCGAGTTCAGGGTTGTAGGCTTTAATTTTTTATCATTTCTCTAGTTGCTCCTGCTGATGGCGGCCCAGCCATGGCTCCTCCTGTTGCCATTGGCTAAATTTAAGCCCCTACTTGACAAAATTAGAAATCTTGGCCTGGCTTGTCAATAACTGAAACCTCGCTGAAAGGCCATTCCCAGGTAAACTCATTTCTAACACTGCCTTAGAGAGGTTCAGTGGGATTGTTTTACAGACCGAAGGTCCTTATGGACTACTTAGACTGCCAGTGCTGTGCTTAAGTATCATCTTTAGTAGACAAGAGGAAGATGGTCCTTGTGCTCACCAGCTGCTTATTTTCTGGCTGTTAGAAGAATAATGACCATTATCCATTCCAGGCTAGATCCTGGCTCATCCTGTTAAGAATCCTCAGCACTGACCTTCAAGTTATAAATGGGTAGCTATGACCCTGGGAAAGCCAGCTCTGTGCCAGCCCCACCATCCCAGCATAGGCAGTGTGATGGGGTTTTGAGGAGGGTAAAAGGGGTAGGGCTGGAATGCATTCTCTCCATTGTGTCCTTCCATTGTCCCACTTCCTTTCAGTAGCTCTTCTTTGTGTGGGATGCTGAGCTGATCCTCCAGTAACTCTGAATAGCTGGTTTATTGGCAGTCTGCAGCTGATATCCCAACAGCTGAGACAAGCTTTGTGCTTAGAACTAGATATCAAATGCCTAGGCCTTCAGTTAGCAAGATGTGTGAGCAAAATTAACTATTACATGTGCAACACTTTGGATGAAAGCAAATTGAGCAAACTTGGAACCCCTAGAAACCATGTTTCTTTAGCATCCTTACTCTTGACTTCACAATTCTTATTATATACTTGCAGAGTCCACAAGATGGCATGATGTCACAGCTGAAAATACAACAGCAAGCAAGTTTTGAAATACCAGACACCCGCATGTCATCAATACAGCAGGGGTCAGGGAGAGAACTAGGCTGCTGCAAGTCACAACTCTTTCTTGATTCTCCTCCTGCAGCAAGCTAGGCTTTTTCCATTATTTGGGGCTGGACTTAAAGATCTGTTTTCCAAGTTTCATAGATACAGAGAAAGTTAATTTTCGTGTGTTTGTAGGCTTGTGGGTTTTGAGGGAAAAGAAAATCACTTAAAACCTCTGGAAGAATCCAGTTAGTTCTCCAAGAAGTTGGCCCTGATGTATGCCACAAGCAGTGTCTGAATTGCTATAGAAAGGAAGATCTACATTTTGTTAGGAGATGCAGATGCTGCTTTTTGCTGTGGTATCTAAAACAACCAAAGATCAAATAAAAATTAACTTGCCTCCAAGTATACTCAGTCAGTGCTATTGTCTTCAGGGCCCTTGGAGCAGAATCTGGCTCAGTGTCTTCAGTTTGCATGCCTTTGAAATAGTAGAATGTTGCTTTGTAGACATCAAACTTGCTGCTTCCTTTGGAATAGAATGGTGAGACTGCTGGGAGCTAGCTAATACTCTCTACATTATCACCTTCAGAAGTTCTCTGATGTAAGATCTAACTCTCTCTCCACCTGCTAGAGAAGTTTCTGTGTTACTAAGGTTTCTTTTACAATGCTGACACTTGGGACGCACAGCCCAGAGCTTTATAGTTAGGATGCAGTTTTCCAAGAGTCTTTATATGACATCAGGAGCTGAAATTTATTCTTGCTGGAATTTGAAATGAGAAATCCAGGTCTGATCTCCAGCTTCTTGTGTTTTCCTGCGGATTTGTTCATTCACACTGAACAGAGCTTTACTCTAATGTCTCAGTCTGTAATGCATCCCCTCTCCATTTGTCAGAGCTGAAGTTATGTTCTTTAACGTTGAAAACCGTTGAGGCAAATAAATATAAGTAACTGAGATTAAAAGCTTGGTTCCCCTGGGATTGATTTCTAGTATTTATCCAGTCAGTGCAGGCAGAGATGGTTGGCTTCCTTTTTATTCCAGTCTAGCTGCGGGAAAACAGTCTGTCACATATCCCATGCAGCTGCCGTCAGTTAGAATCCTAGAAGATGAGGGTTGTCAGGGACTGCAGGAGATCATCTACTCCAACCTGATGCTCAAAACAGGAGCACCCCCAACTATATCATCCCATCCAGGGCACCTTAAAAACCAGTAAGGATGGAAATTCCACCAACTCCCTAGTAAGTTACTAATGTGCAACAGAAATTGATATATTAGACCCGAGTCTTGTTTATACTAACGTGCCTTTATGGTGCTCTGGCAGTGCAGAGGCCTTGAAGAGGGTGGCAGTTGATATTTACACTCCCTCAGAGATCTCTGTACATCATCAGACTGGTGTAAAGATCCCTTGGGATAAGTCAGGCCCCACAGGGTATAATGCTCCCCTTGCTTACACAGGTGTAAATCAGGAAGAACCTCATTGATGTCAGTGATTTTTAACTGGCTTAAGTGAAGGGAGCAGGGGAGCTATTAAATCCTGGCAGAGTTAGATTTTTGGGGGAAATTTTTCAAAGGCCCTGAAGCTTTTTTAAATTCCCACCCTTTGATTCTGAGCTTACACGTGCCAGCCACGCAAGGGATTTTGCATTATATCAGCCTGTGATCAGACAAGTTGACCCTGAATTCATAGCACTGTTTCACTTTCAACTCATTGAAATAGTATGTTTTTTAGTAAAGGTTTCTTGATCTTTGGAAGTCCAAGAAAACCCTGCAAGGAATGTGAAATGTCAGTGATGACTGTATCTATATAGCAGTATGTAGCTCTGTTGCTCACTCCCAAAGAAAATCTGCCATCAGACAGCTACATAAATGTACAGCTGGGGACATGTGGCAGGTCTGCAATAAATGGAAGAACTCAAGATAATGAGCTGCACCCAAGGCTCCTCAGAGCAAATGTACTTGGAATTCTGATTACTGTATATACAAGTGGGGCGGAGGGGGGTGGAGACTGAGGGATATAACAATAAAACTTAAAAATTGGGCAGCACAGAGGCAGATGACATTCCACAGAGACCAGTGAAAGTTAAAGAGCAGGGTCAGGAGAGAGTTCGGAAAGAGGTCATGGCTAGGTCCTGACTAGATGAGATGGGTGCAGGGCAGTCTCTGTGCAAAAGACTGAAAACCCTTGACTGTATAATAGATGTAATTTATCTAGGGCCCCTCTTCTCCTTAACCCATAACACCTTTACACTTGTAAAACAGCATTGAGTTCCCTGGAGTTCTTGCAGATTTGCACTAGCATGAGTGAGATCCTTGGAATGGCACTGGGTGTTCACAAAGTTAAATAAAATATCCAGCTGGGCATAGTGAGATGAGATTGGGAGGATAACCCAATAAATACATGGTTCTTCATTAAATCAAGGTACTCTATATTGTCACCTTGCCTATGGCATTCAGCTTGATCATCACAGCTTTGGAGAGACATCCCAGCTATGGCAAAGGGTTCTGAAAGAAGCATGATAATTAGTGGTATAAAGTGGGGAGCGTTTAGGCCTACCTGAAAAGAGCCAAATGATCAACACTCTTAGCTTAGAAAGGAGAAGCACAAAAAGAAATGGAACTGAAGTGCAGAAAATAAAGAATATGTGAAAAGCAAAATATTAACCCTTTCTTATTCTAGCAAATAGCTCTAATTTCAAAGGGCACAGTTAATTCAGAATAGAGTTGATTTGTCAAATTGAAGGTCAATAAACTATTAACAGTTGAAAAGGCCAAGTTGCATGTGTTAGAATATGCTCTATTCCAGTCTCAGTCTGATACTGGTGTTGATATGGGAGCTGCTGGGTGGAAATCCATGGCTCACTATGCAGGAACTCTCAGACTTAGATGATCATCATGGTCCCTTCTGGCCTTAAGTCTATGAAGAATGGCATCTGCAGCTTCCATAGCTCATGTAGCATTAGAGCAGCACATAAGTGACTCAACAGCCCTGAAATTTCACCCATGGCATAATTATACAAGAAATAAGACAACTGGGGCCAGAGAGTGTTTCCTCTGAAGCATCCACTGTGGCTGTTCTTGGAGATGGGATTTTGGACTGCGTGGACCATTAATCTGTTCTGCTCTGACGGTGCCTGTGCACGTTGAGTAGTAGATTGTAGATTCATGTCAAATGATTGACATTTGTAAAAACTGGACATTGTACTAATTGTTTGTAATGATGGATGAAGGGCTTGTGACAAGATGTGTATTGCTATACCTCCAGCAAGGGTGTGGAAAGGGAGAAAGGGAGCAGATAAGCTGTTGTTTGTGCAGGGGAGGTTGCTGGGATTCATTAAGAAAGCAGACCTGGTTCTCAGTGCAGATAGATATAGAGAAAGCTAGCTTTGTGAGACTAGTTTACTAAAAATAGCAGGGTGGCTGCAGCAGCTTGGGACCTCATCTGACCCCCTCGGTACATACTTGGGTGGTGCCGCTGCCCACATCACTGTGACTACCCTGCTATTCTTAGTGCCCTAATTCAAGCAGAGCCAGTGCAGGCAAGTCTAACTGAACAGGGCAGAAACCCTCCAGCTGCTGTGTAGACACCCCCTTAAAGGCAAAGTTTGGCCTATGAGAGTGTCTGTGTAGTTTTAAGGAAGAACAGTCTGTTTTTGGCTCTGAGCCCAAGGGATCCCTGCCCATAGGGGCCAAGGCAGTACTTGGTTTTCTTTGGGCTCCTAGAATCATTGGCATAGTGTTCCTTGAGAACCACAGTCGTTTGTTATGAGTTCCTTCTTGGGCTGGTTATGGAGGAAGCTGGAGTGAGACAAGGTTTTATTCCATAGTCACAATTGTCTGTCTCATATGAATTCTGAAGCCAGCTGGTTCCCTGCAGGCAGGCTGCACCAGCCACGTTTCCCTATAACATATACCGTGGCAGTGGGCCGGTTGTGTAATTGTAATATGCGTGCTGTACTGATGGAAGGTGTTGGCTAGTCATAGAGCTGATAGGAGGCTAGAGAGCTGTGTGCTAGGATAACTGTACCAAAAGGAAAAGAGACAGGACTAGAGCACACTATAATACAGACTAGCTGATTGTAACTGTTATCTGATGGGGTAAAATTTGAAGCTAGTTTAAAGACTTGGACATTTAAGGCTTGTTTTTTCAAAGCCATTTAGAGGGCCAGCTCACCTCTCATAGAGGCATCTAGATGAAGTGGCCACATTTTTAAGCCGGAGCTACTAGATGCTGAGCCCTTAGTTTAAGAAATTATTTGAATACTTGATTCAGCTCCCTGGGATCTGCAATTTCCTATGGAAGCTATGAGGCAGTGTTTGTCTCCTTTTGCTGTCAGTTTCTTGTGTATAATTAAGATTTGGTTCTCTTATCTTTCTGTCTCTAGCATGGATTCCTCCCCCCACCCCCTTAGATTCTCCAAAGCAAACACTTGATTAGAAAAGGATACCTGGCATCCTTTTTGTTCCAGTCCAGTCATTTCAGATGTCTAATGGAAAAAGGGGAGAGTTTAGTTTAGTTGTTCCTCCTTTATTTACCTGGAGGAAATCATATTGATCACGCTGCTGTGTGCACATTAATTGCTTTCCTTTGCATCCTCTGCATGTCTTTTCATTTGTATATAGCAAGTGTTCTCCATTAAGAGATGGTAATCATTTACTGCTGCAAAATGGAAAGGGGAGGTCAGCTACTTTTCAGCTAGGTAAGAAGGGAATCCTGGGGAGGAGTGAGCTGGGAAAGACTGAGGACCATTGGTTGATAGTATTAATTTCTAGAGTGCTTTTATTGGTGTTGTATTGAAAATGAGGACAACAAAAATGTAGACAGAGGGGAAAAAAAATAGTTTTGTTCAGTGTGGGATTAAGAATTTAGACAACTTTTTACCAGAAGAACCCAAAAGAAAACCTAAGGCCCCTACACAAACAAAAAAGAAGAAAGCATTGGATCTTCTGCAAATTGTTTTAGTTTTCCTCCAAAAAGGGACAGAATTTACAGGCTATTTTCTGTAGCCCATTCTAATACATTCAAACATGAAAAAACACTTCTCTAAAACTATTTAGGTTGCCAGGAAGTAATAATGCCAACCAGAAAAACACAAAGCCCAGGAAATGCGAAGTAAAACCATCTGTCTACATACTTACATATACATACATCAGTCATCTTCCACAGATATTCACTGCCTATTCTCCTAACAAATTAACCCTATGCAACCCCAGTCACCAAGGTCACACCCAGACCACCTTAACTCTGTCCTCTGCTTGCTGCCAGTGCTCCTGTGGGATTAATCTTTTGTTCATGTTGCTAATGGTTTTGAGTGTTGTGGATTAGAACCTCTTATGTATTTTAGCCAGTTAAAGCAAACCTGTTTTTCATGCAGAACTGTGAATTACAATATGATACAAGTAGTTATGTTAAAATTAGTGTGTATTGCTTTATAAGCTTCATTAATCAGTGTGATTCTGATACCCTTATATCAAATAGTGCCCTACTCTGTGAGTAGCCTCATTGGGCTACAGATGTGAAACAGGATAACAGAATCTATCCTCAAGAGATATGTTGGCATGATAAGTATTGTGTTGTTGTTAAGGGTGATGGTTGGTAGACAATGAAAAGTTCCTCTGATGCTATGATTATTTCCAGATTTCAGGATATTGAGTCAAGCCACATATGCAGGGAAAAAAAAAATCTAATATCTGTGTTCTTCTCTCGTGGCAGATAAGCCCTACTATTATGTCTAGGAAATCAACACAAGCTAACAGCAAAAGTCTAATTCTGTGCACCAGCATTGTGTTTCTGAATAAAGAAAAATAAGGCTTTTTGAATAATGGCTAACAGTTCAAGAAACAGAACCTTTCATAGTTGTTTAGAAATACATGTTTTCTTCTTATACGCTCCCGGGGTGGCCCAGCTGATAGAGCATTGGCCTAGGGGTTGGGCGACTTGGGATTTGTTCCTGATTGTGCCACTAATGTGTTGTGTGGTCTTCACCTTTCTGAGCTGCTCTTGCTCTTTAGCTATTTACACTGTAAACTCTTCAGGGAAGACATGTTTCTGCAGCACAGCAGAGTGGGGCTGGTGGGGAGTTGGGGGGAGGTGTTCTACAGCAGAGCAGACCTCTAAGTGGCAGGGAATGAGGGAGAGTCAATGAAGAATCTTCACTATTACTGCCAGCAGCTACATAGTTCTGTACTAGTTTCTGAGTGATTGTTTTGGGGTTTTTCATGCAAGAAGGCAAAGTCTCACTGAAGTATTGTAATGGGTGGATCATTTAAAAATGGCTTTTTCAAGTTGGGAACAATCAGTTTTATTCATCCTATCAAATAATAAAAGCTGCCTGTCACTCACAATCTGACTTGTTAGCTGAAATGTTTGGCAGTTCTGGGAGATGAACAGGTAAATTCTTAGCTAGCCATTGAGCTTGTCAGTTCAGAAAACACGTACAGTGTTGTTCAGAAATGATGTATCCTGTCTCTTTAAAATCAGAAGCCTTGGATCCTTTGGAGTTGGGAAATCTCTAATACAATGTCACACATACATTTTGGTCCTTCTGACATATTACTCCCACCTCCACGTGGGTAGAAAACAAATTCTGAAAAACATTCTTTGATCCTCCTCCCACTGATCTGCTAGAAATGTGAGTTCTGTACTGCAACTGGGAGAAAGGGGGAGTAGAAATATAATTTATACCATAGTTTTTTAAAAATGCAGTTTCCATTGATTCTTCTTTGAGTAGTGTCCCTGTGTGCTGCATTGTAGGTATGTCTGCACTCCTGCATCTCCAATTAGAGATTGTGGTTGCTGTGTCCATTCAGCATGCACATGCGCTCTCCCTCCCTCATGGTCTGCCTTGAGGCCCTCTAGCACAGTAGGAGGGCAAATCCCCCTCAGTTCCTTCTTCACTACCTTGGGTCTTGGACAGAGTGAGCAGGTGCCCTTCCTTATCTATGTCATTAACATAAGGAAGTTATTTTTGTTCTTTTTTGCTCTCCTTAGTTATTAGTATTTCCTTTTCACCCAACTGGGAGAAGGAAAGAATGAATGAGCAAACAAACTTTTGTGTTTCCCTGCCCTGGCTGAGCGGATCCCCTCTAGGGGCATTTAGAAGGTCCTCTAAGTTCTTTCCAGTTAAAATAAATGAAGAAGAGGAGACAAGAACTTTCTTTCACATCCCTCATTTTTGGAGGGTGATGGCTCCCCCCTGCCCCCAGCATACCAGGCTCCTGTTGCTTCAAGAGGTACCTCTCCTGCAAGGTGCTGTGAGGGACAGAAACTCTTGCTGTGTCTGGTGCCTGAGAAAGTTCAGTATCCTTCAAAAGGTCCTCCTCTCTCAGCCCCTAAAGTGGTGATCTCATGGGAACCGATAGCTCAAGTTAGAATTCTTCCTTATGGAGAAGGCGCTTCAGCCTCCGGGGGACCGTGGATCATCCCCAGAGCCTTTAACTTCAAAGGAGGTAGAGTTGCTGAAAGAAACAGCGGGCTCCCCTTGTGAAGGCTGGGGGAGAGGGGGTGTCTCTGTGTCCCCAGCTCTATCACTGGCCAGCCAGAGAGGTTCTCCAGTGTGGCTACCTCAGAACCGCCAGCTCTGAAATGTGATACGCAGAGCAAGGGGCCTCCATTTGGAGCTTTGCAGCATGGAATGACTCGGAGAAGCCAGCGGCTAAGGCACTGAAGCAGAGGTACTACCCCCAAAGCAGAAAAGCAACTACTGTGCCATCTCTTAGAGAGCAGCACCGAGAAAATTATCAGTACCCTGTGCAGCAAAAGGTCCTATCTAGGGAGTGCTTGGACCATGGGATACTCCTCTGCAGTAGCAAGTAAGACCATGGTACCATGTGAGTTTCAGTAGCTTGGAGACCTGGAGCTCAGGAAAGAACTGCAATCTCTATTAATTGATACTGAGGCTCCAGTATAGAGCACATCTTGGCAACGGGAATCACTCTTGGCCCCAGGCCATGTACAGTCATGGAAGTGGCCTTCTTGGACACCCCCACCCCCACTCATGACAGGTGATAGTCTCAATTGGAATTTCTCTCACGACTGCAAACGGGATTAAATTTAAAAATGCTTCCAGACATATTTGCCTTTTGGGGAACCTTGACTGCATATGCCTTTGCTACTTATTGAAACGAGAAATATCCTCGTTACTGTTCCAGGGCCAACCTAGGGAAACCTTTACTAGGAGATTCTCTCATCCTCCCATGAGATAGGGATCCCTTTTATGCTTTTCTTCTCTTTCTTCTCAATCCAATGTCTGGCTGAAAATTCAGTCAGAATAAGCAAGGGTTATTCTGGTTCCCTGCTCCTGGCTGAGACAAGTCTGGTTCCCTTACCTGAAAGAGATGGCAGTATGTCCTCTGGTTCCTGTCTGGCCCATTCCTCGCCTGCTGTCTCAAAACAACAGCCTGAGCCTTCACCCCAGTCTGCAGGTCCTCTGCCTCCAGCCATTGCTCTTTCTTGGTTCCAAGGTTTAGAGAGAGAACGTTCTGATGATGTGAAAGAAATGTTGCTAAACACAGCCGAAAGTTGACCACTCATTGTACTTATCTTTAAAAACTGAAATGATTCCCAATTTGTTGTCAATCTAAGCACTTTGATTCAACCTTGTCTTCCCTCCCTCTGATTTTACACTTCATTTTAGACCTCAGGAGCTCAGAAGTCTCACTGAGCTCCCTTAAGATACATCTCACAGTGATGCTGACTTTCGTTTATCAGGTAGACGGATATTCGTTCCCTCATCTGCTGAGCTGTAGATTCCTTAGGGGCACTGAGAATCTCTTCCTGCATGTCAGACCACCTGCTTCAGTATGAGATCTTAACGTAGTTCTCTGGCCGTTGCCTAGTCCTCCATTTGAGGCCATGGCAACATTCTGTCTCTTACCCCTGTCCATGAAGGCAGCATTTCTAATTGCCCTTGTCTCAGCTTGGCACATAGGAGAAATTGCAGTCCTGATGGCCCACCCACTGCACACTGTCCATATGAATCAACAGATCCATCTTCCTGGCCTTTTCCCCCCAAACCACATAGAGCCGGGAGAAGATTCTGCATATTCTAGATGTTAGAAGAGCACTAGCATTCTACTTGGAGAAGATTAAGGACTTCAAGAAATCCCCTAAAAATCTTCCTTTTACTTGTGGAAAGAACCAAAGACTGTGATACCAGTTCAAAGACTATTCATATTGGGTCTTTTGTTGCATTAATCACTCTTCTCAAGGGCACAACCTGCTATCTGTAACCCATAATGTATGTTTGTGATGAAGGCAAAACTGAGGAGGGTTTGACCATGCAGTGCTAGGTAGCCTCAAGGGAGAGCACATGTGCAGTCTGAAAGGACACTGCTACTAAAAATGTCTGATTAGAAGGGCAGGAGCACAGGCCCAGATGCACCGTAACGACACACATCTCAAAGAACCATCATTGTTACTTGATGAGGTGAGTAACTTCCTCTTTTGCAGCTACTGCTGTATAAATCCTTTGTGTCCCTGTGTTGTGTTAGTCATCACACTTTTAGAATGACATTGGGCTATTCTCTGTGACCTACTTAAACTATTTTCCTTCTGAATGAAAACACTGGGTTGCAACTTGAATGTTGATGGTTTTTCTTTGACGCTTGATGTTGAATAGAGCTTTTAGTTTACATTCACGGTCATGTTTCCTGATGGTCACATGTGCAAGATATTAATAGAATATTTGGAAGCACTAAGGGTGTGTCTACACTATGTTGGAAACTGTGGTATATGGGACTTAGACCCTTGAACTTGGTGTTTCCAAGCCTGCACTTGACTCTCCACATTGTGTTGCAATCCTGTGTTTATAGTTGCTGGACCCAGGTCTCATCTCTGTGCTAACATTTCTGTACTGTATTATGCAGGTCTTTTGAACAGAGTCCCCATTTCAAAGTGACAGGCTCTGGCTGTGACCCACCCAAGGCAGGGTCTTGGAACCTGGGTGGTGAGAGCTTGCTGACCAGAGACAGACTGACTCATGTGTGGACAGAAGGGGCTTAATTTGAGTCAGAGCTTGGGTTGAGTGTGCAATGTAGACATAATCTAAGGGGCTGATTCTGACCTTGCTGGCATATGGGACCACTAGGAGCTGCAGGTGCTGGGACAGAGTTCTCCTGACATCATTGTTCCTACGCCATTCCCTTCTGTAGGCCCAAGCTTCACAGGCATGCCGGAGGTGGGGCTAGGACCAGAAAGGAGAACGTCAGGGGTCTTTGTCCATAGCAAGGAGCTCAACAGGGAATCATGAGCAGCCAGCAGGCAACCCAGAGGGAGAAGCTGTAAGGTAGCCTGGTATAATTTACTTCAGGCTGTTTTAACTTAAGCTACAGGCAAGCTTTGCATTCTGACTGCTGCCTTCCGTGTTGCATCTCTCAGGAGACATAGCACCAAATGAAATACAAGACACTAAACGTTAAGTTGAGGCCACTGGTAAAGTAGCCTTGATCCTGGATTGTGTTTGGCTGTCTGAATCAGAGGACAGCATGAACATTCATACATACGGTTGTGAGAGTAGGCTGCAAGAAGAACTGGGTCATGCAGACTTCATCACTGTTGGATGTGTATATTGCAGGTGCAGAGTCAAAGTTGTCAATGAACTAGCCAGAGATTGTTTTTCTGTTTGTCTGTGTGTGATTAAGCAGTGAAGTTGGAAACCAGCCCTTCTGTGAGCTTGGTTGTGATTCCTAGTGTGGTGGTGGTGGTGGTGTGGTTTTTTTTTTGTGTGGTTTTTTTTTTTTTTTTTGGTTTTGTTTTGTTTTGTTTTTTAACTAGAAGGGTTTTATTGTGGATGTATTCAGTGATATGTCTTCTCTTCTGTTGCATTTGGCAACATTAGCTTAATGACTTTATGTTAAATAATATGTTTATAATTTTAAATGGACATCTCAGTGAATGTGCAACTATTTGTCTTCTGTGAGCAGAGGACATAATAGAATATAGTTACTAAAATATGTAATGTGATAACAGGACCTGATTCACTTGTAGGTTATCCTCATTTTAGTATAAATTAGAAATAGTATGACCAACAATGTTACATTAGTGTGGGTGGATGGGAAGGTCTAACTGCGGAGTGAAGTTTCCTCATTCTCCAGCTATCTTTCTAGCAGTTGTAAAGGGAATGAATGCTCAGAGTGATTTTTTTTTTTTTTTTTTTTTTTTGCAGCATTTGTGTGGTATCCATGAAACCCCAGTCATTGCAAATGCGTTTGTCTTCATTATCTTAGCAGTCCTCATAGTCAGTCACATGACACTTTATTTCAGCAGTGACTTGTTTTGGTTTAAGGTAGAGTATCTCCTTCCGCCCACCCCAAGAGGAAGAAGAAGAAGAAGAGAATTGAAGGAGGAGGCCTGATTCTGATCTCACAGGGATTCTGTGCCAGTATCACTCTGCTGATGCTGATGGAGTTACTGATGTAAAGCACAGAGTGTGAGAGCAGAATCAGCTCCACGGACGTGTGGGACTCCTTCACTGTGTTCAGACTCGTAATCCACACATGTACACAGCACATTTTAATTTGGAAGAAAACAGAAGGTTTGATCCTGGAAATTCGCTCTAGACTTCCATGAGAGTAGGCTCTGACCCAGCATTTCTGTACATGTCTAGTCTTGTATGGTGCATTGTGATCAACAGAGGCTAGATGGCTAACATGAACTGAAGATAGCATGGTTAGATAACATCAGAAAGCTATACGGAAATCCGTCATGCTCCTACTGTGCATGACATATGCTGTTATCCTGTTACAGCATCTCCTCATTTTTGCCTTTACCTGACTACTTGTGCGTGTAGAAGACAAAAGCAGTTGAGGTCAGGTATCAGTGACTGTGGTATACATGGTTGACTGAGACATTAAGATTTAATTTAGGGTATAACCTCTGACTTGTCAACAGACCTCAGAAATTATTGTGCTAAATATCCCTGTAACGTCAGCTCCCCAAGGACATCGGACGGCTGATCATCTTTTAGTGGCTGTGTTATGATCTTATTATATATGCCTCATTTGTGCATCAGAACCAATTTGCATTGTGTCTGTCTGGATCTTGTCTTTTTCTTTTAAACAGAGGGAATTTTTCCTTTGGAGAATATGCAGATTCTCTTAATGTTATTGTGTTTTCTGTCTCCTAAGTGTACTGCACAAGTATGTCATTTGGTCTCAAGGGTGGGCTGAAATATTTTCTTAATGAATGTTTATTTTTTGTCTCTAGGATCAGATTTAAATGGTGCTAATGGAATCTTGTCTCTTTGTGGATCGTAAAGCTCTTTTGCAATTGGAGTTACTTTGGGCAAGTCTGCACTACAAAATGATGTCAACTTAACAGCCACTGTAGTAATTAAATTAGTTTGGCATGTCCACACTAGCTTCTGCTGTTGGGATGCACATCCTCACTGCGAATGCTTGCACTGATTTAACTGTCAGTTTGGGGCTGTGACAGCTGGAGTCCTGAGGTGCTCCATGTGTCAGCTGCCTTACCGGGCTCTAACTCTGTAGCATAGACCAGGCTTTTGACTGTGCTCCACAAAGCCCCTCTTGAATTTCTCTTCGAATATCACAATGTAGGTCTTTTGCATACGTACCACCATCTACTATTTTGAACTAAAATTCCATTAATTGAATCTCTCCAAAGAGTCCAGACAAATACTCACTAATTTCTTCCTGTTCTTGTTTATTCTTCACACAACAGTAGCACTTGGCAGCACCAATCAGAAATCAGGGCCCAGCTGTGAGAGGTGCTGTACAGGTATGCAGGGGAATGGTACTCCCTGCCCCAAAGAGCACAGTTTAGGTGGTGATTAAACTCTACAGGTGAGCGGGATGTGGGAAGAGAAGATAGGAGGCGAGTGAACCAGTAACTGTACAGTTTCCAGTGGGGTAGCCGTGTTAGTCTGTGTACAGCAAAAACGAAAGTCCTGTGGCACCTTAAAGACTAATACATTTCTTTGGGCATAAGGTTTTGTGGGCTCCAGCCCACTTCATCAGATGCATCTGACAAAGTGAGCTGGAGCCCACGAAAGTTTATGCCTGAAGAAATGTGTTAATCTTTAAGATGGACTCTTATTGCAATAACTGTAGGTCTTTGCTTGCCACCTGCTGAGGCTTTGCAAGATGCCTCATAGGAGAAGAGTTTAAGGGGTAGCAAGGTGATGACTCTGGATTTTTTTTCATTTAAATCAAATAATTTAGACCAAAATTTTCAAAATTCTCCCCCAAAATCTTGGGTGCCCAACAGGCGACTGCTAATGCTTGATATATGGAGGTATTGATTTATGCCTTCCAGAAGCAGGATCGGGTACTTTGGTTTTATACTAGCAGGGGATCTTGCCCACAGACCTTTATTTCCTTGAAATATCTTTTTGATCCAAGTTCCATCATTCTGGCCTGCTTGTAGCAGTTCTAGGGGAACTTCACTATGGCTTCTTGCAGAGGCAGGGTCTTCCATGGTGGAATTGCTCTAGCTTTTCTGAAGTCTATCTGTGATAGAGTCAGATGAAAATAAATTCGCTAGAGTAAATCAATAATCTGAATGCATATTTTAACTCCTAAAGCATTAGGCTGTTGCTAATGCTGGTTTGAGGGGGATGGCTGCTGCTCGTATGGTGCACTACGGTGAGTAAGAATTCTAGGTATTCATTTGAGATTAAAGAGGTCTGATTCCAAGGCTAGTCTTGAGCTCTTCCTTGTGTGACCAGAGTTGCTCACTTCTCAGGGCACATTAGCAAATGGAAGAGAAGTCTTTTGGAAAGGAAAGTGTATTTAGGAGCAGTCTGTAACTTCTTAAACTGCCTTGTGAAAACCTAGTTGCTAGCAAGTAAAAGGTTAGAGGTGTTCAGGGTGGTAACTTCCATCTCCTCCAGCCAGAACATGTGGGAGTGAACAGAAACGGGTGCTAGGTGAGTCAGAAACCCGGGTTTGGGAGGTCCTGAGAATTAGCAGAATAGATATATTCAGAGGTTGTAGTTTGGCGGGCCCTGGAACCTTCCTAAATTTCTGGGGTCCCTTCAAGCAGGTCCTGGCTCCCTTCACCCACCCCAGCTATTGCCCCCAACCCCAGCTATTTCCCCACAAATGCCTGCCTCCTAGCCCAGCTACTACTTGCAAAATGCCTGCCCCCATCAGACTCCTCTTTCCCCATGTCCTCCTTAACCCCAATCCCCATTCCCTGAGCTCCCTGCCCCCATGTCCCAACTCCAGCCCTCCTAACCCCCCATCCTCCAGCTCCCCTGTCTTCATTCCACCCCTGTTCAGTCCCCTTGTCCCCATTCCTCCACTCCACCCCCTTCAGCCCCAAACCCCCTCCACACCTCCTCAGCCCACCATCCCAACACCATTGTCCCCCCCCCCGCACACTTTCTCTGCTGGCTGCCTGCTGGTCCCCAACCCGCAAGCGCTGGGAAGGGGTGGGAGGGGTGGCCGGGCTTCCTGCAGCCCCTTGAGCCAGCCCTGGGGGGGAACACACTGGAGCACTGCGTTCCTCTGTTTTAGGTGGGGGCCCGGAATGCAGCATTCCCATGCATTCCCCTATTGTTTTGGGGTGTTCCAGCTTACTTTAACCCCAGGATCTATGGCACGTGCAGCAGAAGTCTTGTCCTCTGGTAACCTTGCTATTGTGCTGATGATACGTGTGCTGTCTTTTGGAATCTGAGCATCTGACAGCGGTGCCTGCTGACCAGGGTTCAGGTTTATGTAAATGATTGGGTAGTTGGGACAGTGCGTCCAGTGCTGGTTCATTTATTTCCTTTAACAGCTGTCTCTCTCTGCTAACTTACCATAGCTAGCAGTGCTTCCTAGGAGCCCTCATGCCAGCTCTGGCCACCCCACTGACATGCCCTGATACTGAGGGAGGGGGTCAGGAGAGTGGTATGCAGTTAGTGAACTCTGCTTTCGACAAACTGAGCCTTTTCCTTTCCCTGAAGGAACCTATCTGGTGAGGTTCTCTGGCCTGTGTTATGCAGGAGGCCAGATGAGATGATTTTATAGTCTTGGCCTTGGAAGTCATGGATCTCCAGCTGCCTGATTAGAGCAGCTGTCCAGCCGTCTTGGGTATCCTGGCAGTGTGAGGGCCATAAAGGAGGGCAGCAACATGACTGGCACACACTGGTGTCTTTGCACATTCAGATCAGATGCAGATAAGCATTGCACCCAGACCCTTGTCATTCCCCTTCACTTATATAGATATCATCTCTCCTGGGTTTGGGGCTATGTTCCCATCATCCACTTCCCTTCCCCAGTTGGACAGTCTGGCTGCGTGCTCCATCCTGTCTCATCAGCTGCCACTACCATGCATAGTAGAGATCTCTCTCCTCTGAGTTGGTTGCTATGGTTACATGCAATCCACTGTGTTCTGGGACTCCAGGAGCCAGAAATAATGGTGCTTTTGCAATGTTTAGGTAATCAGCTCCTCTTCCTTTTTTGGAACATCCGCCCTCCCTGGAACTGTGCTCAGTGATTGGGTGAAATGCACTCCTGCACAGAGACCAGCCTAGGGGCCATTTATCATTTAAGCCCTCAGACTGGGATTGGAGTGGGCTTTAGGTGGAAACCCTCTGTAAATTGCCCTCAGTTTGTTAGCCTGTGTGGCTGTGCTGGTGGGAACAGGGTGCAAGGTATGGGCTGCATTCCTGTTTTGGAATGATTGTTGGAGCATCTGTTTCCTTCACCTATATATTCACTGTGAAGGGGAGACTGGTGCTCCAGGCTTCTGCTCTCAACTCTGCCACTGGTTGCCTGGGTGACCTTGGTCAATCGCTTGCACTCTGCTGCACCTGACTTACCCCTTTCTTTAAATGGGTGCCACAGTGCCCCCTTAATGCTACTCAGTGGTATCTAGTGTTGGTGGAGGTGCTGGCATTGTTACTGTTCATCAAGGGCAGACTTTGGCTGGGGCATCTGTAGTTTTCTAACATGCTTTCCAGAGCTCCAGGATTGGTTTTGTAGAGTCCTGGAATCCATCAGCATCCTTTTACTTGCAATGGCCAGTGCCTGACAGCTTACTTGCAGAATTTGTGGTATCTCTATTTTACTGCAGATGTTAATGAGGGAGGTGTCACTAGAATAAAAGGATTGCTGTCTGAACTGAGAAGGAATTGGTTACTTGGCCTTTTGCCGTTGGTTCCAATATCTGGGATCTGTCTCTGTGTTTGTGCCTGTGTTAGCGTGTGTACTGAGAAAGGGAGGGGAGGAGGGGTGGAGTTTCTCTCTTTTTTTTCCACAGCCAGTGACGTGTGCAATGCCTGGAACAATCAGACTGGCTCAAAACAGTGTAGTTAAAGATGCTGGAGCAAACAGCCTGGTGCATTTTAAGCAAGCACTGATAGCTCCAGCCCAGGTTCCCCAGACAGTCCTTACAGACTTGTCTCCAGCTTTCCTGCACTGTAGTGGTCTGGGACGGGTCACTGTCTCTCCTTCCCCCACCCCTACCCTCACTTTTGGAAATGATTGGAGTTAACAGTGTGCAGAGCACCAGCAAAGTCCGAGTGAGAGCCACAGGTTCTGTGAAATACCCCCGAGAAGACCCTCTCTGGCGGCAATCCCACCGGTCAAAGTCTATGAAAATCTCGAACTCCTCTGAGTTTTCTGCCAAAGAAACCAAGGTAAAAAAAAAAATGCACAATATCTCTGTATGCTGTGAATAGGGCAGGGTGTTAGAAAATCTTGTGTTGTGATCTGGTGAGAAATGAAGGCATTTTGTAGGATACTGTTATCTCTAGCAGTCACAGAATTACTGTGAAGTCAGGAACGATCCATTGGTTTGCGAAGAGATTGAAGGCAAAGAGGATTGGTATTGTATAGATGGAATTTTAGAGGGACGCCCTGTCTCAAAGATCGATGCAACAGTAAATGCTGGAAACTTGCTAGCTGGAATGCAAATTGGAGCTCTGCTCTCGGCCAAGCTGCCTGAATTTGCAAATTGTCTCTGTTAGAATTCTGTTTTTCTTAAAGAAAACTATTTACTTGAAATCCATTTCTTTCCCGTCCTTAAATGGCTCTGCTTTTGTCTATGTAAGACTTAGGTGAAAATATCTCACTTCTACTGCAGGATTAAATATTACCATCACATACTTATTGGGAAGACTCCACTGTATGTTATTAGGGATTTATATGTTGTTTGCTTAACATGTATATAGGTAACTGCTTTGGGAGCTGGGCTTAGTGGGCTTTGAAGTAGCAGGGCGCTGTCGCTGCTGTTTATAGGCAAACACACTCACATTGTTTGCAGTGTTGCCTGCCTCATTCCACCACTGTGCACCCTATTGCCAGAAGTGCTGATCACCTCCACTGGGAACTGGGCATTCTGCACCACCCCAGAGGCACTCAGCATCTCACAGCATCTAGCTCTCTGTGAGTAAGGTACTTTAAATGATGAACAAATTTTCCTCTACCTTTCCTTCCACTGCACACAAATGATAACAGGAGTTAGGAGGTGTGATAGGTGCTTACTAGAGAGAGTTCAAGTATGATAAGGCTGGAATGGTTTTTGAAGAACATCTAAAGGCATTTAGCCATGTTTTGTCTGTGTGCATTTGCCTGTGTGTGCACATTTACACACACACCCGCACAACCCAGGCACACCTCCCCCACATTTCATTTATGTGGGAGACCTATTGTGGCTATTTGGTACAAATCCCATATATATCAGTGTGGAAGCTGCATTCCAGCAGACTCTTCTGAAGAAATGTCATGATGAAAACATCCCTTCTTTCCACAGATAGTCTTTGCTTTGTCTGGGGTATGCCATTATAGCTTACAGTACTCGTGATGTTCAGTGAAGACACGACACTCCTAGCCATGAAGCAATGCAAAGTTTTTCAGAAGTTCTACTTTTCAGTCGCAGTAAAAAATTGTTTTTGAAGAGGACATTTCTTCAGTATAACTAACACAACGTGACTATGTCTGGTTCAATGAAATAACATGACAGAGCTTCCTGGAGATTCGGCTGCAGTTTCAGAGTCTCATAGGACTGGAAGGGTAGGAGGAAGTCACTTCAGTCCCACCACTGAGGCAGTATTAAGTGTATGGAGGCTGTCCCTGACTGGTGTTCCTTTTGCTTTCCTGTTGCCTATTTTGACAAGCTACAGAGTAAGGGATAGTGCTTCAAACACATCCTGGCCCTGACTTTACAAATGTTTCTGTATATCATTAACTCTAGGAATGGGAATTCACTGGGGCTATTGATTTGCATAAAACTACTACCTGCATGGCTGTAGGGAAGTCTTATCTGGTGTTGGATGGGTCACTGGACTGGGAATCAGGAGATCTGCCTCTGTTGTGTGACCTTTAGCAGCTCTATTCATACCTCTGTGCTGCAGTTTCCCCTTATCTCCCTTTGTATCTCCTGCCTGTTTTGATCATAGCCTCTCAGGGCAGGGCCTATCTCTCACTGTGTCTGTGAACAGCTCCTAGCACAGTGGGCCTTTGGTTTCAGTTGGCACCTTTACAAACTATAGAAATGATCCCTGAAGACTATACTTTCAGGGATCATTTCTATAGTTTGTAATTACTGTTAAAGAAATACTGAACATAATGTGCAGAGTTCCTGTTGAAGTTAATTGACTTCTGCATCCTCTGTGCTTGATCTTGATAACTGAAATGGGAAAAAAATAAAATAAAAAAAAAAGTTTTTTTTCTTGACTATTTAGCTCTACTTCCTAGGTTGTTGGTGCCTTTTTAATTTTGCTGTAGTTTTGAGTTTTTTGCTTTAAAAAAAACCAAGCCATCCATTTTTATTCTATTTGTCTTTTTATTTATTTAGCATCCAAAAGTGTGCTGGGTGCTTTACAGACACGTAGGAAGACCTGTGCCGGCCCACAAAAGCTTACAGTCAAAACATGAGACAGAGCCAGATAAAATGGAGTAGCAGGACAGATGCACTATAAAGATTTTTCTTTTCCTATTATTCTCTTTCTTAGCTGATGACTTGTCCCTTTTTACAAGAGGCAGCATGGTCTGGTGCTTGGGTCTCTGGATTAGGAGCCACTGGTCTGCTTCCAGCTCTGCTACTTACCTGCTATATGACCTTGGGTGAATCATGTCACCTCTCTGTTTATTTCCCCTCCCTTCCATAGTGCCTGGCTGGTTGATGTAGTTTGTTATCTCTCTGGGGTAACGACTGTCTTGTGCTATGGACTTGATTCACAGTTACATGAAAGCCTCCTGAGGGCCTTTCTGTGCTGCAAGAGCAATGTACAGTGAGTATAAATGCAATTACTCAGAAATTAAAAGAGGTTCTTAAACAGTGGTCTAAACTTTTGTGGTTGCTCTGGCCCCTTAACTGGTGATTTTCCCCCCTTCCAGGAACTTTAGTTGGTAGCCAGGGCTGGGAACCATTGTCCAGGCCAGAGAACTGGGGGTGGAGCTGTTACTGGGGCTGGAACTATGGACTGGGGGCCAGGAATGGGACCACAGCCGGGAGCTGAACCTGGGACTGCAGCTGAGGGGTGGGCCTAGAGTGGAAATGGGAGCAGAATGGATCTGGCTGGTGCTTTCTCCCCACTCCTATGGGGGTAAGACTAGACACTGCTGCACTGCCCAAAGGTTCCTCCACACTTTCTTAGGGGTTGTGTTTGGGGACCTCTGCTTAGGGTGAGTGAAAATCAAGTCATATGTATTTTTACAGCTCATAGCACAATGGGATCGCCATCCTGGCTGTATATAAATTCTCTTTGTGTGTTCAGCCTGACTCTATAGCTATTTCCGTTTTCTGTGTCACTTGTGGCTATTTACCTAAACCTTTTCAACCTAAACCTACTTGCTTCCAGGTACATTGCACATTCTGGAATGAACTACCTAAGAGCCTGTCACATGACTGCCATGGCAGACACAGAACTGGATGGTGTCTCTAGTTCATTGGGTGGAGGAGAGGGGTTTGGAGTTGTATCCCTCCTTGCCCCTCTGGAGACAAGCTCTTCCTCTTGTACTTTGTACTCGCATGCCACTTTCAAGATCTCCAAGTATTTTACAAAGGTGACTAGCAGTAGCCTTATTTTATAGCTAGAGTAATGGGCAGAGAGTGGTCACATGACCTGGTCAGTGGCACAGATGGGAACAGAATCCGGTTGTCCTGACTCCTGTTCATCTACTGCCAACTAGCAAGCGAGATGCACATGTCCCTTGGGCTCAATCAGCAGTAGCTACTGATATATGGACCTGGCTAACTACATCAGCAGCTTTCTGAGCGACTGGCCAACAGGTTGGTCAGTCTGGATGGTGCAGCAAGTTAATGTATCATTTGTCACCTGGGCTCAGATGTGGGTCACATGAAGTTAGTTTGATGCTCTCAGAGCCTACTGCCAGATCCTGTGTGACTGACAGCCTTTTCGCCAGATGGGCCTAGCTGATTCTATTGCAGTCCAGCATCAAGCTGCATGAAGCTTACCATAAGTCTGTCCTGCCTGCAAAGGTGCATGGATGGTAATGTGCTACACTTATGGTAGTTTTTTGAAATATGCTGGGCCAGTGCTACCATATTCTGGAATATATCTCTGATCTCTGGCTTTCGTGCAATTAGCTCCTCAGCTTTGTTCCCAATCATGCAGGAGGATTCCATTAACCATAATGTTGTTGAAGAGCTGACTGGAGAGCAGCACAAATCTTTCTAGCTAGCCTGATGTGTCAAAATTAGAGAGTAAAGGTATCCTGCACAGCAATTCTCCCTCAGTTCTTGGGAGCACTGCTCATTTTCCATCTCTCTTTTCTGCTGATGACGCAGATGGCACAGTCTTTAGTCTAAGGATCTGCTTTTTAAAATAGGGGGCTCCCTCAGAAATGTTGTGCCTCACTTAGTGATACTTTC
Source organism: Podocnemis expansa (assembly GCA_007922195.1). Classification (NCBI taxonomy): domain Eukaryota; kingdom Metazoa; phylum Chordata; order Testudines; family Podocnemididae; genus Podocnemis; species Podocnemis expansa. Next base: position 12,604,239 of record ML681995.1, on the reverse strand, counting down.
AATATTCCCTGGGTAAAGTATTCTCCCCCACCCTAAAAATCCTTATCAAGCCCATACTCTTACCCTCTCTTCACAACAAAACCATCCATTCTTTCTGCATACTTCTCCCTTTAACATCCACCTTCCCTTCCATCTCTCACCAAATCTCTCTCTCCCCACCACGTTTCCTCTCCTTGTGGTTGGCATCTGTTCCCTACGGTGGTGGTGGTGGCAGCAGTCAAAACATCCTATGGTCTCTGGTTCTGGGGTGGGTGGAAAGCAGGCCACCTCTTGAGGTGGACTGGGTGGTAGATTGGGAAATAGGTTTCCTTTGGTTCCTGTTACTGATTAGGTTTCTCCTGAATGCCTGCAGTCTCTTCCAGCTGGTGTGGATGGATGTCAGAGAATGGCTTTCCCCAACTTAGTGGGTTTGGGGAGCAGATCTTTTAGTGCTGAGTGAGTGGACAGGGCTGTAGGTTGGCTTGTAACACTGGCTCAGGTGGGGTGGGAAGGCACTGGCAGGGAAGTAGGGAAGGCCACGGTAGCTAAAGGACTTCCACACCCAGGCATCAACTTTAGTATAGCCCTTCTCTTTCTTGAACACAGGTGGAACATCTCATGAGGACCTTCTACTTGGTGCATCTCCCATGTGCACCTAGAAACTGGGGCAGAGGCAGGGGAACATGTTAGGTGGGAATTCCCTTTGCAGTATCTGCTGTGATCATGGAAAAGGCAGGTATGTGTGGGCAGGCTGGCAAATGTTACCTATCAGAGCCAGCATTAGTGCTCTTGGGTACCATATGAAAGTCTCTTTTGCTGGTTCCATCCCCCCCACAGACAAACTATTCTTGATCAGTGTTCTCATGATCCTCCTTAACCACCTGGGCAGGATCATGAGGCAAATCCTTGAGGAATGTCCTAAGCTGAACCCACTAATTTTACACAATTAGCGTACGTACCTGGGATCGTTAAATGTCCCCCAAATGTGCTGCAGACACCAAGCCCAGCAGTCTGTTCCTTTCAGTCCTGACAATCAGTTCCTGTTGGCTAGTGTTGACAAGGGAAGGCACCCGCTACTTACTTCTTAAAGAAGTGAAAGTCAGGATTCTCCTTTAGGAGGACCTTGCCTGGACTTGTGCAGTTTCCTCTTGCAGCGCACCAACATGGTGAACCATGCTTACCCAGCTTTTGTCTGCATTGGCAAGTTTAGTGTCATCTGACTTTTATATAAGCTAAAGCAGTGGTTCTCAACCTTTAGTGGATTGCAACACGTGTCAACATATTGTGACCCTTCAGAACACACCAGCCCACCCGTCCAGGACAAATCCAGCCATCTCCCTAGCTCTCTGTGACACACTTACCTTTGTGGGGTGACACAGTAATGCGTCCCAACACAGTGGTTGAGAACCACTGAGCTAAAGGGTTTACTTCTCAGCAGTAACCAGCGGGCTTAATTAGTTTCATCTTCATCTCTGCATTCACGCTTGCTTATGTTTTCTTTTTGTTGTGCATGACTGTCTCATAGCCTTGTCCAGGATTTGTGGATGTCATAGACTTTGTTTAGAGTAATGGCTCTAGTAACTCAGTGACTCTTACATATGAGCAGTTTGGGGAAGGAGAGTTAATCATCTAATGGGTGGTAACTTGTATTTTAATATATTCAGGAGTTTCATGGCAGTTGTCATAATAATGTGACTTGGCTCATTAAAATACAGTGTATACTTACTCTATATACAGGGAGGAGTTGTCAGCGGCTCTCAGTGCTTTGTGTCTGACTTCAATAGGAGCAAAATGAGGCCAATGCTGAGTGTGTTTGAAAACATACAGACGCATTTAATTCTGTTCCTCCAGATGGGATACAGCTTTACAATGAGGTGGGCTAAAATGCCATTTCCCATTTTTTAAAAATTCACCAGTGGGAAGTTTTCTCTGGCAGTTATGGCAGGGGGAAGAGGAGCAAAACTAAACTACCAATTTCTGCAGAATTCAGATCTACAGTTTAAAAATCTCTCACTGCCACATTCCTGAGTCTGCAGACACTCGGCCTCAATATGTTTGCAGCCGCTTAGCACTTTGTCAAACAATGTCAGTAACATTAGCAAGGGGTTAGAGTTTCAGTGGCACCTGTGTCCATCATTTGTATCTGTGGATATGCAGAGTTGTGGTTGTTATCTATATCTGCAGGCCATTATGAAACTACTGACTTCATGGATGTTAACCTTGGCCCTCACCTGCTGTCTGGGAAAGCATTGAGCAGCAACAGAGACAGGCATTTGAACGGGACACAGGAAACAGAGGTATTAGAGCAGGGGTCTCAATCACACAACCTGCAGGCTGCATGTGGCTGTGAAAGCTGTTTCCTGCGGCCCGCAACGACACTACTGTTACTGATATTTGCAATATTTTTGTATGGAAAGGTTTCAGTGTGTGGCCCTCGGGCTAATGTGCTAGTCCTCGTGCGTAGAACCCTGCAAATCTGTGGATATCTGCCTTGTATCCTCATCCGCAGATACAACACAAATATCTGTGGACCATTTCTTGCAGATGCAGATCGGATACGGATCCACGTATTTTTATCCGCACAGAGCTAGAGCCCTGCAAATATGTGGATATCCACAAATATCAGCATTATATCCGCATCCGCAGATACAACACAGATATCCGCGGACCATTTCTTGCGGATGCAGGTCAGATATGGATCCACTTATTTATATCCATGCAGAGCTCTACTCATACAGCCCTATACTGGTCCTCATGAGGCCTTCGTGGTGATTTGAGTTTGAGAGCCTGTATTAGAGTAATATTTGCTGTGGGTGAAGGATGACTATGGGGAAAGAGTAGAATAGATTTGTTGCTTTCCCTTTATATAAGATCCAAGGCTCTGGAGAATCAGGGAGAAGACAGAAAGCTCTTTCCCTACTACCTGCTAGAGCAGAGAGGTTTAGGACAATTGCTGATCTTCATAAATTAGGTGCTGGAGCTCTTCAAAAGGGTCCAGGGTCTAGTCCACTGATTTAGCTGGTGTCAGGTTAATTTGCCATGCCCTGCACTTTTTCATCCGCACAGATGAGGAGCTGTAAATTGGCAGCTAACACAAGTCTGACTGAATAGAAATGTTTTTGTTTCAAATTTCATAATTATTATTTTTGAGAGCACAAATTCAAGCAAATAAAAACCACCATTATGTAATGTCACTGTTGTGATCTTTAATCACTTACACCCTGATTTAGGAAAGGACTTAACCAGTTGTGATCAAGTCCCCCTAGATTTTATGATGAACTTGAGTGTCACTCTCTGAATCAGGGCCTTAAAGAGTGGCCATAAAGCAGGGGAGGCCTTCTGGTGATACTTTTTGATCTGTCACTGGCTTTACAATATTAGGAGGGTTTATGATAACAAGGAATCTCTCAGGGCCTGATTCAGTAGAATGGTACATTGTAAATTGGGTTTACAACTACTTTGCATCCCTGGAATGCAATGAGAATGTGATTGATGTACCCCTGCAACTGGTGGAGATTAAAGGAATCTGTCTAGCTGCCTTGCTGTTGCATGTGAACCCTTCACAATCATGGAAAGAGGTTCAGCCTCTCACTACCCCTGTGAGGAAGAGAGGGTGCCCATTGAATAGAGCACAGCGTAGAACAGAATCCAGCTCTCACATGTCCTACCCCAGTGCCCTATCCACTGGGCTGGCCTTTCCACTATGAATGAATATGTACTCTCACTGCATTTTTGTAGTAAATACATTGAGTGGTTGTGTGATCTGTTTGTGCCGGGCCTAGTGTTGGGTCTAGTTAGTGGTGTAGCATGGGGAGAGTGAATATCACCAGACCTGCTGCCTAGGGAACTGTGGATGCCAGGAGCTGAGCCGTAAATCATCTCCTGCCACTTTAAGCAGTGCCCAAAGGATCCCTAACCTTAATTTCATTGTTTGAATTGAGGGAGGGGCACTACACAAGGTTGGGGTGCCTTTGCACTAGTTGCCGTACAAACACAAAATGAGAGACAGTCCCTGCCTCACAGAGCTACCAGTCTCAACGGGGAAGACAGATTGTGAGGTGTGCTGTGATCTCTTTTTTACAAATGGGGAATTGAAGAACAGAAGGATAGTGTAGCTTGCCCAGAGTCACGCAAGATGCTTATGGAGAAACAAGATTTGAACCTGGTTCTCCTGCAGCCCAGGCTAGGACTGTCACTACCAGACTACCCGTCCTAGACCATCCTCTGTAGCAGTGAGAGGAGAAATGGGCTATGGCTGCGTGATACCTTGAGAAGATAATATGCTGTTTTTCAGCAGGACTCTCTGATCCTCCTCACTGTTGGACTGGATGGATGATGCTAACCATCCTTTTAAAGTAGAAGTGCGAGGTCTTGCTCGCTAATAAGTGCTGTGAAAAATGACTTAATTAACACCAGTTAGTGGAAGAACTGAAAGTAGAACGTGTTGTATCCTGCTGGTCCCGACCCCCAGCACATTCCTGTGGGAAAAAACAGTGGTGTCACAGCTATCTTCCCCATAGAATCATAGGAACTGGAAGGGACCATGAAAGATCATCAAATCCAGTCCCCTTCACCCATGGCAGGACCAAGTACACCCTTAAACCATCCCTGACAGGTGCTTGTCTCACCTGCTCTTAAACACTTCCAGTGATGGAGATTCCACAACCTGCCTAGGCAACTTATTCCAGTGGTTAATCATTCTGACAGTTAGGAATTTTTTCCTAATATCCAACCTAACCCTCTCTTGCTGTAATTTAAGTCCATTGCCTCTTTTCCTATCATTGGCAGTTAAGGAGAACAGTTTTTCTGCCTTTTCTTCTTGATAACCTTTTAGATACTTGAACACTATTATCATGTCCCCTCTCAGTCTCCTCTTTTCCAGACTAAACAAACCCAGCTGTTTCAATCTTCCCTCATAACTCAAGTGTTCTAGACCTCTAATCATTCGTAAAACAAGATTTTGCTGAGCTAGACTAACACAGCTGCCCCTTTGAAACTAATCATTCATGTTGCACTTCTCTGGATTTCCTCCAATTTGTCCATATCTTTCCTGAAACGAGGTGCCCAGAACTGAACCCACTACTCCAGTTGAGGCCTAATCAGGCAGAGTAGAGTGGAAGAATTACTTCTCGTTTCTTTCTTACAATGATCCCGTTTATACATCTTAGAATGGTGTTTGCTTTTTTTGCAACAGTGTCACACTGTTGGCTCATATTTAGCTTGTGGTCCACTATGATGTCCGGAACCCTTTATGCAGTGCTCTTTCCTAGGCAGTTATTGGCCATTTTATATATGTAGAGCCTTGCAAGTATGCAAATATCCACATTATATCCGCATCCATGGATACATCATGGATATCCACGGACCATTTCTTGTGATCAGATATGGATCTACATATTTTTGACTTCACGGAGCTAGAGCCCTGCAAATATGTGGATATCTGCATTAGGTCTGCATCCGCGGATACAACATGGATATCCGTGGACCATTTCTTGCGGATGCAGATCAGATATGGATCCACAGATTTGTATCTGTGGAGGGCTCTATGTATGTGTGCAATGGACTGTTCTTTCCTAAGTGGATTACTTTGCATTTGTCTTTATTGAATTTGATTCTGTTTACTCAGACCATTTCACCAGTTTGTCCAAATTATTTTGAATTCCAATGCTATCCTCTAAAGCATTTGCAACCTCTCCCAGTTTGATTATCATTGCCAAATGTAAGTATACTCTCTATGCCATCATCTAAATCATTGATGAAAATATTGAACAGAATCAGACCCAGAACTGATCTCTGGGGTACCCTGCTCTGGAACTCTAGTTTTATACCCACTGTGTAGAAAGCTCTGTTGGGCTGCAGCATACTCAATTGAAATGGATTTCCAGATATTTTAGCAGCAAACCTTTTACAAGTAACACTGAGTTTGTGCAAATAATCATTTTCACAGGTCTTTAACTTGACCAGATCTGTGTGGACTTTCAAAGTAACAACCAAAAGCACCTCCGTGATTTCTAGTTCTTCAAGGCCTGTGGGAGCTGGAGCTCTTTAAAGAAACAACTGAAAAAAGTTCATATTAGTTTAAACTATCTGTTTTTGCCTAAATTTATTCTCAGAAACAGCTGAACAATTAACTGAAAACTCCTCCCAAGCCCAAGCCAAAGCAAACAAGAAAAAACCAGTCTAAAGAATTGAAGTTTAGCGACGCTATAAGAAACTGAATACTGGGGCTCATAACAGGAAGTATCACCCAACCTTAATTATAAGTATCTTTATCAATAAAAGGAACCTGGGTTTAATTCATCTATAACTGCACCTCATATTGATGTTAACGTGGTTCCCTTTTCCCTGACCTCTGTTGTTGTCCTTAGTTCATTAGTTCTTAAGAGCACTGGCCTGGACACAATGCTAACATGTTGTGGGAACTACTGCAGGTAAATAATAATTCAGAGCAGGACCTGCCTTATCCTACATGTGTCTCCAGTACCCACCACAATGGGAATGTAGGAGTCAATTGGGGCCTCTGTGCTCTGGCATGACATAGCTGCTAATAGTGCGTGTGATGCTTCGTGACAATGACTGTTTTGCTCCACGGGGCATAATTTTATGACCATGCTTAAGAGATCGAATAAAAATGCTGTGGCCCTGTGCCAGCCCTACTCCTGCAGTGGAGTAGGCATGCTAGAGCATGTCGTGCAAGAAAGGATGAACTCTCTTTATCCTGGGCTTGCAAAATGGCCCATGCAGATGAGATCAGACACAAAGTAAGTTGTGCCACACAGACAGATGGCAGAAAACCACCTGTGCCCACTCCTGGGGGTACTGAATATAGCCAGACACATCTCTGTATCTGATCCACTATGTCCATTCGCCTTTTCTCCAATGATATTTGTCAAACTATGGGCTCAAGGAGATATTTTGCATGGTGGCTAGAGTTTGCTAGTAAGCACTACACCAGACGTGGCGAAACTGCAGCTCGGGAGCCACATGTGGCTCTTGAGTGAAAACGTGTGGCTCAATTTAGTAGGTAAAAGTATATGGCTATATGCCTCAGTGCGGCTCTTGAAGGTTTAATAATCAACTTGTTTGGCTCTTGAGTTCCATAAGTTTGGCCACCCCTGCCACAGATGTTTATGGCACTGGAGGAGATTTGAGCTGTAAGAGTGTCTTTGTTTGACCTGGTTGTGTGGGGTTGAATTAAGGCTAGAGTTTTCACAACTTTGTGTGTGAATAAGAGTGAAGCATTAATGCCCTGATCCTACCTGTGGAACTCCAGTGGAGCCATTGGGGGGGCTAGGGAGGCTTACAGTTGTGAGTTGTGTAATGGGGGAATAAGACTGGGTTAGACTTTATTGTTTTATGTAGATCTGGGCTAAATTTTTAATTTAAACTTTTTTGGGTAGAATATGCATTTTTGATAATATTGAAACAAGTTGTGTCAATGCTGCCAAATTGTTATGATCGCAGGAAAAGAAATCCAAAATAATGGAAATGTTCCATTTCAACATGTCCAGAATGAAATGTTGGATTTTTTCAGTTCAGAGTGGCTTTTTGTTTCAAAACATCCTTTAATCTTATTTTAGACATTAAATATTTTAAATAGTCAAAAATCTAAAAAATGTTCCGAATGAAATTTTATGTGGGATGAACAAAATGTTTTGTTTGACTGGAAATCCTACCCCCCCTCCCCTTCAATTGGCTGAAAATTTTGAAACATTTAGTTTTGTTTTGGAGCTTTTGGATTCATCAGAGAACCAAAACGTTTATTATTCTTTCATTTCGCAGTAACTGTTTTTTGTTTTGACGCAGAATTAGGAATGTCTGGGTGCTGTTCAGTAGAATTGTATTATTTGTTGGTGTGTGTGCTTGAACTGGATATTGAGGGAGCCATGGCTACATACCTTTAGCTGTTGATTTCTGTACTTCCTCAAAGGTGGTGTGTTGTATTTTAGTAACCATGTCTGGTTTCAAGCTCTACTTTAGTGGTTCCCAACCTTTTCCAGGCTGGGGACCACTGTTCCTTCTAAGCTATGCGCATGTGCACACAGGTCATGAAACTTGCACACACAACAAAATAGAGTGTGCACAAAAAAATCCAATAGTGCTAATAATGGTGCTCACAAACAAATATTTTTGTGCACACAAAGAAAATTTTTTCGCACACAGCCTACGAATAATTAGAGGGAACATTGCTGGGAACCCCTTTTTTAATATATTAAAAAAAACCCCCCTCTGTGGCCTCCCGGCGCGTGGCCGTGCCACCGTGGGCCACAATGTGGCCCCCACTGGCAGAATCTGGCCTCACTGCTCCAGGGGAGCCTCTGCTGGCAGGATCCAGCTCCTGCCCCTCAGGGGGAGCCTCCCTCCTCCCCTCCCCCCCGAATCTTCCCTGCCTGCTGGCCCCTTCTCTGACCCCCTCCCTCGTTCCCCCCACCCCTCCTCAGGGCCCCTTCTGCAGCTCCCCTTATGTGGCTGGATCAGCTGCACCCACCCCCACCCCCCCGGCTACTCTCCTGAGCATGGTTTAAGCGTGCTCAGGTGGTGGAAGTTTTAAAAACTCCCTGCCTGGGGGAAGTTTCATGTCAGCCAGAAGTCAAGGTCTCCATAGGAACCCGAGACCCTCCAGCTCCAGCTTCCAGCCTGTTTGTGGACCCCCTGGAGTCACTCTGTGGCACCCCCCGGGGCTCTGCAGACCACAGGTTGGGAACCACTGCTCTGCTTCTTTTAGATGCTGACAAAAGCATATGTGTGTGTGGAGTGTGGTTTTTAGGAGGGATCTGATGAGAGAGTACATCTGTTTGTGTGTGTAATGATCACAAGTTCAAGGTATAAGCAATGCTAGAACCTGGGGTATTTCACTCAGAAAAATACAGGACTTGGCTATTTAAATTAATGGAATTACTCCTTTAGCTCTGAGCAGTAGCAGGCTCTTACCCACTGTCATTGGCACCAAAAAAACTTGTGACTTTCAGTGCCAAAGATACTAGCTAGCTTCTAGAACTAAAGCAATAGTAGGCTATTATCCTCAAATGTACAAGATGTTCACAGTTTGTGTAATGCGAGTTACACTGCACACAGAAAGAGACTGTTCTTCGGGTACTCTTGTATGCATATCAGAAGGAAGTATAAAAGTGTGTTTGGGCTCAGTGTTTTTGATGTCTGTCACAGGTAAGCTGTTCTGGTTCAGATTCTAAATAAATGCCAAGGGTGAAAGCCTGGCTCAATTAAAGTCAACGGAAAGTGATCTCAGTAGGGCCAGAATTTGACACTAGATGCACTATTATGGTCTTACAATTTCTTTCATTTCAGAAGCTTGATATATATTCCAGAACCAGAATTTTACTCAAAAAATGTATCTGATGTTTTCTGCCGGAAAGTTATTGAAATCTCGGACCTTGTATTTTAAAATTTTTGTCTGACCTTGACTGGTAATCTCCCTCCTGCTTAAGTCTAAGTGTTGCCATGCATGGCTAATGCTCTTTCTTATTCAGAGGCAGCTCACTTACTAGTGGGAGTTAGACATTTTCCACTGTCATCTTGAAATATATATGCCAGAGTCCAAACAATAATTTTCTCTTGTTTCTCTCTCTTTGCAGGCTCTCTACAATTCGATCAAGAATGAGAAGCTTGACTGGGCAGTGTAAGTATCCTGTGTGGAATTTGATCTTAAAATCAATCCTGGTTGTGGTAATCCATTTCCTATACATGGTGCATTGAGAATAGATTCTGGAACCTGTTGTCTTGGTCCCTGAGACTCAAATGTGGGATTTGCTTTTCCATTCGCAAATGGCCACATTTGACTTCCTTTCTTCATTAAGGAATGTTGTTGATGCAAATCTACTGTGTCTGCAAGGAAGGAAGACATTTTAATTCAGTAGGAAACTTCAGCTTCAAAAGACAGAAATATAAATCCTCCGTTGGTTCTAAGACTACATAAATAAAACAGATGTTGAGTTTGTTCCTTTATCTTCCAGTTCATTGTGTTGGAACTACTGAATAGAAACGCAAGTCTTGGATTGAGTTTCCTGCTCTTGGTTTGTTGTCTGGTATTGTTTGTGGATTAACTATGGAGAATTTGACAACCATCTAATATTTTAAAGATACTTAATTCAGAAAAGACTGATTTATCTCCCCACCAATTTGCTTTTGACAATCTCCTACTTCATCAGACCTCGGTGCTAAACACAAGAGAAAATGTCTGCTTCCAACCGTGTTAATTGGCGTTTCCCCTATTCATTTTCTTTGCATCATGAATATGCCAGTAGTAAAGGGATGCACCAGCCCTAGACTGATGCCCTTACTGAGTAGTGGATTTTGGTGATAAAGAAAAGGGCTACACCCTGTATTAGCAGGGTCTCTTTAGATGTTTGTCTGCATGGCCCCAAATCCCATGTGATACGTGTACCCTCAGTAGACAACCTCAGTTTCCTGAAGAGCAAGCTCCATTGGTGCTGCTTGTCTTCCTGTGTATGCCTTTGCATCTGCCCCCACCTAAGAGATTTGTAAGAAGGAGCAGCCCTGACCACCATTCAGCTCCCTCTGCTCAACCAAGAATCTGTTCTGTTGCTTGAAATAGTGTGTAAGGTACTAAGAATCCATTAAGGTAATCATCTGGAAGTAGGCAGCCATTAGGAATCTGCAGAGCCTCAAAGTTGTAGGACTGCTCCCCCAGACTGTGGCTCTTATCTAGAATAGTACATCCTTGTTATACATATGGAATGCCATGCGAGGTCTTATACACCCCAGCAACAGAGACATTCTGGGCAGCTGCCTCATGCCTGACGGAATGTGCTCTCAGGACTTTTGATGGCAGAATTTATCTAAGAGAACTGGCAGAGACTGATCCACTTGGACAACATAGGTGTGACTTGATTGGCTCCTGGAATTACCTCCACGACATTTCAGTCCTGGTGGTTTACGGGGCTGGGTAGTCCTGTTCAAATAGTAGCTTAAAGCCCTCTTAATTTCTCACCTGTGCAGCCCAGTCTTGCCTGAGGGTGAGAGAGGTTTAGGGGAGAATACAGGCTGGCTTATGGAGATGAAAATTCGAGACCCCCTTGGATAGGAATTTGGGGATGTGCGTGAAGGGCAACCTTGATCCTTGTGGCATTCTGGTATGGCTGCTCAGCCAGTAGCATCTGGGTCTCTGGAACAATCCAAGCTCACTAGAAAGCTGCCTCAAGCAATGAAGGATGTAGGGCCCCTTCTGAGAACAATGCCATTAGTGGGTTTGGACTGTGAGTAGTGGCTGTGGGAGAGCTGAGCTCTAAGCCTTCCTCTGTGTCATGCGCTTGCTGTTTGCAGTAGAGGTGCTTGGGCTCTGAGTAATGCAGGGACTGCTCATGGTGAAAAGGGAGAGACCATGATTCCTCCCTGTCCCTCTAGACTGGCCTGCAGAAGAGTGGGACACATCATAATGGATGGAGCAGCCCTTTATCATCGTGGGTAAAGCTGCAGTAGTGTTAGGTCAGTGCCAAGAAGAGTGCTGAAGAGCGGAAGTGTAGATGTACCCAGGGTGCTGCAATGTGAAGAAATGCTGTTAATCTGGTCAGAGCCTCTTTAATAGCTGAAGATCTTGTTTGTTTCCATGGGCTAAACAAGGCTTTCAGAACATTGACAGCAGTTGTTACATGGCAGATTAAAGACCTGGGGCAGATCAGGCTAAGACAATGATAAGTGATATATGGAGGACTGCTACATGATCCTATTTCATTCTTTATTGCTTGTTACTGGCTAGATCGGCCATCATCCTAAAGACATGCTACTGTTTGCAGTATGGCCACAGGGATGGGTCCAGAGCCCCCGATGTTCATAGAAAGGCTCCCCTAAATTTCATTATCAAACCTGTAGACAGAAAAACACCTCAGTATGCAACAGATCCACTCCCTTGTGTGTTCAAAGGCATAGATAAGGGATGGCAACCCCTGACACGCATGCCAGAGCTGACACTTTTGCCTCTTCTCGGCAGCATACAGGGCTTCTGGCTCTGCAGAGCTACAGCTGCTTCCCCTTGCTCGCCCCACCCCCCAGCTTGGGAGCTGGGCCTGGAGCCACAAGAGCCACATGTGTGCCATGGCTGCTGGCGCTGCTCCCCACCTGGGGGGCTGAGCCAGCAGGGAGAAGAAGCTGCCGTGTGCGGGTCCTGGCCCATGCTGGTCCCTTTCCCCAGCTAAGAGGTGGGGCCAGCAGGAAAAAGGAGTACAGACACAGCTGTTGTGCCCTTCTGGCCCTGCCCCTGGCACCTGTTGTGGGTTGGGGTGTGGGTTGCCAACCACTGGCATGGATGCTTCTTTTAGTAGAAAATGCATTTCTTTATACACCTGTCAGCAGTGCAGGGTATGTTCAGCTCTGGGATGGTGTGCTACGTTCTAGTCCTTCTCATCTCCATCAAAGCCACCTGCTGATTTAGTCCCAGTTGTAATTCTCTTGGGCTGTTCAGATGAAGCATATCTTGTGATTTGTAATGCATGTTACTCTGATCCAGAAGTCACTGAGAGCCAATAAATTTGGGCTCCTGTATCTATTCTTACAACGGTTGTCAGAGAAGAATCTGACATCAGAAATCACAGCATTCTAAACCAGCGGGTGAGCATTTCAATCTTCCTGATCACTCCATTGATGATTTACTAATTGCGGTGCTCAGACAGATGAATACCAGATCAAGATGTCAAAGAGAAGTTGCAGTGCTTGATTTTATTTGCAAATTTAACTGTATTGCGTAGGGGCTTAACAAGGACTTTGGATTTTTTTCCTCATTACAACAGGTGATTTGGACTCATCTTCCTCTATATGCTGTTCCCCAGCATTTGAATCTTAACTGCTTTGATTTGCTGTTACAGTGTGACCTGATCCTATGACTTACACTTCCCTGCATTTATTTTCCTCCCATCCTATAAGTTCCCCGATCTTCAGAGCATCTGACAAAGTTGGATTTTCTCCGACTAAAGTTTGTGCAACAAATAAATTTGTTAGTCTTTAAGTGCCACAGGACTCCTTGTTCATTTTAATGAAATAAGTTTTATATGAATGATATTTAGACACAGAAATGAGCATTCTTCCTTTTTGTAAGAGTATGTCTGCTCCTCTGTGCAAGTAATAGAAGTAAGAATTACAGTGTGGAATAGGGTGAATGGAGACACAGTGCTTAATGTACAGCCTTGAGGAATTGTTCTGAAGAAGACGCTAGCAAAACCGCAGTCTTCAGTCGGATTATCAGTCTCCATAAGGCCTTTTTCAAAGCAGAAACATGAATTTGCTATTACATTGTGACCTGATCCTATGACTTAGACTTCCCAACATTTATTTTCCTCCCATTCTGTAAGTTCCCCCATTTTCAAAGCATCTAATGAAGTGGAATTTTCTCCCGCAAAAGCTTAAGTGATAAATAAATTTGTTAGTCTTTAAAAGTTCCACAGGACTTGGTATTTTGTTTTTTCTTTTTTTAAAGAAACATTTGTGTCCTTTGGTCTGCTGTTGGACAAATCATACCTTTAATACATTTAAATGGGGGTATCTGGATTCATTTTTTTAGTTTGAAGGGCACAGAAAAATGACACCCTCCCCCCCACCACCAAGGAAATAAATATGAAATTATGGTGGTGAGTTTATTTCTTTTAGGAGAAGGAAAATGCTCATGTTTATTGTTGAGAATTGTACATTATTGTACATTGCACATTATCACTTTTACTGAGAATTGTAACAGTGCCTAGTACAGCGGGGTCCTGATCTGTTACTAGAGTCTCTACGCCCCATGGTAGTACAAGTCAGTATTAATATACTAAATTAATAACGCAAAAGTTCAATGCGTTGCAATCTAATTCAATTCCATTCTGAAGTCCGCCTTATAATTGCATTCATGTGATCCTCCTCCACATGCAATCTGGAGAGCTCCTCCTCCACAGGAACTGCCTTCTTTGAACTCCAGTTCTCAGATGCTTCCATCTGTTGCAGTTTCAGAGTTGGAAACCAGGGTCACTTGATATCTCCCAATCACCTTCCTGTCTGGGGTCCTGGGAGAGTGTGATGGTTTGTCCAAAGAGAGGCTGGAACTCATGAATGGAAATATTACCGGAGATACAACTCTTCGTAACCGGACTTCTCAAATATAAAGACTTCAAATAATCATATTCTCTTTTCATTGCTAAATCAATTTGTTTGACACATGATTGTGTTTTCCATATCTACTTGTTGGCAAAATGAGGGGAGGAGGGGAGAAGCAGACCCTTCAAAAGCAAGGACTTGACCCTCCAAGTTCTCACTTGATGACATTACTGCTGTTTGAAAATATTCTCCTGAAAAGTTTTGTCCATAGGAAATGGTCTTTTGTGTCACAGTGTTTAAATACTTTAAATAATAGGATAGTGTTTAAATGCTTTGTTGATCCAGAGCTCCTGGTCCAAAACCTAATGAAGTCAGTGGGAGACATTACATGCTCTTCGGTGGGGTTTGGATGTGACCTATAGTACAGAAAGCTTATAACAGGGGTGGTCAAACATATGGAACTCAAGAGCCACACAAGTTGATTATTAAACCTTTGAGAGCCTCACTGAGGCATATAGCCATATACTTTTACCTACTCCAAAATTACTAAGTTTAAAATTCATTGCGCATTTTAATTTCATCGTAAAAAGAGGACAAATATTGATCCTACTAATGTCGATTCTAATAATTACTTAAGGGTACCATGAAAACTAGGCCTATACAGTAAAAACTTAGTTGCTGCTTGATGTAGAAGACTGCAGGCTAGTGGAGAGTTTTTTAAAATCCCAATCATGCTGCTCTTCTCCCCACCGTCCTGGCCTACTCCTGAACTCTTAGGCTGGGTCTGCTTTCCTAAACTGATTTGCTGACATTCTTCCAGGAACCACAGTTTTTCATTCAAGAGCCACATGTGGCTCCTGCGCCACAGTTTGGCCATGCCTGGCTTATAAGAATAACTTACTAAGCGGAAAAAAAGTGCAGAAACTAATCAGCTGAAGACTTGCTGGGTAAAGGTGCTTGGCAATCAGTTTTTCACTCAAACTTTTTTTTTTGTATTCACTTGCTTTAGAGATGAAGAGGAGAAAAAGAAATCTCACTCAGAGGGTACGGATGAGAAAGACAATGGACCCCATTTGAAGGCCATCACTCGGATCGGCCATTCTAATAACCCCTTCCTGGACATTCCTCATGACCCCAGTGCTGCTGTGTATAAAACTGGATTTCTGGCTCGGAAAATCCATGCAGATATGGATGGAAAGAGGAGTAAGAGTCTTTAATGTTTATTGTTTTATCTATTGGGTACCTCCCTAAACCAACCAGTGTTGTGAGGCCTTGTGCCACAAACAAGAGCAGTCCTGCTACATCCAGGTTTATTGAAAGCACAAGAAACAAAATAACAGTTTGATTAGCAGAACAGAAAAAAGAACAATGTAGGGGCCATTCTGATGACTTACTTTGCACCATAATTTTTGCATTATTGGATCTGTATAATGAAAATACAAAATCTAAGAGCAATGTGTATCTTTTGTGCTTAAAGAAAATGAACTATTGTTCATAGAACTCTGGCCAATTTTATTTGAAGTACTGTAGGTTCTGTTTACGGACCAGCCCAGTAGTTCTCAACTTTTGCCATCTGTATGTTCAGGTTACAATGGAAATGTTTTAGAAGGAAAGGAAGGAGGGCACTGGCTACTTGAAACAACTATTTGCAACCCTCCTGGGTATCCTAGAACTCAACTGGGAAGCCAAGAATTGGTTTATCCCTGTAGAAGTTCACTGGCCTTTCAGATTGACAATGTAATCTAGAAGGTCATTCCTTGTTAGTGGTGTATAATGCTGCTGTTCAAATTAGACCTTGTACCCTCAGAAATATATTGGTTTGTTACCTCCTGGCCCCTTAGTCATACTAAATGAGCAACTAAGTTTGGTTACATTTCCGGCTTGTTTCATATTTCATCAATGCTGTAACTGTATTATGGAGGACTCATTACTGAGGGCATTTTAGGGTGGAGTGAGCATGTGTGTGCTTTATGTTGTTGAAAACTGTAGTGTGGTGGTAGCTCATTTCACAGTTGCTAGGATTACTACTGATAATGAAATCTGACTTGGTTACGGATGATGAATACTTGCTACTTGTTCTCAGTTGTGCACAAGTATCTGAAGGTCGCTGCCCGGTGTTATGCTAGGATATCTTGGAACTGAAACTTAAAGGTCAACGTTTTTGGATTTGGGTACCTAAAGATACACACCTGAAGATTGATTCCTAAATCCAGCATGGGAGAGTATGGCACATGCAGCTCCCACTCCTGCTGCTGGTGAAATGCATATTGTCAGGCTTGCAGAGTTGGACAGGCACTCATACTGGGGCTGTTTTCTGAACAAGCTTGATCTGCTGACCCGGGCCTGCCCTATAATCTTGACTGGCTTATTTCTCCCATCCCTAGCTACAAAGCAAACACTCTGGCTCATTTCACTCCCCTTTGAAGAGAAGAACACAAGAGATGCTGAATGCAAATTTAATGTAGGTTTCCTGTTGCCTAGACAAAAGGTAAAATGGATTTGAGTAAAATGGATTGTGTTTGTTTTTTCTCTTTAGCTCCCAGAGGGAAGCGTGGCTGGAAAACCTTCTATGCTGTGCTGAAGGGAACAGTGCTTTACTTGCAAAAGGTAACAGAAATAGCTTTCTTTGGGGGGATAAAACAAGGGTTCCCAACCCTTTCCTGTTGGAGCCTCCCATCGGTTGGGCTCTCCCACATGGCACATCTCTAGTACATACACAGTCCGGCTGCTTGAATCCTCTTCCTGCCTGATGGTCTGACCACCTTACCCTTCCCCAACCTGACACACAAATCCCTCAACTGACTCCATTTCACTACGTCAAGTCAAAGCTATTGTCCTCACTCCTGAGCTCTTAACAGCATTCCCTACTTGTCTGCTGCTGTCATTCTGGCTTCACACACACACAACCAGTGAGAACAGCATCATCTGCCTGTTTGTCACACACATGTTACTGTGTTGCCTGTGTGGATGGATCTTCTTTCCTGATCTGATGCAGAAGGGTCCTACTGTCTCTTTCTTCAGGTCCCTCCTTGTGAAGATGCATGTCGGAAACTAGTCTGTTAATCATTGTCTGATGGGAAACTAGGAGGAAGGTATGCCTTAGAAGTGGACAGGAGTTTCCATTCCATAGTAAATTCTGAAATTTTGGGGAGAAATAACTTTCATTCCAAACCAAAGGCTGAAATTTCCTGCGGTGAACAAAAATTCAGTTCAGAATCATCCTATTGTTTTGACTTTATGTGGCATTGCAAAATTTAATATAAAAATTCAGACTGAAGGAATTGAAATGATAAACTTGAAACAAGATGGTTTTACCATATGAAAAGGAAATAAGAAAATCAAAACTTCAGTTTGACTTTTTCCCATGAAAGCTTTGAACAACAGTGACATGTTTCCGCAAAATGTTTTGGTTCCACAAAATTGTGTTTTACAAGTGAAAAATGTTCTGTTGTAAAGTTTATAATGAATAATAATGAGAGTTTACTTTGTACAACTGTCAGACAAACCACTGTGTAAAAGCAGTGGTATTTGCCTCTCCAGCCCTTGCCTTTCCTGTGTTACCTGTTAGTCCCTATCCAAACACCATTGAAGTCAATGGGAGTCTTTCCAAGAATTAACTGTGATGGTCCTTGGACCATGCTCTTAGACTGTAAGGTCTTCACGGCAGTGCTGTCTGTAAAACATCTATCATAATGAGTCCCCTTTTTCCCCTGACTGGGGCCATCGAGCACTACCAAAATGTAGCTACTGAATAGGAACAATTAAGAACTATGAATGTCACACCCAGAGAGTATATCGAATGAGGTGATTTAATCCATTATTTTAAAATCAAGTGAGTGTAGCATCAGCACTGCTCTGTGTGACAGCACACCAGGCCTTAATAATATCCTAACACTTAGCTCATAGCAGCAGCAGCTACTTCACCTCCCCCCCCCCCCCCCCGGTTTTTCCGCCTCAGCTGCCTTGGAGCAGGGCTGAAAGGAGTGGACGGGAGTTGCATGCAGCAGCAATTGTTGCCTGGCTGCTGGTCCAGCACAAAGGATCATGGCTCTCATTGTGTCACCTTGTCCCAGAAGCCAGCTGCAGCTCAGTTTAGAAGAAGGCAGAGGGGCAGCCTGTGAGAGATGCACAGGAGTAAATCCTGCATGGGGAGTCTGGAAAGGAGGAGATTCGGGAGTGGTGGAGAGAGGGGAGCTGGCAAGAGATATGTGAAAGAAAGAGGGGAAGGGAGGGGTTGGTTTTTTTGAGTGGTACAAGGGGTTGTCGAGGGCAGGAGGAGATCCTCAAGGGGAATCCCTCTCACAGTCTGTTCAAAGCATCTCCTGAAAGAGGCCTTGCAAGCTTCAGAAGAAGCCAGCTCTGTCCTCTGTTTTGTTTTATTTTAGATCTGTATTACAGTAGCCCCTAAATACCACAACTGAGCTTGGGACCCCATTCTTATGGGCAGGCATGTCATAAGAGATAGCTCTTGACCACAAGATCTTACAGTCTTATGCGGGAAATCAAAGGCAAAGGGAGGTAAAGCGATTTGCCCAAGGTCATATGGCAAGTCAATGGCGGAGATGGGTAAAGAGTTGAGATCTCCTGATTCCCTGTTCAGTGCTTTATCCATCCTGGTTATCTGTGTAAGTTATATATTGTATTAAACTGGAATTTGTGGGAGGGTCGTACATGCTATCTTTTGAGCTCTTTGGTTTGGAATTTGACTTCTGAAATAAACCATGGTTCGTGTTCACCTAAAGAAGCAGAGCCATTCCAAAAAATGAAGTCAGTCACCAGACTGCATGTCTGTGGAGGTTGGATTTTGTTTCTGAGTGGTACCCAGGAGGGGAGCTTTCAAGGGGAATAAATGTAAAATCTTCCCCTCTTAGTGTCGTAAGTGTCAATTCTTAGAATATTAAGAGTCAAACAAACACTTCACACTTCAAAACAATATAGAGATTCCGATTTTGCAGAGGGAAGTTTTCTAAGGACTTGCTTCCTCCTACCCCCCAATCTTTTTGAAATTGAGATGATAATTTCACATCTGGCTGCATCTTTCTAGAACAAGAATGCACTCATGGAACTCACTTTCCTTTATTTCACATTTAAGGCAGTTGTCACAGCCTTAACATTCTCCTTTGAAAGGATAGTTAGGTTACTATGATGCATTTCTTCACTTAATCCCAAATTCATTCATATATAAGCCATCCTGCAATGAAGAATGGGGTTTTTGGTAAATATGTCAATTCGCAGATTGATTTTTAACAAAGATCATTAGAGCCCTTGCTGGTCAGAGACTTGCCTCTTGTGGCATGTCAGAGAGTTCTGCATTTGTGTGCCCCAAAGCTAGTGTTTTGTCTGCAGTGTTGGTTCCCCTCGACCATGACAACTAGCTGTTCTCTCTCTTTTGACTTGTCTTCTGGTTCTAAAAGAGCTGGTGTATGGGTGGGGAGGGAGTTGCTTTTAAACTTAAAAAAAAAAAAAAAAAAACCCCAAAACAAAACAAAAAACAAACAAAAAAACCCCCCAAACCTGTCCACTTTAGGGAGAAACTGAGCATTGAAAATCTTAGTCCAGAAATTCTGTGTTTCAGGAAAACCAGGGCTTTACAGTGCAGAGTCTGGCAAGCTTATCTGCAGCGAAAGCTCCAGAACTGTGGTTTTCAGCACTGACTAATGCATGCATTATACCATTTTCTAGAAGAAGTCGGGCTAGCTTGGCTTCCATGGAAGCTATTCTGTGAATTGCATTGCTCTGCCTCTGAGTGGCTGTATGACTTGGGAAAGTCACGTCCAAGGCCAGACCACAACATTTTGGCACCTGAGGCGGAGAGCTCAAATGACACCCCCAGGCATACTCGCTTGGCCCAAAACTTTGAGAGGTCTCACAGTTTTCTACACTCTGTGTCCTAGTGGTGCCCCCCAACAGAGTGGTACTTGAGGTGGCCTCCTCAGTTCACCTCATGGCAAAGCCAGCCCTGGTCACGTCCTGTCTCTGTGCTTCTCTTTTTGCTCCCAGAATTTTGGCTGTCTTGTGTGTTGAGATTATGAGCTGTTCACTGCAAGGACACTCTGTACAACACCAGCACAATCTCAGCTGTGACCTCTATATACTACAGTAATGGTAATTGGTTGATACATCATCTTCCAAAGGGAATTATGGACCTGGTTTTGCTCTCAGACAATTTTTATACTGGTCTGTCTAACTATCCTTGTTTCTTTTCAAAGACATCCATTACAGTGGTATCTAGGGTATGGTAACTCCAACTTTACCCCTGTGTAAGCATGAGCAGAATCAGAGCCTATGCCACGTATTCAGTGGAACCAGTCCAGTGCTAACTGCTGTCTTGTATACTGTTTCATTATTAAGTGAGTTATTTGAGCAAGATGGTTTCTGAATCCATGAGCAGTCGGGCTGCCAGAAAGGTTCAGATAAAACGCTTCCAATCATCCAGCTAAATGTGTATGCACAACATCACATAAGATCAGAAATATGACAGGCTTATAAAGTCTGTCCCGTGCATGGAAGTCGCAGTTAATTTCCTGCCGTCTGTGGTTCTAATGTGACAGGAAATCAGCGGAACAAGAGACTATCCCAGTGTCTAGTCATTAGCCTATGTTGAAATGCGTTAAGTGTGCGTATAAGAATGTGATGTAAGAGAAGAATGCAGCTTGGGCTGCCTTTTTTGCAATAAAATATTATTTCTTGACAACTGATGTAGGAAGGCAGGCTGTTGTTCTGGTTTATTTGGTTTGGGGTTTGTTTTCACTGATACCAGTTTTGTGATGTTACAGTACATCTTTATAGTGCTCTGAAATTTAGGATATATGTGTATCAATTTGCTCAAACCCTTTTCCTTCACTAGTCCTCCCCCCAAAAATAAAAGTTGACAGGAGATTAAAAAAAAATGATGTAAGGTGGCTGTGACAGGGACAATACTTAAGTATCAGCACACGGAGACTTAGGATCCTCTGAAGTATAGGATTTTATTATGATCCTGCATTGTCACTAAAGATGTCCCACCATTGTACAATAGCTATAGCAAGCAAAATGTTGTGTTGGGGTTCAATAAAATGGATTAGGGAAGGCATAGTCTGTGTGGGTCAACTGAAGATGGAAAGGGCATTTCTGCTCAGCTGCTTGGAAATCCAAGAAGAGATGAATTCAGTAGGGCACTGAAACGGCAAGCTGCATTAAAAGATTATTTCAGGTGATAGTGAGGTCATAGCTCCCACCAAATGCTTCTCTCACTCTCTCTAATTGGGTTTGAGCTTGAACCAGCCAACTTTGTCAGACCCTGGAGGGAGATGCATAGCTAGGTGTTAAGCAAATACTGGGATCCTTCAGCTCAGGTCTCAGCATCCTGCACCAGCCCTACAGGACTGAAGGTCTTTGTGAAAGAAGTTTGACTGCTCATCACAAGCCTCTAGACTTTGTCTAACATGCTCAGCTGATCAGGAAGCTGATGCTGAAAGACTATCCCTGCAGATGGAGTAGTGCTGAGTTGGAGGCAAAGGCTCAGGCTACTGAAGACAGTGCATTAAGTAGAAGGTAGGCAATTGGATGGAGATATGCAAGGAATTTTAAGTATTCTGTGTATCTCCCTTGGATTGCTTTTGAAATCATGTAGCATCATAGACTAGCCCTGAGAGTAACAAAGCAAGATTCACATGGGTGTTTGACTTCTGTCTATAGATAAGAAGAGATCCTTCTGTCTCCATGCCTGTCCAGGTGTGAATCCTCACTTGGAGGACAGTAATGTTGAAGTTGCTTGTCAGTGATCATTCCCAAGGATGGGGGAAGTGTGAGACAGAGCAGTAACTTGCAAGATCATTGACATCCATTTTGAGTCAGAGCTAGGTCACTGCATGTCTGTGGTTTATCCAGGCTTGCCACTCTCATGAAGCATTGCCAGTCTCCACTTCTCTCATTGCCACCATGCAGGCTTGTGCAAACTCTTTACACCACATTTGATTAGATTCAGAGGGGCTCTTTTGCCATTGATTCTCCAATCTCCTACTCTCTTCTTTTCTCTGTTGCAGGTCTTAGCTGAATCGTAGTGACTGTTGCAAATGCCAGATGGGTGAGGTCTAAAGGCCAGGGCATTGATTCTGAACAGCAGATGGTTCTAATGACTTACTAGACCCACCACGGCATTGGTCCAGTGTCTGAAAACCAGCAGGATCAATTGAGTCCCGGGCAACGAGCACAATCAGTTCCTAGTTGGGGTAGGGGTAGGAGAACTCTGTCCTGCTATTGGGGGGTCAGTGATGCTCAGCTCATGAGAATGGTGTGCTCACTGCGCCTCCAGTATGAAGATCAGGTGCCAAACGTCTTGCTTGCATGAGCCATTCAGGAGGATCCTGGTGAGATCCTAAATCAGCAAGTCAGTGGTGTCATTTGCCTGGACACTGAACTAGCTCAAGGTGATGAATACAGCAAATCCATACTTCCAGGCTTGGCAGCAACTTAATTAGCTTAGACTGCAGAGTGACCAGTATATCCGTAGAATTCCCATATAGGTTTCAGGCTCTTTTAGCCAGCTCTGTGGAGCTACTGAGGATATGACCTGGTGTGGGGTGCTCAAATGAGTTAATTCCCTAAGCAAGGCTTCCAGATAAAAAAAAGACCCTAAAATGCTTAAAGACAACTTTGTTTGATAGCATTCTGCCTGGTTTTTAAACACTCCTCAACTGTTGTGGCTGTAGGATCTAAATCTTATATTGTTTGGTCATTATGATACTCACTTTCCTGATCATTTCTGTCTGCTTCTTGGATATGTCTATTGCAAAACTAATTGCAATCAATTAAGGTGGCGGGATATGACTGGTTAGAGAATACCATTACAGTGTATTAGGACTAGTTAAAGAATTATCTTGTAATATTTTAAGAAAATGATTGCTTAAGATGCAGTATCAAAACTTAGGTTGAACAGAAAGGTGGGAAGAAGGAAAATTACTGCTGAGAAGTATTGGAAATGATACTTGCTTAATTATCCTAATAAACCCGTAGTATTGCCTGTTGCTGGACTGTGAATTTTGCTTCTGTCAGCACACCAAGAACTGAGAGGCCTTGACAGTCATGCTCCACTCAGCTCAGCACCAGGTGTTCTCAAGAGGCATATCTGAAATCAAGACTGACCAATATCATGTAGTCATAGGTTAGGGATGGATAGAGGTTAAGCTTGCAACTTCTCATTAAGCATCATTATATGAACTTACAGCAGTGAAGGATTTCCAGGGAGCTGACTTGTCTGTTGACGTACTCCTGGAATGCCGTATTTTGGTTGGACATGTCACCTTCACACATCATTGCACTCGTAGGCAAAATCCTGGTTGTCTGGTGTCTTTGCTGCTTCACTTTACCACGTTTGCAATGTCTCAAACTTATTTAGAACATTTATTTTGGCTTGATTCTGATTTTACACTGGTTCAACACCACTGGAGATCGAGAATCAGTCTCTGGGCTATAACTTAAGAATGCTGAGAAATTTAAGCCCTTTATGATTCTTCATGATTTGATTCTTCTTTTTAATGACACTTACTGCTCTTCCATCTTTTTGCTGGAAGGTGGTGAAATTCCTTCACTTCTTTGCAGAGATACTAAAGAATCTTAAAAGGAAACATTTTAAGAGTGGAAAAAGGAAATGTTTATAGGCTAGATTAGCTTAAATTAATATTTTTAGGTGGTCCTTTACAGAACAAGACTGTATTGACTTTGTTAGGTTAAAGGAAGAGAGAAATAATCCAAAGAATTTGTGCCATCTTTTCGTTTTCATTATTGCAGGATGAATATAAACCAGAAAAGGCTTTATCTGAGGAGGATCTGAAAAATGCTGTTAGTGTGCACCATGCATTGGCTTCAAAGGCAACAGACTATGAGAAGAGGCCCAACGTCTTAAAGCTCAAAACAGCCGACTGGAGGGTCCTGCTCTTCCAAGCCCCGTAGGTTCTCTTCACTCTGGGTTTTTCTAGAGCTCTTTTGGTTGGGAAGGAGAGAAAAATACAATTGTAACCTCTGGGTATGGAGGAAGATAGGGGTGAGTTTGTACCTTGAAGGGTTTGTGACTTGAAGAATGGGAGTCTTAAGAAACTCAGTCTCCTTTGTTTATCAAAAAGATGAGTAAGAGGTAACTTGATTAGGATCTGAGATAGTATGAAGTCCTGAAGGTCTCTAGTAGAGAGAGACTTTATGAAAAGCAATAGCTGCAAGCAAAAGTCAGATGAAATTCAAATGGGAAATTAGCACAGATGTGAGTAATTACAGCAAGGGTGAGTAATTACTGGAACAAGCTGCCAAGGGAAGGAAGTGCTGGATTCTCCATCTCTTCATGTCTTCAGATCAAGACTGGATGCCTTTCTGGAGGGTATGTGTTAGTTGAAACACAAGTTACTGGGCACAATTCAGAAGAAAATGGATGAAATTCTACAGCCTGGGTTATACGGGGGGTCCGATTAAATGATTTTAGGGGGCCTCCTGGCTTTAAAACATTCATGTCATGCTAATGCCCCAATCTTTCAGTGAGAACTGAGGGGGCAGATTGCTGCACCCACACACAGTCCTCAGGAGGTTAGTGAGGCTTCATGAGGGTGGCAGAGTCAGCCTGTAGGAATCAGCATACACGGGGGCTTAGAATGTACAGTAAAATAGAACATCAGACAGTTTGATGTATTTTATAGCCTAAGGCCTCAGCTGAATCACAAATAAAGAGAACAGGAAAAGTAGAGCATTCTGGCTTTGCATTTGCATGTCTCTGCTTACAACTTTACATGCTACTTGGGTCACTTATTGAAAATCCAAATGAAAATATGGGGGTCATCACACTTTAGGAATGTGCAAGACAAATCCCTTTTTCTCTCTCCCCTCCCTTTCCTCCAGTGCTGTGGCAGTGGAGGGGGAATGCCTGTGATCCCATTACCAGCAGCAGGGGAGGGGACTCTGCAAGCCCATTCCCACTTGCGTTTTTGGTGGTGGGCATCAAAGGGTCTCCGGGCCCATCGTAGTGGCAGAGTTTGCAGTGGCTCCATTTCCTGCATGCTGGGAGAGGGAAGGGGTGGGACTTCATTGAAGGGGGGAAGGAGAGGGTGCAGCACTTGGAGCTGGGAGTGGCACAGCTCTGGCCAGGCGCCTGCGTGTTGTTGAAATTGGGCACATATGCTGTCTTTGGCAAGGGTGCTCCAGGTGTCAGTCCCTGGTGTACTCTTGGCCCATTTGCAGAAGTCCACAGTATGTTATTGCTAAACCAGGATATGCTGTAGAAATGTAAACTCGCTAATGATCCTACCTCTCACTGGAGGGTAAGCATATTCTAAAGTTTGTCTACACAGCACTCCAGCAGAAGTAGGGGTGTGTGTGCTTCTCTCTGCCTGACACATGGTGACCTTGCTGGCATGTTTTAGTCTAAAAGGTACCTAGCTGGTGCTGTCCTAGTCCTGTTTCAAACATCACCACATTAACATGGCCTAGGTACCTCGTAGAGTGCACCAGCATGGTCTACGCAGGACAGAGAAAGCACAGCCCATTACCACATCCTAGCATAGAGCCCTATTTTGCACTATAGCACTGTGCAGGCAAGACCCAGTAATGCACTTGAATTCAAGTTTGAAAGGGGCCGTAGACTCATATTTCCTAACAGACAGAAAAAATATCAAGAGGTGGCTGGAAACACTTTAATGCAGAGATGAGCTCCAGTCTCTCTCTTTGTGTTGATTACTGTACACATAGGATCCCAAGAATGCAAGTTTAATAGTGGCTATGTCCTTCTGGGGATGAATTTCTCATACTTTTCAGCTTGTGTCTTGCTAGGGTTTAAATATGTGTTCATGCAATGGGACTGCTCAGAATGCCTGAAGTTAAGCATTTGTAAAAGTCTTTGCAGCAGCATCAGGGCCATAGTTAGAAAGAGATGGAAATCAAAGACATTTTATTTGTATGTAGGTGGTTTTCTCTAACCTAGACTGTGTGCTGTCCAATATGCTTTGCTTGGCCCCTCCCTATATCACCAGTGTCATCAATAAATATCTCAATCAATGACACTTGCCAAGCACCTTTTAATAGCCTATAATAGACTTTAATTGAAGGTCTTGGAGTTCTTTGGTTTACAGTGGGTCCTGACCATTAGGCTAATAGTGCTGCCATGTTTGTGGTTCCTTGGAAGCAGCTGAGGCTGTAAAGAAGTAATGTGCAAATTTTGAGGTGAGATCAGTTTGGCTCTCATCAAAGTGGGTATTTTCAGATATAAGCCACCTTGTAATTGAAGTGATGAAGAATAAACATCCCCACATGCCATCTTCTGGGACTTCTGACAGTAACCACTACTGGGGGCAGGACACTGGGCTAGATGGCCTACAGTACAGGTCTAATATGTCCATTCATATATCCCTAAGATGATAAAGCTGATGGTGAGGAGGAACAGGGAGGAGATACTGAGTCCACTAATGTCCTGATTGCTCTCCATCCTTCTTCCACAGAAGCCCAGAAGAAATGCAGGCATGGATCAGCAAAATCAACTGTGTGGCAGCTATATTTTCTGCTCCTCCATTTCCAGCTGCTATTGGTTCTCAGAAGAAGTTCAGCCGTCCACTCCTGCCTGCCACCACAACAAAGTTGTCTCAGGTGAGCCATTACTACAATAAGAACGTCTCCCAGGGTGGAGATTCCTTTGGCTGTAGATGAGCTTGGAAGGTTTCTGTCAAAGGGTATGTCGATACTGAGGGAGGTAAAATCGTCACCATCAGTGCAATCTTCTGGGCGTGATACAGCAGCAAGTATGAACTCTCTGCTGTGCCCTGGAAATTGCTTCAGTAACTCCAGCCCTGTAACTGGAGATGCTGAAAGCAAACCGCAAGGCATTTGCGGTCGGCTTCCCCTAGTGCAGGGGTCTCAGACTCAAATCACCGTGAGGGCTGCATGAGGACTAGCTTTAGGTGCCGCACATGGCCCATGTGCCATGTGTTTGAGACCCTTGCCCTAGTGTGTCTCGGTGGCTTAGAAAGCCTTTGGCAGATACGCAAGGCACGTAAAGTACCTTGTGTATCTGCCATTGACTGCTGCCAAACAGCCCTGTAAGTATAGACCAGGATGAAGTTTTAAGTTATTTTGTTGCTATCACTAGTAAAGCTCTGTGAAAACTGCTCTGCTAGGACCATCATCTAAAGGCTCTTCTTCTCTCTTTGCTTTGTGGGACCAGAAGTATCTGCAATTAACCAGGGGGAGGGGGGGACACTTGTTGTGATTTGTTTGCCCTTCTGAAGAAATATAGGTATCACCTGTAGCCTTAGACTCTCTTACATATCAGATACCAAGCTCTTATCTCATGGGTGTAGCTAAGAATGCCGCACATTCCAGGAAGAAGAGAACATTGTCTTTCCCCCTTGCCCCTGTAAGATTTATTTTAATTGCAACTCTTCAGTCTCCTGCTCTTCCTGAAGCAAACATGAGGTGTTTCTTCAATTTAGGTGTTTTCTTTGTGCCCAGTGCCTTCCCTGAACTCACATCCCATGCACTTATGACTTTTTGGGTTTAGTTGGGTGAGAAATTGGGACTAAGCCACCTTTCTGCTTTATTGACCTTGGGGCCAGCCAGGGACCATTTCGTGATTGTGTTACTTAGAGCAGTTTTAGGGCTGCTCTAAGCTGCACAGGCTGTGAAGCAATGTGCTCTGAGCAACCCCTCAGTGTACCTCTTGGGGCTGTGAGGGTGATGGACATGCCATTAGCTATGCTGGTTCTTCACTTCCTGCCATCCCTGAGGATTCACCACCAGTGGGGGGAATCCTCAGTAGGGTGGGTGAGCCTCTTTTGTGTTCCCTTTGCACCATGGCAGCAGAGGACAGAATCTAGCCTTTGGAATTGAGTGATCTTGAGTATTTGATTTATTGCTAGCATTGCAAAAGAAATCTCTGAATTCTTTACTCCTTTTCTGAAATTTGGAAAGCTTCATGCCATCATCCCAATTTACTGACTCTGCTTCAGAACTTCTCACCTCTCATAACCTTTCCTCATAACTTAGATTGTTCTAAATCATTTAACGTTGTCCTCCATTATGCCTACCTACGGGCAATATCATTCTTCCAGTAGCTTGGAGATTAGCACTTCATGCTATATTCTGGGTGAAAGTCTGACAAATGCTTTGTTCAGGAGTCATAATGTTTGTCTTATTCTGGGTTTTCACCTTCTGTTAATACAACCCAGTGGTGTCACTGGGAGGGGGGGACTCAGGGAGCCTCAGCTCCCCTAAAACTGAGGGCCAGCCCCTGAGCAGTATGCCTGAAAACTGCGTGGGGGTGCACCAGTGGCTAGCTAAGGGAGCTGGCGGGGGGGGGGGGGGAGGGGGGGGGAGTCTGGGGATAGGCACGCCGGCTCAGCAGGGAAAGCATGTGGGGGAGGGGGTCGGGCTGGGACGGCTGGAGAAAGTGGCAGGACTGGGGGTTCGGGAAGCCTCCGGGGGCCTGGGGTGGGGAGGGGAGGGAATGGATCAGGGCCCTGGTGGCCAATGGGGGCTGGGGCACCCCCTAATATTTAAGTATAGCGACACCCCTGATACAACCTAGTGTCATCTTTACCACTCTTTCAGTGCAGCCCTGCCACAGCTTGTGGTTTCAATAATTCACCCACAGCCATCAAAAAAAAAAAAAAATCCTTTCACCAATCACTGCACTGAGACATCATTCCACTTAGCACACAGTTTCCTAGCCTCATTGTTTTATTTTTTCAGGAGTAACAAAAAAGCAGCAACCCCATGGTTTGTGTACTGGTAAAAGGGTGACCTGAAAGGCAGAATAAGTGAAGCCGTTTGAGCTAACGGGAGAGGATTATTAAATTTGTCAAAGCAGATAAACTGAAAAGCAAACTAAAACCTGTCTGCTTTTATTTGCTAGCTGGAGAGGTTGCTAGCAGGCTGCTCCTCGTTCTTCAGAGGATCAAATGTGAATTATGAACTCTTTCTGGTTTCTGGGTCAGAGTTTATGGGCAGAATCAAGATGGCCACAAGAGCGCTTGCTTCAAAATGACCTATGCCTCCTCAGAGTAAAATCTATGTCATCATTTTCACTGATAACAGTGGCAGCAGGGTCAGACCCTAATTGAAAGGAGGAGGCAATGCAGAATTAATTGTACTAAGTTAAATAACCAAGTTCACCTCCAGTGTCTATATCCTTTAGTTTGTTGGGCACAGGGATGCAATAAAAGAATGGAAAATAATGAATTGTCTACAGAAGGTAAATCAAGAGCTTCTCTTCTCTTTGCCTCAGAACACAAGAACTGGGGATGTTCCGTGAAACTAAATAAGTGGCAGATTCAAATCAATAAAAGAGAGTACTTTTTCACTTGGGTAATTAGACTGTGGAACTCACCACCACTGAAAGTGGTCGAGGACAAGAATTTAGCTAGATCCAAAAGGGGATTGAAGCTGCTGCTGCTATCAATAATATCCAGAGCTTTTATAATTAATGGTAGCCATTCTGGAAGGGTTATCAAACCTTGTGCTTCTGGGCTTAAGCCAATCTCTTAACAGTTAGATATCAGGATGAGACCTAATGTGAGGGGCAGATTATCCCATATCTTCCCTCTTCAGGGTCCTTTCATTTTCCTCTGGTGCACCTGGTGTTGGCCAC
Organism: Podocnemis expansa; assembly: GCA_007922195.1. Taxonomy (NCBI): domain Eukaryota; kingdom Metazoa; phylum Chordata; order Testudines; family Podocnemididae; genus Podocnemis; species Podocnemis expansa. Next base: position 12,574,628 of record ML681995.1, on the reverse strand, counting down.
TGTCAGAGACAGGCTCCTGGACTAGATGAACTTCAGGTCTGATCCAGTCTAGTGGGTCCTGCATAGTGAGAAACAGATTTCCCCATTTCTGCTCTTTCCTGCAGTGCTAGTTTCAGTGGGCTGAGGATTAACATTTTAGAGTGTTGAAGCTCAAGCCTAGTCCAACCCAAGTTCAAAAATTATAAGGTCATTCTGCAGGACCTAAGAAGTGCATGAGTTGAAGGAGAGTGAGCAAGTACCCAGAGTTGCAGAGGAGTGCCATTCTATACCCAGATGGACTGGAGGGGGTGAGTGGGTTTGGGATGAGTGGAACAAAGGAAATGAGCTCGAAAGAAAGAGTAGTAAGTTCTTGTCCCTTCCAACTACACAGTGGAGTAAATTATCCTAATTTAGCAAAAGGAAATAACTGTCCAAGAGAGGACAGAACATCCTCCTCCCAGCTTTGCATAGCTCTAACCAGCTGGCTGCTTCAGACTGGAAAGCAAATACTGGCCAAGTGACAGAAGGGAGGAGTCTGACAATTGTACCACTTTTGGCTACAGAAGAGTTGCTTCCAAACTGCATTGAACTTAGATGTGGGACCAGACTTGCCCTTATTTATATCCCAGTCATCATCATTGACGTGAATGAATTTGGCAAAGGCGTTAGTAAAGTGTAATGGCCAGATTTTCAATAGTGCTTCACAGCCAGTGACTTCATTTGTTCTCAGCTGGAGGAGTAGTAGGGTCTCCGTGGCTCCCTGGCGAGGTGCTGGGTGCTACATACTTCAGAAAGTCTGGCCATTTCCTTTAGATGCCTGCAAAGTTGCTGCAGGGTGGCAAGATCTTGAAGATCTGACCATGACAATTTAACTAAGATATAAAATAATTTTTTTTAAAAATGTCACTTGCCAGAAGTTGCCGTTCAGTGTCTGGGGGATCTTTTACTTCATGTCACTTACTGAAACTGTTACATGACTAATCTCTTTCTGAAGGATGAACAACTGAAATCCCATGAAGCTAAACTCAAGCAAATCTCAACTGAGCTCGCTGAGCATCGCTCCTACCCACCTGACAAGAAACTTAAAGGCAAGGAAGTAGATGACTACAAACTGAAAGACCACTATCTGGAGTTTGAGGTAGGTATGGGATACAGTAGAAAATTCATGGGCTAGGCATCCTTGTTTTTAATAGTAAGACTCACCCTACCACATTACCTCACTTTAACACTTCAGATAAGTCAAAGCTTAGAGCTAGGCAAGCAGATAGCATCCCTGTATGTCAAATATGAAGATAATTGTGCAGGAGTTTCTCGAGAGTTTGGGATTCAGTTTCTGCTTCTGACACTTAGGCAAGTTATTAGGCCCGTCCATCCTCATTTCCCAATCTGTAAAATTGGGAAGAATAATGTATCCTTTCTCCCTTGTCTTTCCCGTCTCATTAGCTTATGAGCTTTTCAAAGTCGTCATCTCAGTATGGGCAGGCAGAGAGCTTAGTTCAGTGCCTCTCGATGCTGCTATAATAGAAGTAATAGCAATCATGGTTCATTTGTGGCTTCTGAAGGAAGTGGAGGGAAAACATCTCTACACATATTGCCAGAGACTCACTCTTAGATGCATATGCACGCACTCCACCATTGGATCTCTTGGTGTTGTGCATAGGGGACTAAAAGGTAAACCAGGAAGGGAAGAGCATAAAATACCAGTAATGAATGTGGTGTTGAAAATTAAATTGCAGCCAGGAGAGTCATGACCGTGTATGTTTATGACTTGGGGAGTTCTGCCTGGCCTTTTTTTGTGTCAATTTATATTTAGTGAGTTTTAGCAGCCCACCACATGTCTAGATAACCATCACTGGCTGTCGCTTCCCCTCAGTGCCACAGCATGTCCTGCCACACCCAGTCTCGATCAAGGAGGTTTATTTTCGCAACAGAGATTGTCAAACAAGCAGAACAATCTTACCTCAATTTATGATGACTGTCTTCAAGGCCACCTCTCCCAGGGGTTTTCAGACCTCTGGTGCAGCAAGCTTCCCAGTTTCTGTTGGCTCTGCTACCCTGAGTCCTTGGCCCCTTGCTCTAGAAACCTACCACAGAGGCTAGCTCCATTCCAGTGTGGTTTCCACTCAGGGCTTCTCTGTCTCAGTCCTCCTTCCCCAGCTGCTTACAAGCAGCCGTTTATAGACCCAGGGGTAGCCAAGCCCTCTTTTAATGGGGTGGATTGGGCTTGCCTGCTCTGATCCAGAGAGCTGGGCTTCATCTGTCTAGAGAGACCAATTACCTTGTGACAATAACAAATAATGCTGTCTGTCTTAAAGAGAACCTAAAATGAAAACTGAATCCTGCAGCATGAATAGATATGAATAATGCTGTCCAAGATGCGTGTGTAAATAGCTCTGAGATTACACCTATTTTCACCACAAGAGAAGGTGTTTTTAACCTGCTAATATGTGAATCTAGGCTGTTTTCACACTTCTCACAGATTTCAAGGAATGTATAAAATTGGTGGCTGGTTGTAAAAACCATACAGTCTCTGAAAAACCAAAAACTGAAATCTTTCTCCAGCTTTTTCATCTTTTGGACAAGGCCTTGAGGAGTGAAAGTAATTGAGTGACTGACCTGGCCGAGGTAGGGGTAAAAATGCAGGAGGTGCTGGACACAGCCGGAAATCTGTTAGATTTTCACATATCGAGCCAGCGTATTAGGCCACTGAAAACAGCTGAGGAAAGGAAGAGCAAACACAGCAACTTATTGCGAAGAGGGAAAGAGAAGACCGGATTTCCCTTCTCTTACATTCTTGTCATTTGTTTTTCTTCAGATACCTGCATTTCCCCATTGTTGCTCCCTGCAAAAAACAGTACTGCTAGCAAAGTAGTTTCTTCCTTTGAGTATGAACTTGACCCATCTTTGGCTTTGAATAAGGCAGTGTATGTGCATGGCCATGGCCCAGCCATGTGACTGCCTCATTGAAGACTGTCCTGTAAAACATATGGATCAGGAGGCAAAGATAAGGTTGCATGGGCATTTTTTACTTTTAAGTATTTTCCTTTGTAACTTTAACATTTTTATTTTCTTCATGAGATTTTTCAGAGTGCTTTTTTTAACAAGCAATATTATTTCCATCAGCTGAGGGTCTGACCCCCTATGTCCTATCATAGAATCAGTTGTAAGTGTGGAAGGGACCCTGAAAGGTCCTCTGATCCAGACTGCTGCACTTATGGCAGAACTAGTCATCATCTCCATCCCTGGTGGGTATTTGTCCAACCAGTTCTCAAAAATCTCCAGTGGCAGAGAGTCCATGGGTGGAGATTCATCAATGTAAAATAGCAGACTGACAGTTTAGCTTCAAAAAAGCTTTTTTTGTACATTGCTTATATGGAAGCTGAAGATAGACAGCAGCAGTAAAATCCTGGCTCTGTTGAAGTGAAAGACAAAACTCCCATTGAGTTAAAGAGGGGTAGGAACCCAGCCCAGGGCTTTATTTCTGGTGTAAACATTGGCTTAGGTTTATGATCCAAACTGTGTTTATTTTAATCATTTAAAGCACACAGAGACAATGCAGTCGTCCTTTCTGATAAATGTTATGATGAGCCAGCGCTTGCAGCAGCCACTACTTCCTCCTCTTGCAAAGCTGTCCCATTCATTACGCACTGAAGCATGGTGCATCATCAGAATTCTGCTCCTCAATTCGTTCTCTTTGAGTGGCATGTTATACCTCTTTCATTTATTTGTCTCTGCAATGCTGAGCTGGACCGCCAGATATAGAGCTGATAAGACTGTTTTTCCTCATTTCATTTTTAAGTGGATTTCTCTTGTGATCATTCTCAGTAAGATTCTGTTTCTCAAAGGACTTTTTGGAAGCCTAGTCACGTTCTCTCACTTCGTTTTGTCCTCTTCAGAGCAGCTCCAATGCTTTTCACTATTTTGCATTCAAATAATGGTAATTATTGCTTGAATGTTGTTATAAATTGAGAGAATTCTCTTTAAATACTTTTGCTCAGTCCGGAACATAATAATTTGTAGACTGTTTCATTACTTTGAGAAATGAATTAATAACCAGTAGAAGCATGGGGATCTCTCACTTCCATCACCTGCAATCACCTCAACTATAGTTCCAGCACTGATATTAGTGGCTGGCTAGGGATGGATTGCCCTTCTCTCATCAACAGCAGTGCTGGCTAATTTTGCTGACCTCTCTTGCAGACTCATTCCTATTGATTGCTGTGGTATTGTGTGAATACTGCATTTTTGTGACCTGCAGAGCAATAAGTGTTCTGTAACAAAGGGAAATACACTAGTCCAGATACTGAAGCAAAGAGGATTGGGCACAACAGCAGTTCTGCTATACATAAAACCACTGGTGCCTGACCTGGGAGTAGATTCTGGTAGGCGTCAGATAATCAGGGTCAGCTTTCCCACACTGGGTATTATGGCCAGCCTCTCCTATGTCTGACCTCTGGGACTTGTAGAATTTCTTCTTGGAGGCAAAGGAGGTGGAATTGCCTTGGAGAAGGCTGACATTCCACACCCCTTTTCCCATGAGCTTTCTATGGGAGAGGTCAGCATAGAGAATCCTTTTCCTGTGTGATTCTTTGCACCTTGTATAATCCAGTGTTTTAATATCTAGGGCAGGGGTCAGCAACCCAAAAGATAAGAAGAGCCATTTTTAAAAATTCCTTTAATAACCATGTGGTTTGAGAGCTGCAATGGGTGGTGGGAGCTGGAAACTGGGAGAGGGTGCCTGCTGCAGGGTCCCTTGGTGGTGGGGAGGGAGCTCAGAATCAGAAGCCGGTCTCCTACAGGGTTCCCTGGGAGTGGGTGGAGCCTGGGCCACAAGGGGGCAGTCAGAGAGCTACAGGTTGCAGACCACTGATCGAGGGTCACATAGGCTGGAGCAGGGGAAGCAGAACCCATGGTAGCCAGATTGGCTTTGACCAGGGACATTTGGGGAGTTCTGAAGACAGCAGCCAGTGTGAACAGGAGTATTTTCACACTTCCTTTGGACCATGGCACATGTGTGCACACTCTGACTAATGCCATCCTGAGGGAGTAGTCTTGTTTTTTACTCAGGGATTCTTGTGCAGCAAGCCTTTATTCTGCATGCACCACAGAGCTGTTGAGAGACTGTCCCCACCTGTGATGTCAATCTCACTGTACTCTGACTGGCTGGCGGCCATTTTTAGATATAGTGCAAAAGATTTCCACAGTTGAAGAATAAATGTTGGTAATTGTACGGTACGCCAAGCCTCTGGCCTGGCTCGTACAATTTCTGTGTGGCATAATTTATATTACATAATGGTTCAGATACATGTCAAATGCCTAGATTTCAAGGGGCCAGTTTGATTATCCAGGCTGACCCCTTGCATATCACAGCCCAGAGAAGTTCATCCAGGCTGATCCGTTTCCATGTTCCTTTTCCAGAAAATTCGCTATGAGATCTATGTTGCCCTACTGAAGGAAGGGGGCAGGGAGCTGCTGAGCAGTGGAGAAAATGATGGGCCAGGACTGAAGAAATCCCATTCAAGTCCCTCATTAAATCAGGAGTCTTCAGTTAGTGTCAAGGTGAAGCGAAACATCTCAGAGAGAAAGGACTACAGACCAGAAACGCCCAGCATCAAGCAGAAGGTCACTTAAGCTGCAAGAGACAGCTGAAGAAACAGCCATGCAGCAAAATACCATTGTTCAAAAATTTCCTTTGCTAACCTGTCCTTGACAAAACCAAACCAATGCATCTGCGTGAATGGGGTGTTAGTGACATTTTCTATTGTATATTTTGTTGTTTCTGTACAGATTGTAGGAGATGTCTTTGCTCCTGATTTTGCTTTGCCTTGTTAATTTATCATCCAGCCATTGAAGTACCTCTTTTTTTAAAGGGGCGGGAGTGGGACTTCCTGATTTATTGCACATCTCCTCCCCTTCTGATCTCTCTCATTGGCTTGTGACTTTTCATCTCAAGTCACCTGTGACCTTTTTTGTTGCAGTGGGAACAGTGACTGGACAAGCACTGCAGCATAGCTGCAGTGAGGAGGAATGAATTGTTGAACAGTTGTCGACATGGAACTGATCACTCCTTGCAGGAGGTTAGTTAAATCCTGACACTGGGAATGGAGTTTTTCCAGTGATGTGAAGCATGCTGGTACACGCTACACAGATGGGAGCTGTATAAACAGGGCATTGGATTGTATTAACTCTGGACCCACACATACCAGGGAGTGAAAAATAAAAATCCCGTGAAATGCTGCACATACACACGTAGTGTAGACTTTTCAAAGGGGGGAGTGGGGGCAAGCCTAAAGCTATGTCCCTCTTGATGTTTAGAGATGACGCAGTCAGAATGAATTTTATTTGTCCATTTGTCCACACAATAGACTTTTAATAGGTTACAACTGCTGGCTGTGTGTAGCAGGGGGAGTCTCAGGAGTTTCTCAGCAGTGCATTCACACACTGCTGCTATAGAATCTTGATATGCATTGGTCATCTGCAGTTTCCCACCAGAATTTGGCTTGCTTTTTAGTGTGGTCAGATGTTTTTTTTCTCTCTCTGATCTCAATGGAGTGTTTTTCTCTTCTCTTTGAAAAAAATTCTGTTACAACAATCCTGTGAATTTTTAACCAGTGTTCAGGAAGAGAAGTCCTTGTGACTCAGGGACTTAGTGGAATAGAGACTTTCATTTTAGAGCCAGAATCTCACCCCATTCCAGTTACTCTGTTCTTGGTGGTCTGAATGATGCAGCTGTATGGCCAGCCAAACCGACCTCCTGAGGAATCTTTCTTTCATAGCAACTCCTGGCCTCTATAAGGGCATAGACTTGGGGAAAAGGGACTTGGTCAGGGTGTCGGTATACCTCAGTCTTCCCTAGCTGAAGGAATGGCTCTGAGGCTGCTTTAACTTACACCATGGCCCAGCATGAAGGTGATGAAGAGACAGTTTTGCATCTCGCCAGCACCCACCCATCTTGTGCTGGCCATAGGTCAGCTCATCTGGGGCCTTTAATCCTTAATATGCCAAGACAGCCCAGGTAACTATAAACTGCAATAGGTGGCTTCTCACAAATGTCTTGCTATCTCAGTTGTAGGTCTTTTAGGGGCAGGAGTTTACATCACAAAGAACCTCCCATACTTGTTGGCATGGTCAGCAGAGAGGCCAAGGATTGATTGATCATGGACACCGAACTGCTCTGGGCTACTGGCACTACTAAACGAATCTCTCGGTGTACTGGAAGTCTAGAGGATAGCCAGTGCTTGATCTTATTTTAAAAAATGACACTGGTGGGGACTGCAATTTACGAAGCTGTGAGGAAAGCACACCATCTTTTTCCAACCAGTGAATTGGGTTTTTAAAAAAATGATTTCAGTTATGCTGAGAGAGAAATAGAGAGATTGTACAGGGAAAAGTGAGTGTCATTACATAGGGAGATAATCGTTTCATATCAGTTCCTCACAGTAAGAATCCAGCAGAAACAGAAAGTGCCCAGAGAAGTCAGAGTCCGATCCCTGCTCCACTCCCATGGCAGTGGAGATCTACTCTGACCCTTGCACAAGGCAAATGGGAAGGTCTCCATGGACTCATTGTGTTTACAAATAGAGTGTGGTGGTTTAAAAAATCCAAGAAGTGACACTTACAAATATTTGTGTTGGCTTTTAAAATATTCTGGCTACCCATAGACTGTGTTTAAATTGCTGATCTCTCAGTCACTCCCATACAAGATGTTTCTCAACCAGTGCAGTAAAAGCTGCATAATTCAGACTCAAAACTGCGGAACTCCTTGCAGATGAGAGAATTTAAAGCAGTTTGAAAAGCCCAAGATGGTGGGTCACAAAAGGCATTTTGTTTGTTTATTTTTTCCAATGAAGCTTCATTTGAATTATTTATTATTGTACTTCAGAGTGTATTTATAAATGGATTGTGGTATAATCGTCAAACTTAGCAGGTCTTAGTAAAATGCAATTTCATTGCAGCTTTCAGCTGCTAAATATTCACTGAGCTCCACCTGCTTTTTGTGAGAATCCTGAGGTGTGCAGATTAGCGAATGATGAATTTGTAAGGTTCTGGTATCGTATGAAATTCACACTGCTTGGTGGACAGCCTGTGTAGCTACACCCTTTGATATGTTTTATTGAAACAAGTGAAAACACAAAGGCAGATGCTTCTGCCTTTGAAGTTAATGGCAAAACTCCACAGACATCACCGAGCAGGATCAGTGTGCTGACCAGTATGGTAGTATGGTTTGCTTTTAACTTAATAGTGTAGCAGAGAGGGTAGGCCAGATTCTCAGAAGGTGTAAATCAGTATTGAAGAACAGTGGAGCTATGCTGTTTGACATTCCCTGAGACTCTAGCCTGGTAGGTGTTGCATGTTATTTTCAGAGTTCCTGCTTTCCGGCTCCTGGATATTTGCTTTTAGCAGGGAAGATAAATATATGATATTATAGATTCCCCCCCCACCCCCGATCCAGTTTTAAAAAAATCAATTACGTCTGCAGCCCAGTAATTACATCTTTGAGCAATTCCAGTCTTTCAGTGGCAGCAGCAGGGGGTGCCACGACCCAGTACCTGTGGCTCTGTGAACTAGTACTGTGTCCCAACCCATGGTTTGAAAACCACTGCTCTAGATGCCCAAGACTGTGGTTGCTGTCACATAGCATGGCAACTCAGGATGGGTCAGGGTGCAAAGGCAAGTTTTTAAAGCCGTTTATGTGTTTTTCTTGTCTTGGGGCCACTATGTGCCAGGCTGGTTTTCCACTGTGATTTCCAGCAGCCTAAAGGCTGCTGTGAATTGCACTAGGTGCCCAGTGATTCCCAGGGAAAATATGACAGCCAGGAATCAGCAGGGCATAGGGAACCTCAGCCACACTGCCTTTCCCCAGCCATTCCCTCTGCACCAGTTGCAGGGAGAGGATATAGCATAGGAGATGGTGTGCTACCCCACGATTTTGCTACAGAGGGTCACTGACTTTTGTGATAGGTTACAGTGGCTTTAGTCCCTGGCTCAATAAAGGTGAACTAGTCCAAGGTCTAGATGGGATCTGAGCAGGGAGGTCCCTTTCTAATCACGGGTAGCTCAGAGTTCCTTTCAGCATCCTGCAGAGGACTTCAGATGCTCACTGCATAGTCAGTACTCATGATTTACCCTTTGCACTCATCTCCAAGGAGCTACACAATCTGTACAGAGAGGTGCTATGTTGTCCGCTTAGGATTTGCTATCACCCATACTAGAGGCAACAAGCAGCGAGCTCTTGGTTCAGGCGTTATGTCTCAAGTCCTGTTTATTTCAGTGTGTTCAGGACCTGTTATCTCCACTGCCCTTGCTTTCGTGTAGACTTCTTATGTGGAGGTTCTGATCCTGATGTGGTCACTTGGGCAAGTTTCCCACTGAAGGTGTTGGAATCGCTGTGTGAGGGTGTTGGGTTGGGCCTGTGGCAGGCTGGCCAGCTCTGTTATGTTACAGCTCATTATTTGCACTCCGGGGATGAGAACAGCTGTTCTAAACTGGTGGGGGAGGAGCAGGCAGCTGCTAAAATCCCATGATAATGCCCCAGTAGGATCCTAAATCTGAGATAGCAGGAAGGCACTTCTTCCTCCCACTGCATTCTTCCTTCAGCTGAGCCTGCCACTCCTCTCCCTCCTTCCATCCACCCAGCATGAGAACAACTTTCTCTTATTAACCACTCCAACCCCCCCCCCCCATTTTCTAACACACAGCTGCCAAAATGGGCAAAATAATGTTCCCAATCCTTTGCAAATAGAAAAGATTCTGGGGTTTGGTTCGTGAGATGTTTCTGTAGTTATGGCTAAGAATCACTGGGCTGTCTCCTCTGTCTACATGTGTGAGCTAAAATTCTGGAGTGTAGCTAACATCTAGCCAGGCTTGCAACCCATTAGCCCAGTTTGTGCATCGTTTCCTCAGTCGTTGTCAGTAGGTCAGTGACTCAATAAGCTGAGGAATGAAGTAGCTGTGTTGTTAGAGCTCTTGTTTCATTGACACTTAGATTAAGACTATTTTTCGTTGATCATCTGGACATTGTTGTAAGACTTGTCCAAAGCCCACAGTGATCCTTCTTTAGGCAGTGTTCCTGGGATTGTTCCACTTGAGGTACCTGAGCACCTTTGGTTGGAGATTTTTGGCAGCAATGCTCATGTGGTCTGTGTATGCACCTCAACTATCTTTGTGCCCCGTAGTGGTTGTAATATAGGGTTGCAATGGATGAACACCTCTCAGTAACTTTGTGACCACCTGGCCAGAGCAGTGTGTTCATAGTACTAGCTGTTACGGGCTTTTCATCTCTTGCCTTTGTGAAAGACCACCTCTTTGGTTGGTGCAGTCAAGATGGTGGAGACGCTGAAGAGAATAAAAGACACCAAGGCCACTGCTAAGCCTCTGGGATGTTACGTGAGCATGTTATGCTCAGAAGGTTTTCTCTCAGGGGCAGCAGAGACTGTTCATATTCTGCATCCCTGTAATCTGCTTTGGACTTTTCACCATAGCTAATATCTCTTGGTTTCTCCTTGTTTCCTATTGTAATAGACCTTTCTGGCACCTCAGTGCATTATCCACTGGTGGATGGTTCTGCTGGTCTCACTGCTGGCAGGCCTGGTTAACAGCATCCCATGGGAGAGACTGTTTTTTGGTGAAGCCAGAGGCTGGTGTTGGCAAGGTTGATGATGTCATCTTTGGAGTTCTTGATGGTCTGCTCATTGTTCTCTCTGCAATTAAGGCTACATTTTCAATCACAGTTACGTCTGGGAGGAAAGTGGTGGAGTTGCAGGCTCCAGGGTTGTTCCTTCGTTCCCTGTCTTCCACAGGGACAGAGTTTTCCTGTGTCCTTATTCCAAAGTTAGAGCAAACATGCTGCTTCCCCTGAAAGACACCATTAACACCCCCAATTTGCTTTCCAAACCTCAATCTTCACTTGGGACTTGTACAAACCAGCTGTCAGGAGGGCTTTGAGATTTTATTTTGTTAGGCCTCAGGCAGTTAGGAAGCAGAGGGACATTTTATGGTTTTTGGGGATCCACCTGAATGAGATGCCATTTCTACTCAGAGCCTGTCTACGAAGGTAAGGCTATGTCTTGACCCATATTAGCTAGATTACCAGAACATCAGCTCTCAAGGCTGTTTTTCTGAGGCTGACTTGCCCTGAAGTGTTTCCGTCAGCAAAATCTCCAGGACTGCTACCTGCATGAACTTTTACCCTGAGCTGTTCTCTCAGCTTGGCATCTACATAGTCGTGCTTGCTCTGGTGGGGCAGCTCTGAAGCCCCTGTTTAACTCCCTTAGGTGTGTATGGCATGTTCACAGATTCAGATAGCATTCTTCAGCCCAGACTTCTGGTCTTGTCCAGTCTCTTGGCAACCCCAAATGGGAATATGAAGAGGCCTAGAGAAGAAAAGGAGTTACTTCTGTGGTTACTTGTAGCTCATGGTGAGCATTGCTTCTGCTTAGTCACATTCCCTGCCTACCTTCTCTTTTGCCACGATGTTCTTGGTGCGTTTGAAGACACTCAAAGAACTAACACCGCTGTTACTACACTGAGTAGCCATTTATAGCCTAGTGGAAGGAGCCCTGGACTGACAGTCCACAACACCTGGATTTATCCCTTACTGTGCCACTCGCCTGCTGGGTGAATCATTTCACTGCTCAGTGCCTTGGTTTCCCCATTTATCAAACAGATGTTTTAGCTGATACCAACCTCCCTTGTAAAACACGTTGAGATCTACTGTTGAAAAGTGCTGTTCAAAAGCTAGTTTTATAATACCTTGACTTTTTTTTCCCCAACACAACACAGTCCTGCTTATTGAGTTAATAAGAGCAAGGAAATATGTGGTGGAGGGGAAATCTTGTTTCATGCAGGCAAATGACTCTGACACCTATTGCAAATGACTGAATGTTGCTCGTTAGCATGGGAACAAACAGTGAAAGAAATAAGACTCGCGTACCATAAAATGAAACTTGTTCATTTATTTTGTTGGCGGCGCTGAGGTGAGGCTTTGATTATTTATTACATCACTCCTTAGATTGGTAGCAGAGGCAGGCTGACATGTTCCAAAGGGCTCAGCATTGTCTTATTGCCGCTCCTGCAATTTCTTGGAGCAGACATAGAGTGCGTTGAAAAAAAAATCTCACCTTAAAGGTAGTATATTTTATAAAAATAGTAAATTAGTGATAATCACATATTTGCCCCAAGGCATCTGCTATTCTGTGTCCACTGAGAGCTGGGTAGAGAACAGTACAGCATAAAAAGTATGTGACTTAGCAACATGAGGATTAATTGTGTTCTTACTGTGTAATAATCTCCCCCTCCCCCCAAAAAAGGGCAGCCATTCTCCCCTCCCTTAATCCATTGTTGATCTGAGTAGCTTTCTGGAGATATACCAATTTTACTGATAATGTAAAGGAGATTCAAACCAGGTGTCTTACTGGGCAAATTTAAAAAAAAAAACAAAAAACAAGCAAGGTTTCCAGTTCTGCAGTGGGCCAAATTAATCCCTGGTGTAACACCATGGGGTTCAGCCAATTTACAGCCGAGATCTGTTCGGTGCCTGCATCCGAGCTGATGACACCAGCTGCTGAAAAAAGTACGATTCTAGAAATCAGAGTCTAGAAATTCTAGAAAAATGAAAGGGCCTAAGGACAAGTCCTGTTGACTTTCGCTCCTAAATCACTTTTACGCCCTGTTGAAAATCCCACCCATAATCCACTAAACCAGTGGTTTTCAAACATAGTGTCAGAGCCCTGGGTCACAAACCCTCAGGTACTGAGTCATGGTGTCCCCTGCTGCTGCTGCCGCCAAAAGACAGGAATGCATTGCTTGAATATGTAATTGTTGGTTTGCAGGCATAAATGATATTTTTCATCTGGGTCCTGAGGAAAAAAAAGGTTGAAAACCACTGCATTAACCTTCCAAAAACTACAGACAGGAAATGCGACCAATCTGTATTTGTATGTGTTTCATTACTGTCACAGCAATCTACTTCGGGCTGGGGCCCTGAGTAACTTGGCTGAATCCAGTGCCATGGATACAGAACAAGATTTCTTGGCAGCTTTAAAGTTTGGAGATTACTGCTCATCTCACAAAGTGCAGAGGCAGAATTTAGTGACTGTATAATACATGTTGAGTCTGTTTGAATGTATGTGTGGTTTGTAAGCGATGTGTGGCTTCTACAGTCAAACACCGCAAAGGTTATTCTTTTCTGCTGCATCATTTTTGTCCAGATAAGTTTAACTTCTATAAATACTAGGGTGTTGGTTGTCTTAGGGAGATAAGCAGTTACTAAATGGGTTAATACTTTTCCTTAGTCCAGCCTTGCCAGGGTATATTCCGCAGGAGCTGGTGGGTGCTCAGAACATTTGAAAATAAATTTATTTATTTAGGAGAGTGGATCGCAATTACAGGGTGGGATTTTTAAAAGCTCTCTACTTTGGGCTACCTCTGCTCTGTTGGTGTCGTCCATTGATTTAAATGGGAACAAAGTTAGACCATCACTGAACGCTTTTGCAGATAGCTCCCCAAAAACCTCATTTAAGGTACCTGCTGTTTACCACAATCTTGGCATAGTTCTATGGATAATTCATCTGGGGTAACATTTTCATAAATGGTTTAGTCACTTGGGTGCCTACATACTATTGGACTTAAGAGTCTAGGTCACTTTGGCATTTTTGAACATTTTTCCCTGGATTGTGGTCAGTTTTCAAGAGTTGCGGGGATTTTTGTTAACAATTGCAGAAATAACGCACGAGAATCCCTGGGGCTGATAAATTAGAGTGGGTGGGGGATGTGTCTGCCTCGGGCATTTGGTGTGATTGCCCAAGGATTCCTTCGGAAAGTGTGAAACAGTTGAGGGATTTTTGGCTCACTTAAATATGTAACACCCACTGGGTTTGCACAATGATGTCCAAGTCAGTGTTGCAGGTTGTATGATATTAGAATGATGCCAGTTAAACCAGCAGATGGGAAATGGGGATTTAGGACTGGATCCTGCCCTGAATGGCAAAACACTTAAACGTGTGCTTGACTTTAAGCGCAGGAGCACTCTTAATGAATTCAAGCGTAAGTGCTTGTTCTGGATCAGGCCAAAGAACTTGCATCTTACAGGACTGAAAACTTAGTGGAGTAGACTCCAGGCCAGGATGATATGCTGAGAGAAAATGCCCTGTACTTTGGTTGGATCCACCCTAATCCTGGACTTCCTGGATCAGGGATCTGAGATGTTTCTTTGGCATCCACCCACATGGGATACTGTAGTCAGTCTCATACAATGATTGCCACTTAAAGGTCACCACATGGTTATGCCTGACACATTGCAGTGATTTCTCTTTCCTTAGAGCAGGAAACAGTGTTGAGTTCTCAGTAGCATGGTGCTTGTGTGGAAATGTTAACATTTAGTGACAGCTGATGGCCCTGGCACTTCAGAGAACACCCCATGCACTCTCACAAACTTGCGCAGTAAAGCGATCTTATTTATTAACTCCTAGCTTATTGGGGTAGTTCTCCGCAGCATTCGGTAACCAGAAGGAAAGGGCCAGCTTTTATCCCCTCTGGTTGTATTCTCTGGATACTTTTTGGTGCTCTTTGCTTTGTACTCTTGTTTGCCTTTTGCTGTTGAGATCCCATGGATTTGTTTACATGGCATGTGACTTAGTCCATTCTCACTGCTCTCTTATGAGCCACTCCATCTCCATGGGAGCTTACTGACACTAGCTCCAGCCTTTCTCCATGGGAATAAATCTGGCTACTCTGACCATTGGTGCAGTCCCTAGGAAAGACCTATGCTGGTTCTTCTCACCAGGGCTGAATTTCTCCCCATGGGAATATATAGAGGCCTAGAACAGCCTGCGTCACACCTGCAGTCAAAGACTCAGAGGTATGCAGACCTGATAGAGGCCCCAAATCATGAAAGCATTTCAGCATGTGCTTAAGTGCCATGGGACTTAAACAGAAGATTTCCCAACTACAGCTGTTGTCCTGAATTGGGGCTGTCTCTGTTTTCTATCGGTACCATAGGATGCCCTTGGATTTTCCTATTCTATTCTATGTACAGTAACAGGTACTAGAATGTTAATTTCTGGTAAATGAAGGCACTTACAGAATGTCCTGTCCCCAAGGGACAGGGCTCATGTGGATATTGTTATATCTTTTTTAAATAATATTTTGAAGTTAAGTTTACATTGCTTTGTTTTTCCTTTGAGGTGACTGTATATAAACATTGCCCTCTACCTGAGCATTGCTGGAGTAAACAGACAAATAATTTGCCTCTGATATATTGAAACTGTGAGATCTAGTTCTCTCTTGTGTACACGTTCATGCTTATAACTCTTGTTCTTCAGTGTTTTATAAGGCGGGATAACGTTGCTTGAGAGTAACCACGAGTCTACAGCCTTTGGAATGATTTTTATGTCACTGAAATCAAGCAAAGCAGTGAAGGGTTTCACACGTGTATATGAGATATGTATATGTACAAAATTCAGAAAGAAATAAACCAAATGTATTTCATCTGCCGGACTTGAATGCCCCTTCATTTAAGCTGTTGCTCTTTAATATTTGCATTGTGCTAGCTCTTAGAGGTCTCAGCCCCGCTGTGGTAGGTGCTGTACAGACACATAGCATACTGGCCCCAAGGTGATCACCATCTAACCTGAATGGTGGATGAATAGCAAGGGGTATGCAGTGGAGGGGAATGCAGAGTTCTTAGTTGCCCAGCCAGTAGCACACCCCTTTGTCTTTCCCTGCTTAGGCAGCATTTTGCAATATGTATTACAGCAAAGGTGAGATTTGAGGAGGGGCTTGAAGAAAGGGAAGATGGTGGCATTAGAGAATTGGACTGGGAGCTTTTCCCAAGCATGAGGGATGACCAGGAAGAAGTGTGCAATCCAGGTGCAGCAAAATGGCATTGTTTTGTAGTCACCTGATTGCTTTCTCTCTGAAAATACCCTAGTCTAAAGTCTTGTGCTGTGAGTAGCAAGGCCCATAATCCTTGCTGCATCCTCGTAAAGTTACAGCTGTGGTACATTGCTCTGTTGGCTTACACGCCTGCTGCTTGACAGAGGCTGAGAGCATGGGCATGGAAAGTAGGAGGAAAGGGGGCAAACACAGGGGGTCAGAGGCTGGAAAGGCTAGAAACCATGAGGGCTAGGGGCTGAGGCTCAGGGACACCAGAACACATGGAGTGGGGTGGGAACTGTGGTCCCAGGTTGTGGAATAGGAGAACCTCATAGGGAAGAAAGAGGGGAGGTTGCAAGGTGTGGGGCAGCAGAGCTTTGGGACAGCCATGCAGGAGGTATAGAGAGCATACAGGAGGGCCAGAAGGGTGCAGGAAGCAAGGAGGTGGTTTTAAATTAGGCATGTTTGAAATTTGCAGAGGCAATAACAACAAAACGCACATCCTTTTATAAACACAATACCCAACCACCACTGCACTATCAAGATTTCTTTGTACATTTGTCTGTGTGCTGTTTTTTCCTGCAGGTATTGCCTCAAATTAAAGATTAGGCACTTGCATTTAGACAACTAAGAATAATCTTAATTCAGTATATATATTAATGTCTCAGCACAAAAGCAAGAGAATGCTAATGAAATCTGGTGATGATATGAAGTTGGGAGTATTGCTGATACAGAGCAGGATCAGACTATTATGCAGGAAGATCTGGAGAACCGTGAAGACTAAAGTGACAGAAATGGCATGGGATTCAGTAGTCCTAATTGCAAGATCAAGCAACAGAGAAGGAAAGAAACCTTTGTTTGTGGGTTGATCACAGAATGATTGAGCCACCAGTGTGATGTAGCTGTGAGAAAGGGAAATGCAGTTCCAGGGTGTATTAGGTGAAGTATTTCCAGAAGAGATAGAGAAATATTGAAGTTATTGTCCAGGGCAGTGGTAGGATCTCCTCATCATCTGGAATACTGTGTGTAGTTCTGGTCACTCATGTTTGAGAAAGAGGAATTTAAACTGAAAGAGGTGCAAAGAAGAGCTACTTGGATGATCAAGGAAATGAAGGGCCTATTTTGGTAGACTAAAAGAGCTTGACTTGTTTAGTCTAGCGAAAAGAAGGCTGAGAGGGGATCCAGTTGCTCTCTCTAAATACACTGAGATGGCGAACAACCGGGAGGGTGAAGAGCTGTTTAAGCTAAAGGACAGTGTTAGTACAAGAACAAACTGAAATGAACCAGCTATGAACTGATTCAGGCTCAGAATTAGGAGACGTTTTCTAACCAGAGTGGGGGAACTTCTGAAACAGCCTCCCAGTAGGAGTTGTGTGGGCAACTGACAATTATTTAAAGGAGAGTCCTGGACATATTTATGGACACGATTGCATGATGGCGTTGCTTGTGATGGTAGGATGCAGAGCTGAGCAACCCTGGGGCTCACTTCCAGTTTGTGTCTCATGCTCCTAAAGCTCATGTTTCAGAGTTTCAGCCACCCACTAGTGGGTGGTCAGGAAGGGATTCTTGTCCTACAATGTATTCTGGGAGGATTTTTTAATGCCCATCCTCTGAAGCATCAGAGATGTGCACAACTGGAGAAAGGACATTGGCCAGGGTGGGCCAGAGCATTGAGGTGGCACCGAGCATTCTCTCTTTCAGGTGCCTGTGTGGCAGATTCTTTCTAACATGCCGGGGGTCTAATTGCTCGCTGTATGTGGGCAGGTTTATCTGGTACATCTCTCTTAATCATTCCTCAGGCATTGCAGCGGCCTTGGGCACTGGGTTACCTAGGTTCCTCCTTTTCTCTGCCTGTGTGTGACACACAATCATTTCACCTCCTGGCTGGTATCATTTGGTCTCACTTCCGTTGCTGGGTGTAGTGCACTGGTGCTGGTGGTTGGTGACATACAGGTCAGACCTCATGTGGCATTGAAGCCAACACATCTTTAAGTATTATGGTTAAATACTTGGGTATTTACAATCTCTTATGATCATCGTTAGTGCTCTGGATTGAGAACTGTTGGATTTGCTTACAGTATTCCCAATTCCCATTCAGGGGGAGCTGATGGTTTGAAAATAAGTGGATTGTTAATTCTAGCAACCTGGAATGTTGGTTTCTTCTTGTATAAAAGGGCCAAATGTGATGTGCCTGCGGCTACCAATAAAGAAACTCTATTAAATGCCTCACATAAGCACAGGTGAATGTTTTAACTGTGTCTGAAAATATTCTCCTCACTTATTAATGTTACTGTCAGTGCTGTTCACCAGCTCTTTCCATTTTCTTTCATGCTGACACAGGCAACTCTGATAGGCATTTTCTGCTGATCCCTTTCTGCCCTAAATCAAATACCTGTTCCCAGTGCATTAAACTAGAACAAAATGACAGAACAGCAGCTTCTACCTGCAGACTGGAAGACAGACACATTTACATTCTCTGGCATCATCCTAAGACACACAATAGAAGAAGCTGGAAGGGGTTTGGTTGTGTATGCAGCTGGAAAGCCAAAGGCCAGGTTGGCCGCAGTTGCTGCAGGTCTGTTCAGCCCATGTATAAAGAATCCATTGAAGAGGTAGTGACTGAAGGAAGAAGCGTCTGACAAAGTGGGATTTTCTCCCATGAAAGCTCATGCGAAAAATAAATCTGTTAGTCTTTAAATGCCACACAACTCCTTGGGGTTTTTTTGTTTGTTTTTTGTTTTGAAGGAAGAAGGTCAGCGTATGTCTGCAGGTGAATTCTTACTACTATGTATGTGACCAAGAAACCTTAGTTATGGACCAGGACAACAGTGTGCTAAGCTCTGTATAAACTCAGGAGAAGAAGATGGTCCACTCCCCAAAGATCTTACTATCTGTAATGAAATGAGGCTAGCAATGACACTGAGGTACATTAGCCATCCTAGCATGGTGTTGTATAATAGTATGTCTTCATCTAGCAACTCAAAAGAAGAACCAACCATTTTGAGTGCTATGAAGTTCTACATGCAGGATGGCTATTGACAAGGTTCACTGACGTTGTCGTATTTCTTTTTTGTTGAATGTTGCACCCTATTTTGGTGTTGATCCAAAATCATATTGCAGTTAATGGTAAGACTCCCATTGATTTGGTTGAGGTTCTTGATGGAGCTCTCTTTTTTGTAATGATCTCCAAAGAAGTCTTCCTCCGTAGCACCTTCCTAGCATATGCACAAAGTGCCTCAGGTGGCAGGAGACCAGGCTTCATCAACAAATTTTGTCCAGTGGTTAGAACATTAGCTTCCCCAGCCCTGCATACTGATGGGGAGTGCTACATGAATACTGATCCATGCCATCTCCTTAGCACCAAAATCACTACTATTCACTGCTTTGCCTAGGGAGGACTCAACAGCAAGACAGCTTCCTTCCCTCTCCAAAGTCACTTCAGCAATAGTAAGGTTAACAATGGCATGCCTTAAGACAACTGCACTGTAGGAACTTATGGAAGAATGTGCAAGTTGTGCAGAAGCTTGGAATCAGTGGCCACTGGCTGTAACAAAGGGATGAGTTTAGAGAATGCAAAAGTGACAAAAAAGCAAGTACTGTTGAATTAGAAATCCAGCGGTAGTATTTTACAATAGGTGGGCAAAAATGCTTGTCTGTGCCCCTCACTGAGGGACAAAAATACCCAAGCTGGGCTCTGCAAACATGTAGTTATTCATGTGCATTCTGCAGCCTGACTGCACATACCAAGGCGTTTGGGCATCTAGGCCAGGCACAACAAGTAAAACTACATGAGCATGCATGGATTGACAATGCAACCACTAATGAGGATGTGTTAAAATCCACTGGGGGTTCTGAAAAGAAATCAGAAATGTGACTCAGCATACTAGATTTCACCTGCAATAAAAGACTGCAGGGAACAAGACACATCCCAATGTGAGTGCAGAGAGGGATTGTTCTAAGGCTGAGGCTTGGGGGAGAAAAATCACAAGACAAGGCTGACCTAGGGTCAAGGAGGTGCCTTTTGTTGGCCATTCAGATTGAGCCAAGTTAAAAGCAGTCAATTTTTTTCCTGTATTTTGCATCTTAGCTGTGTTGTCTGCAAAAGTGAGCTGGCTGGAGCTGAGCACTGTCACCATAAATGGAGTGTTTTGTTCAGAAGGAAGTCTGTGCAATCAGAAATGGCTATAGGGAGTGGGGGATACCTGAATTTCTATTTCTGCAGAAAATGTCATCCCTGAAAACATCTCTTTTCCATCTCCCCGTAGAACCTCTGTACTAGCTGCATTTGTTCATCTTATGGTCTGATGTTTTCCATACTTGGTCTCTGCTGGAAGCTGAATATTTTTAGAAGGCTTGAGCAAGTCCCACTGTTCAGTAGCAGTGCAGAGGGCACTCGTTTCCCTTTCAGAGTCATTCTAGCTGCCCTCTGTTAGAGACAGCACAGCGCAACAGCTGTAACCAGAACCACGGTGAAGGTGAGTGCCCCTGGTTTAGAAAGCGTTGGTTTTGGTGTCGGTGAGTTAAGAGAGTGGGAAAGCTTCATGTACAGAGAATGTTCTTGTCAGTATGGTCAGGGTACAGATCATATGTACATGCCATGCAGGACTCTTGGAATGGATTTCCTTTCTGTCTCATCTCAAAGGCAGATCTCTGTTGAGCACCGTACTGTGCTGAGCTGCGAGAGATGGGCCCAGCTCCATCGAGTCTAGCTACTGGTCTCCCTCACCAAGCAACTGTTTGTGTAGAGAAGGAGGTGTGTGAGTTAGCACTGCCACAGAGGATGGCATGGTCTCCCAAACCAGCTAGGGCTGTATGCTGGGACTGTGTCCTAGGGCCTTGAACTTGGAATGTAGCTGATAGGCGGCAAGGTGCAGAAGTGAATGCCAGTTACCACAGCAATGCCCACGTCCTGTTTCTCAGGCAACAGATTCTTGAGATGTGGGCGGCAGTTAGCGATGGTAATTGTTCCTGAAAAACAACAAAAAAAAAAATGCTCTTTCTCTTGAGCTGCCATGTGCAAGTACACTTAAGACAAACTGGCAGATGCCAATTGTGGCTGGCAAGAAGCCAGGTTCTGTGGCAGGCTGATTAGACTGTGTGGGCACAAAGAGGCTGATTACTGAAGGCAGGTAGAGTGAAACCTCTCAGGGGGCTGCTTTTCTTTAGTGTGTCTTGATGCTTTGTGGGATGAGACCCCTCGTCAGTCAGCTGTGGGTACTGATCCTGCAACCTTTGGATTTAAGCTGACGCATGATTAGTACTTGAACTAAATGCCCCAGTTCTGTTAAGGGGCAGACACATAAACATTCAGGTGGGCCCATGTCAGGCCAACGCAACAGCTGCCTGGGAAGCACCAACACTGGGACGGCTCTAAGACAGTCAATCTGACCCCAGAAGCATACAAAGACAAGGTGGGGGAGGGAAAATCTTTTATTCCCCTTTGCAGTGCTGCTATTCAGATGGCCGTACATTCAGAGGAGGCATCTGGCATCACCTTGTGTGGTTCCATTCACACCGCCTGAATGGCTGTGAAGGTGACACCCCCGGTATGTGAAGTTTCTGACACAGTGCCCTCAGTTCAGGTCTTGTCTGGGAGGCAAGGGGCTGCATAGTACAAAAGTGAGCTAGAGAGTGCTCCAGATGGTGTGGACCGTGCTGCCCAGGGCGAGAGGGTGGCAAACATGTCAAAATTAAAATGGAAATGCTCAGCCAGCCTCAATAGCTCTTGCTGTGCTCCGCTGTATAGGGCGCTGGTTTGAGAGTCTGGAGACCTGGAGTCTATTCTGGCATTGTCACTTACCTGCTGGCTGACCATGGGCATGTTGCTTTGCCTCCCCCTGCCCCTGTTGCCTTTGGCACAGACCACAGGGAAGCTCTTTGGAGAGCAGTGGGAGGAAAGAAGGTGGGTACCAAGCTGGGGAGGGAGGGAGAAGGGACAAGACAACAGTGCCAAAAATAACAGGCTACATGCACTGTAATAGGGGAGTAGATGGGGTGGGCTGCTCTATCCGATTTAGAAGGTGACGGGTAAGTACAACAAACAGCATGCCCTGGTTTTCAGTTGTAGGGAGAGACAGTGTCATTGGCATGGTACTTGGGCTAGTAAGCGTTGGTGATATTTTTCAAGCCCTGGTCTCTGTACGAAAGGGCAAAGCAGCAAGTGAAGAAAGAAGACAAAATTATGAGTAATGGAGCAGGAGAGAGACCAAGGAGCATGGGGGTGATTCCCAGCTCGCGCAGACATACTTTTACTAGCTCTCATCAAGCTGATGTGCTAAATTGGTGTGCAATCGTGGTGACTCCAGATGAGCACTGTCCAAGTACACAGCCATGGTGGTGGCTGGGTTTGTACCTGGGGTGTCTAGCCCCTCCCACCACTTACCTCAGGCTGCTACATTGTTGTTTTAGCATGTTAGTTCAAGGAGTGCTACTGCAAGTCTGTCAGATTTAGAGTTGGAAGTGCACCCCTAATACCTCATGTAGATGTAGTCTGAGGGGAGCGGGAGAAATGGAAGGAGTGAGCATAAGAGAGGGGAGAAGATAAATTTGGGGTGGGGAAGAAGGGAAGAGTGGAGATCGTGAATGGGTAGAGGTGACTGGCCTGGGAGAAAGAGGCCCCAGTCCCCAGAGGTATTTTAGCATCTAACTCTCATAGATTTCAATAAGAGTTAGGCACCTAAATAAACTTTGAGGCGCAGAATCTGAGAGATTACTGATGAGAGAGTGAGCGCAGGGGAGCTGTGACTGAACAGGATGAAGGGGGGGGTGTGAGGAGAGTTGGGCACGAAGCAATGGAGAGGATGGGAACCTGAGAGAATGAATAACAAGTTGAGGCTCCTCTGACTCTCACCTGACAGCTGGTAAGAGCCAGTAACTCACCTATTTGAGCTCTCTGCAAATTACCAGAGTAAGTAACGTAAACCTGACATTCTGCAAGAGAGAGAATTTATGACAGGGAAATGATTCCTACATCATTTTAAGGTTCCTACATTATGGTTTTATTGTGGGGTTTTAAGGAGGAGGAGAAGCAGCCAGATGGAACTTGATGTTATTTTAGGGGCAATTGTGGCTTTTGTTGCTGTCTGTCCACTGCTTCTGAATCTGGCCCGTCACTAGCCTCTGGGAGCAGACGTGTGTAGCACCCACAGTCAGGGCTAGATTTTCTATAAAGCGCAGCTGCCATGTAGGCACCTAAATAAGGCCCAGCAGCTCCTGTTACTTCCAGTGGGAAGAATGCACTTCTGGAAGAGTGGTCCATTGTTCCTCCCTTGAGATAGGAGATCTGCAGGTGCAAATGGCACAGTGGCAGGAGCTGAAAATTCCTGTTGTGTACTGCCTGCACCTACCCAATTAACAGGAGGGTCAGCACAGGGAGTTGTTTCTGCCATGCTGCACGGCAGAGAAGACAGGTGGGGATGTGGAATTCCAAACTAACATCAACCACTTCACATAAAATCTTATTTCCTTCTTCCGTGACAGGGTTTTTGTTTAAGGGGGGACCAAAAGAAATAGAGGCCACCTTACATTAGGAATGCAATTCTGGATCTCGGAGAAAGGGCAACCCTTTGTGACATGCTCATCATTCAGTTTTATGTCTGCTCCGCAGAAACACTCAGAATTTAACATTCTTTATAAGGAAGTAAGTGAGGTGAGGGAGGAGGGGAATCATCGCCATGCATTTTAAACAGTTCTAACCCTGAGCTGCAGCTCTAAGTCAAATACCATGATTCATCTCTATTTATTTTGTTAAGTAGTGAGCAAGCAAAAGTCTACCAGCTGAACTGATGTGCCTGAAAGATTCCTGGCAGGCAATCCATCAAACTAATATTGATTGGTGCTGTTGCTGCAGCAGCCATTTTATTCTTTCCTCTGAGAAATGCTCACTTAGATGTAAATTAGCTGGACATGTCCTTCTCTTCAGACTGGGGGGCTGAATCCAGTACAAGGCTTTGTGCCAAGCAACTGGGGTATAAAAAAAAGTGCATTAGGATTAAGGCCAATGAGTGGAATTACAGCCATAGCTTCCAGTGCTCCAGAACAGGGGAAGAGACACAAGAAACAAAACCTGCAGAAATGTCTTGGTGTTGTATGACTGTGAAATCCCCAGCTGAGACTGAAAGCCAAGGGACTCATTGATAGTGGTGATACTCTACCAAGGTCTGCATGCAAACCAAGCCCCTCCCACTTTTCATATCTTCCTGGGTTTTAAGGCCAGCAAAATCATAGGCGTGGAAGAGGCCTCGAGAGGTTATCTAGTCCAGTCCTCTTCACTTATGGCAGGGCTAAATATTATCTAGACCAGGGTTTCCCAACCAGTGTGCCATGGCACACAGGTGTGCTGTCAGGTCTGAGCAGGTGTGCCACAAAATTTTTTGAAAAACTTCTCAGAGAGCTCAGGATTGGCTCATGAATATTCATGAGTACATTTAGAAACTGCATAGTGGTGTGCCTCAAATTAATTAAAGGTAGCAAGGTGTGCTGCAGCAGAATAAATGTTGGGAACCACTGATTTAGACCTTCTCTGACTGAGGTTTGTCAGACATACACTTAAAAGCATCCAGTGATGGAGGTTGCACAGCCTCCCTTAGCAATTTTATTCTAGTTATGACCTACCCTGACAGTTAGGAAGTTTTTTCCTAATGTCCATCCTAAACCAACTTTGCTGCAAGTTGAGCCCATTACTTCTTGTCCCTCCTCCTTGTAATGACTTTTTTATGTACTTGAAAATTATCATTTCCTCCCTTATTCTTCTCTTCTCTAGACCAGGGACATAGGCAAATGTGATTTTCTGGCAGGGCTTATTGCTAGCTCAGCTGGGCCTGGGCCACTTCCTGCTTCCAGTCATGTGACCAGAAGCAGAAAGTTTGTAAAGCAACTGGTCAGAGAAACTAAGCTGATAGACACTCCAGCTACCTTGGCAACTAGAGCATTGAGCAGCTTAGTAATTCTTGATTGATCACTACCTGAACTTCCTGCTTCTGGTCACATGACTGGAAGAAGGAAATTCGGGTAGTGACCAGCCAAAACCTGCCTGATGCTCCAAGTGTAAGTGGAGCGCCAGCAACAGAAGCAAAACATTGGTTGGGTCTGCTTTCAAAGTGGATGGGTGATGGCTCACTATAACTACACCACTGCTCCAAACAAAATAAACCCAGTTTTTTCAATCTTCCCTCACCGGCTTTGTTTTCTAGACCAGGGGTGGCCAAACTTATGGAACTCAAGAGCCACACAAGCTGATTATTAAACCTTCAAGAGCCTCACTGAGGCATATAGCCATACACTTTTACCTACTCCAAAATCACTAATTTTAAAATTCATTGCACTTTAATTTTATCTTAGAAAGAGGATAAATATTGATCCTACTAATGTCAGATTCTAATAATTACTTAAGGTTACCACAAAAACTAGCCCTATACAGTAAAAACTTAGCTGCTGTTCAGTGTAGAAGACTACAGGCTAGTGGCAAGTTTTTTAAAATCCCAATCATTCTGCACTTTTCCTGCCATCCCCAACCATGCTGCGCTTCACGCCACCTTCCCAATCCACTCCTGAACTCCTAGGCTGGGGCTGCTTTCCTAAACTGATTTGCTGATGTTCTTCCAGGAGCCACAGTTTTTCAGTCAAGAGCCGCATGTGGTGCCCGAGCTGCAGTTTGGCCACGCCTGTTCTAGACTTTTAATCATTTTTGTTTCTCTTCTCTGAACTTTCTACAATTCCTCACATCTTTCCAGAACTGGAGACAGTATTCCAGTACTTAATTAGCACCAGTAAGGAAGAAGAATTACTTCTTGTGTTTTGCTTACAACACTCCTGCTATGGAATAGCATTTGCTTTTTTATTATACCAGTGTTACACCATTGACTCATATTATCTTGTGATTCACGATGACCCCCTGATCCCTTTCTGCTATATTCTTTCCTAGGCAGATAGTTCCAATTTTGTGTGTGTACAACTGGTTTGTTTCTTTCTAAGTGGAGTACTTTGCATTTGTCCTTGTTGATTTTTTTTCTATTTATTCAGACCTTTTCTCCAGTTTAGCCAGATCATTTTTAATTTTAATCCTATCCCCCAAAGCCTTTGGAACTCTTCCCAGTTTAGTATTATCCACCAACTTTTTAGGTGTAGTCTCTATGCTGTCATCTAAATCAGTGGTTCTCAGTCACTAAGTCAGGACACATTACTGTGTCACCACACAGCAGTAAGTGTGTTGTAGAGAGCTCAGTGGAGTGCTGGATTCAGTCTGTTGTGTCCTGTGGGGTCATGCATGCTGCCAAGTGTGTCATGACCCACAAAAGGCTGAGAACCATTGATCTAAACAGTTGATGAAGATATTGAACAGAATCAGACCCAGCACTGATCCTTGTGGGACCCCACTCGTTATGTGTTTCTAGCTTGATTGTGAACAACTGATGATTACTCTCTGTGAACTGTTTTCCAACCAGTTATGTGCCCACCTTATAGCAGCTTCATCTATGTTGTAATTCCCCAGTTTGTTTATGAGAAAGTCATGTGAGGCATTATCAAAGCTAACAGGGTAGCTGTGTTAGTCTAGTTCAGCAAAATGAACAAATCTTCAAAGCATCTAATGAAGTGGGATTTCTCCCATGAACACCTACGTGATAAATACATTTGTTAGTCTTTAAAAGTGCCACAGGACTCCCTTGTTAGTATCAAAAGCCTTACTAAAGTCAAGATATACAAACATCTACTGCTTTCCCCCATCAACAAGTCTTGTTATCCTGTCAATGAAAGCTATGAGGTTGGTTTGACAAAATCTGTTCTTGACAAATCCATGCTGACTGTTCCTTATTACTTTTTCTTTCTTCTAGGTATTTGCAAATCGATTGCTTAATTATTTGCTGCATTATGTTTCTGGATACTGAAGTGAGCTATCTGGTCTGTAATCCCCTCGGTTGCCCATATTCCCCTTTTTACAAATTGACACTATATTTACCCTTTTCCGACCCTCTGGAATCTCCCTGTCTTCCGTGACTTGTCAATTAATCATTAGATCAGGTAGTCTGACCTCCTGCATAGCATATTGCCATTACATTTTTGTTTCCCTTATACCAAGCCCAATGATGTATTTCACTATCTTATATCTTCCAGGAAAACATTCAGACTTAGCTATCCCCTGCTGGATTCCTAGATCTTGGTTTCTTGTTGGTGGGATTGGCTAGTCTGTTCAGCTCATTGGGGCTGATGTCTTTCTCTCTGGGGAGGTGGTATCTCCCAATCACCCCCGTCTCTCTTCCCCCCGTTCAGGGCACCCAAATGAAATGTCACTTGCAGTGGATTGTGCAGAGCTTCCAACTGCGATACTTACCCTCTTCCTTGCTTTTCTGAGCAGGGAAGTAGTTAACGCTTAAATGATCATCACTGGGCAGCTGACCTGTCACCTTGATGTCATGAATGAGGCCCTCACATCCTTGTACTATGTTTGCAAGCTCTCCACGAACATGGACAACCATGAAGGCTCAGATCCTGGAGGTCATGATGGCCACTTGGAAGAGATGGTAAAATGCTTTTTCTCTCCATTTCCCCCAAGTAGAACCTTGGACACAACTTTGAGAAAGTTGATACAAAAGAGTAGTTGGTGTTTATTAAAGTCTTATTAAAGTCCACTGGAGATAGAGAAGAAGAAACCAACTTCATGACTGGTTTCTTCTTGATGCTCTTATGTTACAAAAGAGAGTGGTGAATGGCATTGGGAATACTTCTTGATCAGCTACACGGGGCACTTCCCAGTATGAATGAGTAAGGGAACTCTAAACCCCATTTTGTCTTGCTTTGGTGTTGTCATGTTTTCCTAGTTGTTGGGCCTCAGCTTCCTTTATTTCCTCCCGGCCAGGGAGCCAAACTGGGAAATTCTCTGAATATGTGTTGATCAGCAAAAGCAAAGAATTACATTGCAAGGGAGAAAAATCACAGGGAATTGTGAAGGGTACTATTTGAGTGAAACAAAAAGGGAGTGGACCCCACGTACTCTGCAGTTAGTCTCCATGGCCTAGATGGGCAAGTTCAGATGGGAGACCAGCTTCGACCCAAGCCCTGTAATAAAACCAGCCTATAGAAAAGAGTAATAATCAATTAAACTGGCATTGTCAAACTTCAAAGAGGTTTTCAGGAGAAGCAGCACCATATTTTTGGAGGCCTGACAAGACCTCAAAAATATTGCTGTGTTGCTTCATCTCACTGAATGAAATGAATTGCCAGTCCCTGTTTTCCAGGCTGCAGTTGCTGAATGATGTAATACATTGACTCATTGTCAACCCATTTCTAGCTATTTTATTCAAGGCCCAGAATTAAACGCCCATTCTTGCACCAGAATTAAACTTTTTTTTTTTCCTGCTCTTGGGTATGAAATTCAAAATATGTGGTGGTGCAATGAGAACTGGAGTTGATATTTGGTTATGTGCAATGGATAGATGAGTTACCATCTGTTTGCATTCCAATAGTAGCCAGAGTTCACAACCAAAATCAGATTGGAATAGAAATTTCTTTAGTGTAAGATTTGTCATTGATAGATGGAAGCAAAAATTATTCATAGTTTTAAGTCCCCATTTGATCTCGTAGGAGAGACCAGGTGGCGTAGTAGCTCCCTGGACAAGGATTCATCTGACATGGGTTCTATTCCTATCTCTTCCATGGGACTGCTGGATGGCCTTGTGCAAGTCGTTTCATTGGTCTGCACCTCAGTTTCCTCTTCTGTACAATGGGAGAAAGGAAACTGCCCTCCTTTGTAAAGCTCTTTGATCTCTAAGAATGAAAACTGCTGCTGTTATTTATTATGGTCTTTGACAACATCTATACACATAGTAAGAGAGTGTCGCTGCTCCAGAGACCTTACAGTCTAAAAAGACAAAAAATGGAAGGAGAACCTGAGGCGCGGAGAGGGGACATACTTGCCCAACGTCACACAACACACCAGTGGCAGAATGTCAAAAAGAACCTGAGTGGGCCGAGTCTCAACCCAGTGCCCTATCACAGTCTTAGCTAGGACTCAAAATAGGCATTTCTGCCAAAACACTAGTGAGAATTGTGTGCAGGCAGCAAATAAGAACATCATCTATTTATGGCAGCATATCCTTAATATTTAGTAATTAATTACTCCCCTCCACCTCCTATTAAAATTAGTTGAATGCTGCCAATTCCATAGCAAGTTCCTAAACTGGGCAAGGTTATCCTGTGTTCTCTATGTGCAGTATTTGGCTGTGTTGGATGACATCATGATTCAATGCATTAAGAGGCGACCAAAGTGGTACACTAAAAACTTTCCCAAGGGACCAGGGCCAACTAGATGGTGACCAGTATTCCTCCCTTGAGCCACTAACTGGGAGCTGTTGCCAACAGATGACTGGCAGGAGCAGTTGTTTAAAAGACATGGAAGAAGTGCTGTGCTCAAACTAGACACAGCATGGTCAAAGAGGCCACAAATGTTTTGAATAAAACTGACTGCAATAGATTTACATGGGATGTTACAGAACACTGAAAAGATTTAGTCTTTGCCTTGAAGAGAACACAAGCCAAATAAATCACCTCAGAGCTGGGTTATTTATTCTGAATATAAGGACCAACTGCCTCATTGTTTCGCTTAAAATGTGCCCTGTGAAAAGTTGGTTCCTTCCAGCCTACACTGAGAGCCCTTATTACCACACATATGGCTCTTTCTAGAGCACATCTCTATCTCCTTGGTTTGGTGGAGATCTCAGGTTAGGATGCTATCTAAGGGAAAAGTCTGGCCTACGTTAACATTGCATCTGAACACCTTCCAATCTTTCATGTCACAGCAGCACCCAAGTGGACACAAAAACAAATGGTGCTAAACTGGCCAGCAGGAAGTTTAGATTTGAAATTAGTCAAAGGTTTCTAACCATCAGAGGAGTGATGTTCTGGAATAGGCTGCTGGGGGCGGGGTGGGGCGGCAAGAACCCTAGCTGTATTCAAGACTGAGCTTGCTAAGTTTATGAAGGGGATGGTGTGAGACAGTCTAATTTGGCAATTGACTGATCTTTGATTAGTAGCAGTAAATATATTCAGTGGCCTGTGAAGGGATGGGTTCTGAGTTACTACAGAGAATTCTGGCTGGCTGATGAGTCTTGCCCATGTGCTCAGGGTTTAGCTGATTGCCACATTCAGGGTCATCCTTAAGGAGGGCCGAGAAGGGCAATTGCCCCTGGCTCTGCGGTTCCATGGGCCTTGCGCTGTCCTGCCCTGAGCAGGGCAGCACAGGGCCTGAACTGCTGCCCTCCATGGCCATGCTGTCCCACACCCTCTTCCTGCTGCTTTTGGTGCGAACCCAAAGGAAGCGTGGGGGACGGGGACTGGAGGACAACTGGGAATGCAACCA
The DNA here is from genome assembly GCA_007922195.1 of Podocnemis expansa. Classification (NCBI taxonomy): domain Eukaryota; kingdom Metazoa; phylum Chordata; order Testudines; family Podocnemididae; genus Podocnemis; species Podocnemis expansa. The sequence goes on along the minus strand of ML681995.1, from coordinate 12,544,426 downwards.
GTCTAACCTCTCAGCTGGTCTGCCTCACCCCCAGGGTGGAACACCCAGCCCAAGGACAGAGTTGACCAGCCCAGGGGCTCAGCTTTGCTCTCTTGTCCCTCCCCTGGGCTGGCTGTTCTGCCCAGGGGGCAGGGCAGAAGAGCGGAGCCCAGCCCCTGGACCAGCCTGGTCCGCCCCGGCACAAGGGGTGTGTGTCACACATAGGCCTATTGGCCCTGGCACCGCCCCTCCTTAGGGACGGCCCTGGCCACATTTGGGGTTAGGAAAACATTTTCCTCCAGGGCAGATGGGTAGAAGCCCTGGGGTTTTCACCTTCCTCTGCAGCATTGGGCACAGGTCTCATACTGATAGATTCTCTGTTCCCTGAAGTCTCTAAATCATGATCTGTGGACTTCAGTAACTCAGTCTTGGGTTGAGTCTATTACAGCAGTGAGTGGCTGAAGTTCTGTGGCCTGGGTTGCGCAGGAGGCTAGATGAAACAATCATACTGGTCCCTTCTAACCTTAGTCTGTGACTCTATGAACAGCCTTGGGGGCAGGGAAATGCTCTTACCCCCATTTTATGGATGAGGAATGAGGGTGGCCAGATGTCCTGATGTTAGGGGCTTTGTCTTATATATGCAACTATACGTGTCCCTCCCTATAAATGTCCTGAGTTTTCACACTTGCTGAGATGCAAAGGCAAAATAAATTGCTCCAGGTATCACAGTAAGACTGTGGTAGGTAGACCAAGGAATTGAACCCAACCCCACCAAATCCTTGGCTACCCCCTGAACCAGTGGATCAGCCTGTCTCTCCTTAAGAGCACCCCTATCCATGTGCTTACATTCCCCTCATCTCAGTAAAACAATGGCCACTGACTACAAAGTGTATGCTTCAGACTGAGCCTCTCTGGTCTGGTGCTGAAACACAGCTGAGGCTCTGAACCAAAGTGCTTTCCTGCCTCCAGGCCAGAATGAAATCCAATGTCACTGCTAAAGATATCACCTCTCTTGCATTTTCTTTTTGTTGTTTTTTCTTTGCCTTTGTAATTAATGAATCCAGGGACAGTGGGTGGAAAGAGTGCAAACACAGCTCCCCAGCTATTTTGCACCTCTGAGCTGTTTAAACTAGATGACAGCAACCTCTTTTACCTTCCTGAAGTATGTAGTATCTGGGCACACTAAATATTAACAGACTTTGGGCAGGGACTTCACCTGCCTGCATTCCTCAAATTAAATGTTCAGCCAGCTAAACTGCAATAAAGATTGCCTAACAGAAAAGCTTTGGACCAGAGTCTGAGCTGGTATAAACCAGTATACCCCAGTGACTTTAATGCTGATCTACACCAGCTGCTCCCTCCTTCCTTACCCTGTTTTGAATGGCAGGATTGGCTTCATCTTTATCTGATGCTGCACCATTTTGAGCATCTGCTTGGTGGGATACTCCTGTAGTGAGACCTTGCACTGGGGTCGAGGCAAGGCCTAAAGGGACCTGTCCCATGCTAAGTTCCAAAGAGACAGCCATGTTAGTTTAGTAAAGCAAAAAAAAAAAAAAAAAAAACCCCAGAAGCAAGGAGTCCTGTGGCACTTAAAGACTAACAGATTTATTTATCACATCAGCTTTTGTGGGAGAAAATCCCACTTTGTGAGACGCTTTGAAGATGGAGAACTTACAGAATGGGATGAAAATAAATGCAATGGAGTGTAAGACATGGGGATCAGGTCATACAGTAACAGCAAATCAGAGCATTTGTTAAGAGTCAAACCCTGGGAAACAGCACATAGAGGAGAGTGAAGTCAAATTACCTGTTGTAATGGAAAAAGAAGCCATAGTCACCATTCAGTCCCATGCTGTGACCCCACCCTTGTGCTGTGGTGGGAGCTATCTACACATCAGCTATTTGTTGGGTGGGCAACTTAGGGCCTGCACCACGATGCATTCACAGTAGCTCAGGCTTTTGGCCCTCGTTCAGTCCCTGCTGCAGGCAAGAGGGCAGTGGTATGTTGTTATGAAGAAAGTTAATAGGGGCATGTGGGCAAGACATTGCCAGAAGGCAGGGAAAACTTGTTGGAGGGAGAAGGCACAGCACAGTATGTGACCAAGGTGGCTGAGGCACAGGGCCTGTATTGAGGGACTGTTGGGCCTCTGTTGGTGAGGAGCCTACTGACTGGCTTTGTGAGTCACACCCCACCTGGTAGGGTGCAAGTGGTGTGCAAATCTTGCATCATTTACTGCACCTCACAGCGTACGGGCAAAGCAGAATGGGCTGCCTTTGCCGCTGCCCTGTGACTTTCTGTTTCACAGCCCTGGGGCATGATATGCCCATCCCCTCATGAGCCTGCTTCTTGCTCGTGGGGGAGGTTTTGCTGCAGCAGATGTGTTGCGCTAATGAGTAGCCCCACACTGTGTACTCCTTCCACTGCTGAGTGACTGGACTGCACTGCAGACAGGCTGGGAAGAGGGCAATGGAAGACTCGGAGCTGGGATGTCACCACCTACATTGCTTTCTCAGTCGCTAGCTAGTCTCTGGTGACAGTGCTTAAAAGGTCTAAGAAAAAAGTGTGTGTTTGGGGTGGGATCTACCATTTCCTGCACCCATGAAAGAAACAGCACATCTCTTCTGCCCCAGCCTCCTCTCTGCTCCTCCTGCAGTCCCTGGGGTTCTTTGTCTCCTGTCTGAGGAAGGCTGGAGCAGTGTCCCCAGCATCATCTTCCTGGGCTAGGTGTTCCAGGGGGAGAAGTGGCAGAGGAGTTGCCCTGAGCTGCTGGGCTTTTCCTCCCTGCTGCCCTCCACTCCGCTTCTGGGGTAGTATGGAGTGCCTGCTTCCTGTGGCAGCTCTGATAGGCTGCTGTTCCTGAGTAGGCAAATAAATGGGGAAAGCAGCTAATCAGAGGTTTCCTTTCTCCCCCAGTCAGGGCAGACATGCAGCCGGTTGGCACTGGGAAAGAAGAGGTCAGCTTTGGGCAATGGCCAGGGGCCAGGGAGACCTGCCTGCTACTGAAACAATAGGAACAAGGCAAGTCTTTATTTCAGCAGAAGCAGCAGAGTTCAGTGCACTCTCCCCATCAGTTTTCAGTACCCAGGGTCTTTTCCTTTGTCAAGAGTCCATGGTCTCACCCCAGGCTGTGTCCATCCAGCGCCTTTTCTCCATACAGCCAGCAGGCAGTGACATGAGACTGGACTCCAGCTCATCTTTTCCTCCCACTGGCTGTATTGCAAGAACCTGTGTTTCTTCGTCGAGCAGTGTCCCTGCTGCTCCACTATAGGTGTTGGGCTGCGCCCGCATCCAGCCACGGAGATTCTTCTCGCAGAGCCTGGGGGGGGGGGGGGGGGGCCCCCGGGCCCCAAGGGGGGGGGGGGGGGGTCCCCCCCCTTTGGGCCCGCGGCGCCCCCCCCCCCCCCCACCCGTCAGTTCCTTCTTAACCGCCGCTCACCCAGCACGGAGTTTTCACCCGTTCCTCAGTTTCGTCTTCCCTTTTAGATTAATAGCGTTTCTGTTACTTCTGAGTTTATTAGTTAGTTAGTTGGTTAGTTGTTAGTGTTAAGGTTTTCAAAAAAAAAAAAAAAATCTCCTCAGCCACAATGCCGACAGCTTCAGGATTCAAGCGCTGCTCCAGCTGTAACGATCCTATGCCTGCCTCTGACGGGCACGAAAAATGTATGAAGTGCTTGGGTGAGGAGCATATAGCTCACTCCTGCCCCCACTGTAATAGCCTGAAATCTAGGGCAAGGAAAGAGAGGAGCAGAAGGCTGAAACTCCTCCTAATGGAGGGAGCCCTCCGACCGGCATCGGAGCCAGGCAAGTTGCTGCTCAGGGACGATGCCCTGAAGCGCGCCTCAGCGTCCTCCTCTCCGGTACCAGCGAAGAAAAATAAGGCTGGCCATGACCGCACGGGGTCTAGGGAGGCTGCAGGTTCCTCCAAAAAGCCCCATAAGCCGAAGCATCATTCCTCTGGCTCTCAGGCGGTGCAGAGCGGCTCCGCGCTAACTTTGGAGCTGCCGTCTACGGCACCGCTTCCAACGGTCACTCCCCCGGCGCCGCCATCCACACCAGCGGCAATTACGGTGCCTGTCAGTGGTACCGCGGCTCTCTCCGGGGCACCGTTAACATTGATGACAGCCACGGCGCCGTCGCTCTCGGGGCAGAGTGTTTTTCTACCAGCGCCTGCACCGAATTTGTCTCTCTCGGCTCCTGTTGTTCAAACACCGGGGTACTCCCACCTGACGGTACCGGTGCAGCAACCACTACCAACACATCCTCCCACTCCGGTACCGTTAAATGACATACCACCACAGGACTTAGACCAGCGGGATTCAGCCTCTAGGCAATCTCCTCCCAGTAAACATAGGAGAAAGTCAAAGCACTGTCTCAGAGAGGACTTTTCCTCTGGTTCCTCACCTGTTTTCTCTCCGCTTTATGGCATACAGCCCTCAGGAGATGAGAACCGGTTGGATTCTTCCTCTTTGTCCAGTCAGGAATCGTGCTATGATTCTGACCGGGATGTCCCAGATACTGTGAATCTGCAACAAGCCGGCACAGCTCCTCAGCAGCCACAGCCATGGTCATGGGCTAACATCCAATGGTACCCTTTTCCACAGCAGGAGCTACCTTGGGCACCATGGCCGGGTTGGTCACCATATGCGCAGGTTCCTACCCTGGCGCAAGGCATGCAAAGGCCCAAGGCACCCGTAACGCTGTTATAGGAGGGCCAGAGAAAACCAGAGGTTGGTCAGGTTTCCCAACACTTGCCTCCTGAGGAGGACCCTCAGCCTCGATCCGACGATGCGAGGCAATTCCAGGAGCTATTTAAGAGAGTGGCCGCAACTCTGGACATGCCAGACCAACCAGTGCCTACCTCTAAGCATAGGCTTTATAGAATTCTACAGTCAGCCAGCTCGTCCAAAGTGGCACTCCCTATAGACGAGGGCATTATGGAGCCGGCAATGTCTGTGTGGCAAACTCCTACCTCAGCACCGCCCACTAACAGGAAGGCAGATAAAAAATATTTCGTCGCGCCGACTAATAATGAGTTCCTTTTTTCACACCCGCAAGTGAACTCCCTAGTGGTCGATGCGGCAAATCAAAGACTTAAACAAGCCCATAATAGGTCTACCCCAGCTGATAGGGAGGACAAGAAGATGGACCTATTGGGTAAAAAGATTTACACATCTGCTACGTTGCAGTTAAGGATAGCTAACAACACTGCTCTTTTAACTAATTACAATCATGACAATTATGCGAAATTTACAGATTTTATTAGCCTGATTCCAGAAGACAGAAGAGATGCTTACAATGCGCTTGTTCAAGAGGGTTTCCTGATCTCCAGGACAGCTCTACAAGCAGCCCTGGATATGGCAGATGTAGCAGCCAGGACTATAGGCTCTGCGGTGGTGCTCCGACGATCTTCATGGCTACACACGGCCGCGCTTCCCAGGCAACTCCAGTCGATTATAGAAGATCTTCCATTTGATAAGCATAAGCTGTTCGGAGAGAAAACAAATGAGATCATGCACTCCTTGAAGGATTCAAGAGCAACCCTGCGGACGCTGGGCATTCAAGCACCAACACCGAGGTTCACATATAATAACAGGTATCAGCATAACTCAAGCAACAGATATCCCTATCAGCAGCGTAGGAGGTTCGATAACCCACATCCACGTGCTAGAAATCCCAACGCACGACGTAGACAGAACTTGCAAACTTCATCTAACGTGCAGCCCTCAGGGGCTAAGAATCAATTTTGAGTTTTTGGTCGAGAGTTCGTCTAGCCATTCAACGGCGAATGACGGCGACACTGACACAACCGCTTTCATATTCAAAAATAGGCTAGCCCCCTTTCTGCACCGATGGTCATCCATTACATCAGACCGATGGGTGCTGGAAATCATTGACACCGGGTATCTAATTCCATTCTCGTCCAGACCTATTCCAAATTCCCCTTCCCCGTCCCTCTTCAGGGACCCCACTCATGTACAACTGTTGCGGGAGGAGATTCGCACCCTACTGAATATCGGGGCAATTGAGGAAGTTCCCGTTCAGTTCAGGGGAAAGGGTTTCTACTCCCGCTATTTTTTGACACAGAAGAGGACGGGGGGTTGGAGGCCGATCTTAGATCTGAGACACCTCAACACTTTTATCACTGTAAAGAAGTTTAAAATGGTTACGCTGTCAAACATTCTCCCTTCTTTAGAGCAAGACGATTGGCTGGCGTCCCTCGACCTAAAAGACGCCTACTTCCATATCTCCATACATCCTGCACACAGGAGATTCCTACGTTTTACTTTCCAAGATTACCATTACCAATTCAACGTACTCCCTTTTGGACTGTGTACAGCCCCCAGAGTTTTCTCCAAGGTTATGGCAGCAGTGGTGGCTTACATGCGAACTCAAGGGATAACCATTTTTCCATACTTGGACGACTTCCTGCTGAAAGCACGATCGTTCTCAAAAGCCAAAAAGGCAGTGGAGTTCACGGAACAGCTTTTCCTACATTTGGGGCTCACAATCAATTACAAGAAATCCTCCCTTCAACCAGTACAGCAGATACAATTTCTAGGCGCGACCATTCATACTCCCTCTTCCAAGGCGTTTCTCACAAGCGAAAGAGTAATAGCCATACAAACTCTCATAAAAAGCATACTCTTAACCCCCACAGTTTCAGCGCTCCAATGTATGCAGCTCCTTGGGCACATGGCGGCAGCTACGCATCTGGTCCCCAATGCCAGGTTTCACATGAGGCACCTGCAAATGTGGTTCCTGAGGAATTTCAAACCTCATTGGCATTCGATACACTGTGTCTTATCTATGCCGCAGCCCATAAAGAACACTCTCTCGTGGTGGACCCTACCGGCAAACCTTCAGCAGGGGGTCCCTTTTTCTCAGCACACTCCGGCCCTTCTGCTTGTAACCGACGCCTCCCTTGAAGGATGGGGAGCACATATAGATCACTGGACTGTGCAAGGGAAGTGGTCCTATGCCGAGAGTCTTTTGCATATAAACCTCCTCGAGTTACGAGCCATAAGGAACGCTTGTCGCCACTTCATACACCTCATACAAGGGAAAAGCATAAAGATACTGACAGACAGTGTAGCAGCAATGTACTACGTCAATCGCCAAGGCGGAGCTCGATCCCAGTCCCTATGTGTGGAGGCCCTCAGGCTATGGGACTGGGCTATACGTCACGGCGTCCACATGGAGGCAATATACTTACCGGGCACGCTCAACACGACAGCAGATGCGCTGAGCAGACATTTTGCAGAACCTCACGAGTGGGAGTTAGACGACACGATCCTAGCGGACGTATTCCGTCGTTGGGGTCAGCCGGTGATAGATCTATTTGCAACACAGAACAACAAGAAATGCGCTTCATTTTGTTCAAGGGCGGGCCTGGGTCGAGGCTCTCTAGGAGACGCGTTTCTACTGAAATGGCAGCGTATTCTCCTTTATGCTTATCCCTCGATCCCCATGATTCCCAAGCTGGTCCACAAGCTGAAACAGGACAAGGCACGAGTAATATTAATCGCCCCAGCATGGCCCAGACAGCCATGGTACTCCTCCCTCATCCAAATGTCGCTAGCAACACCGATCACGCTTCCGCTCATTCCGAGCCTGATCACGCAGAACAATGGCAAGATCCAACATACGCACCTGAGCAAGCTTCACCTAACCGCCTGGCTCCTGGATGGTTCAACGACTTGGAACACCTCTGTTCGGACCGTGTAAAACACATATTATTAAATAGTAGAAAGCCAACAACCAGACTTACTTACCTGCAAAAATGGAGGAGATTCGCCGCATGGTGTCAGGAATGTCGTCTCTCCCCGCAGTCCACGCATGTCCGGGAAATCCTCGAATATCTCCTTGATCTGAAAGAAAAGGGACTAGCTATTACTACTATTAAGGTTCATTTGGCAGCCATGTCAACTTTCCACGAAATTGTGGAGGGCTCGTCTTTATTTTCTCATAATGTTGTCAAACGCTTTACGGAGGGCCTTCATAACATTTACCCGGACGTTAGATCCCCGGTACCCATGTGGGATTTACCCCTGGTTCTGAGATCCCTCACTAGGCCACCCTTCGAACCGTTGGCATCCTGTTCCATGCTACATATGTCGATGAAGGTTGCATTTTTGATAGCAGTGACATCAGCTAGGCGAGTGGGAGAAATAGGGGCACTCATGGCTTGCCCTCCCTTCACCACTTTCACTAAGGATAAGGTCTCCCTTAGGCCACATCCCAGATTTCTACCCAAGATCTCTTCCAGTTTTCATATCAACCAGACAATCCACCTCCCAGTCTTCTACCCAAAACCGCATAAGACCCATGATGAGGCAGCACTGCATACCCTAGACGTCAAAAGAGCCATAGCCTACTACATAGACAGGACGAAGCCTTTTAGGAAAACGCCCAGACTGTTCGTATCAGTAGTGGAACGGTCTAGAGGTGATCCAATTTCCAAACAGAGCCTCTCTAAGTGGATTGTGATGTGCATTCGCACGGCTTATGAGAAACATGGTTCCGAGCACCCACATTGTATTAGAGCTCATTCCACCAGAGCAGTTTCCAGTTCCACAGCATTCCTCCACAATGTGCCAATTGTAGATATTTGCAGGGCAGCTACTTGGGCATCCCCTGATACCTTCATAAAGCATTATGCAGTTGACAAGGATGCCTCTAGTGATGCATCTTTGGGTATTGCGGTGCTTAACACCGCCGCAAAGGGTACCTCCGAAGATCCCTCCACCAATTAGAATACTGCTTGGTAGTCACCTATAGTGGAGCAGCGGGGACACTGCTCGATGAAGAAACGGAGGTTACTCACCCTTCGGTGCAGTAGCCGTGGTTCTTCGAGATGCGTGTCCCCGCACTGCTCCACTACCCACCCGCCTCCCCTCTGCTTCGGAGTACCCCCGTATATAGCAGGACTCCGCAGTGGAGAAGGAACAGACGGGTGGGGGGGGGCGCGCGCGCGTTCCAAACGGCGGGAAGCCGGCCACGAGCCCTTTGGTCAACACCTATAGTGGAGCAGTGCGGGGACACGCATCTCAAAGAACCACGGCTACTGCACCGAAGGGTGAGTAACCTCCGTTTAACAAGGCTGCAGACTCCTTACATTCCCAGCATGCTTTAAGGAACATTTACACCAGCACATCCCTCTCTCTCTGCTCTCAGTGAGGGATCATGCTCTGCCCAGAAGCAGACCCACACATTCTATAGGTTTTTTTTTTTAGTTTCAGTTTCTCAGAGGGCTTGGTTTTTTCCTTCCTTTTCCAGAGGTTAGTTTACTTTAGTGCAGCTTTTGTTTGCTTCTCCTCAGGCCCCTGAAGTGATGTGGCCAGTCTAGACAGACTGACCTTACCCCATGAGCTGGGCTGGTGCTTGCACATTTTGCTGCCCTGGAGGAAGGATGTGTGGCTCAATGAGGGCCTCACTCAGTCTAAACTCACTTCTCCAGATGCTGCCTTGAAGCAGGCCCAGTTAGCTGATTAATGTATGTTGATGAGGTGTGTGTGTGAGGCTTGCAGATTTGTATGAAAACCTTCCTGTTTGTTTTTCCCTAAAGCCTGGTGATTTGGCTCCCCTGGGAGGAAAGCAGCATCTGTTTTGGGGGCCCCTTCCCCCACAAACTAGCTGTACCCCTCTGATTACAGGATCCCAATGGGGAGGGAAGTCCCAAGCAAACTGACAAGCTCTCCTTCTGAAATGATGGCAGTGCTGCGAGCTTGTGTGACACAGCAAAACCTCTGTGAGGCTGCTGCTGGTTTCCATCGTTACCAGGCTCTCTATCTGTGATCCAGCAACAACAGGCAGAGGGAGGTGAGTGGAGTGGGATCCCTGCTGTGAACCAAAGGACATCATTAGGAAGAGAAGTGGTGGTGGGTGGCAGCCACAGCTTAGGGTGTGATGCTGTTGGAGACTGGAGAGAGACAGATATGAGCAGCCTGTTGTCCTTTGGGGTTGGGCAGTGTCTGTGGTGGCCACTGGAATAGCCCTACAAGTGTTCTGCAACACGTCTCAGCCTCTTCTCCAGCCCTGTGTCTGGCACAAATGGGGTGACAAAGTGGAAATATTCTGAGGGTTTTTTATGGGTGCTGGGTGCCTCAGTTTGCCCCTGTGTGTTACGTATGTTGGCAATGGACCACAATTGTGTGATCATTTCAGACACCACTAGAGGGTGGATGGCCCTTCCCCAGCCACACATAGGCAGACCCAGCTGGGACCTCCTGCCTTGACCCCAGGCAGAGGCAGGAGAAAACCAGGAGGAGTGGCCACCTAGCCAGGAATGAGAAAAAAAGATGGAGGAGGTGCTAGAGGATGGGTTTGTGGGTGGATGGGAGAAAGCAAGACAGTCAGTCTCCATGAGGGTCTGACAGGAAGGGAGCCCTGAGAATGGGACTCCCCAGCTAGTTTCTGCTGTAACTTCCAGTTAAGCAACTAGCGCTTTCTTCTACTCTGTGATCCCGAGAACTAATAAACCATTCTGACTCTCATGCTGGCTGTGAATTGCTTCCCAATGCAAGGCAGGATGCCTGGCCCTTTGGGCCATGGGGAAACTCCTTGGGACCCCTCCCAAGGGCATGGGTGCCACAGAGGGAGTTCTAAGAACAGCAGGGATCAGACCTTGTGAGACTGGAGCTAGGAAACTGGCACCACAGTCCTAACTGGCTGTTTCATGGGGACCCCAAACAGGGGTCTGACCCCCCTGAGGCTAGAACCAGGAGTCAGCTGTACTGTTGTTTACCTTAATTTTTCTTGTAACCATTTCTGACTTCTGTGCCTCACCACCTGTATTCACTCACAATCTCTCTTTCTTGCTATAAACTTGTTATAAACAGTTTTATCCAATCCAGTGTGCTTAAATTGAAGTGTCTGAATAACAATTTGAGATCATAAACTGGCACATTATTCACCTAAAGGAATCAGGGATTTAAAATATTGGGACTGTCCAGGAAAGGACTGGGCGGAACAGGCCATACAGTTCCTGGGGAAAATACAGGAGTGTGAAGTATGTTGAAGTCACTGTCCAGTAATAACCCAGGCCAATGACGATGAGAGTATGGCTGACAGGCTGCAGTGACAAACAGACACTCAGGCTGTGGCTTGCATGCTGTGTGGCTGGTTGTGAACAACCCACATGGGAGCTACTTCAACAAGGCACCAAAGGTGCATCCTGAATGTCCAAGTTGTCAGGTATGAGCTTAGATCCATGAGCAGGAGCAAAGTGCTGGATAACTGCACAGAGCACAGGAAGGCAAAGAGCAGAGGAGTGTGGCTTTCCCTGGGACTTGAGGAGTGGCTCTCCCAGCAGTGAACAAGCCTTCTTTTCAAGAAGGCTGTTGGAGGTAGAAATTAATCTCCCACCTTATCCTCCAAAGTAAAATGGTTAAAAATTGGCCTTTCCTCACACAGCCATGTTGCCTGAACTGATTTAATTAAAATGAGGAACAAGAATTTCCAGACTGGATCACCACCCATGTCCATCTAGTTCAGTCTCTTGTTTCTGGCAATGGCCAGCATCAGAGGCACCAAAGGAAGGTGTGATGATCCTCCTGTAGGCTGAGGCGGATAAGCTGCCCTGCACATTAAAATCAGAATGAGACTGAATAGTTAGAGATTGACTTATGCCTTGAAGCTTGCACTTTAATATCCCCTCCAGCATTTCAGTGCCATTAATTAGAACGCAGGTTGGTCTTGTTAGCCATATAAATGGCCAAACCCCTCTGTGACTCTTGCCATTCTTGGCCTCAGTGATGTCCTGTGGCAGTGAGTTGCATCATCTAGGGAGAATTGTCCATTGTTTTTTATCCATTTGGAATTTGCCATCCTTTTTATTAATACTATTGAGTGTTGCCTTGTTCTTGTGTTATGAGACAGGCGATGCAGAAGCTCCCAATCTACCCTCGCTAGACTAGTCGTTAGCCTATATACTTTTATCATATCCCTTCTTATTCCTCTCTCTTTTAAATTAAAACATCCCAATATTTTAATTTTCCCTTAATAGAAGAGTTTTTTGAGACCCAGATAATTGTTGTAGCTCTACTTTGAACCCTCTAGCTCTACAATATCCTTCTTTTACTTTCCTTCCCTCCAGAAAAGCTAGTTGGTCTTTCATGTTTCCGCAGAGCTTCTTGGGAGTGTAGGGGGACCACTGATACCAACAGGTTTGGTATAGTAGATACATGCCAGGCTTTGGGCTAATAAAGTTATGTTAGTCAATTGGACAATGGTGTTGAGTAACCACAACCACTCCATAAAAAATTAACAGAACATGTTGAGAAGTGGGCCCTGCTTCAAACATTTGGAAATGAAAACATCAAACCCAGCGTTTTTCACTAAAATAGGTTTTCATTTTCTGAGCCCCTGTATTCTGGTCTAAATAGCAGATCCAGCATGCTGGAATGTCTGTACCACAACCAGTGTGGTGCCAGTCTATTTGCAAAGCTGCCTTCAGAAGACATTTCAAGCACAGAAAGGACTGGCCTAGTAACAAAGACAAAGGCCTACCATGGAGAAGGAGCAAACAAAGCCTTCAAACCAGGCAAAACTCCAGTGGTTCTGGCCTGGTCAGAAACTCCTGTAGTGCGACAAAATGTTGGTTGCACGTCAGCACCAATCACTTAGCTCTATTGTGGTCCCATAAATCCCTGCTCCAACCAGTAATCTCTCTCCCAGGGCTAAAAGGCATAGTGCACAGTCAGCATGCTCACCTGCTTTCTCTATTGTTATGCTTGGTAGAATTCAATTTTGATTTTTTTGACTGCAAATATCAATGTTTGTTTATGCATTTAGAAAAATTTCATTGATTTAAAATTTTCATAGTTGTGCAAAATTTTGGGGTACAAGCCTATTCTATTTTTATCCATTTAACTGTTCACAGATATGGGAGAGGGCTTCAGACAATTATTTAATGACAGTAGATGCTGAGATTCAAAAAGTGAAAGCTTTATAAACCATTAACACACTAATTATCAATGGCACATCAAAACATACAAAGTAAATACTCACAAACCAACTAATCATGCCTACTTTTCTTCATTTACTAGTCCACGTGTAACAAGCCTGATTCAAAAAGCAAAATCACTGGATTTTGACTCTAATAAGTTCTCAAGCAGAACATTTCTTCATTTGCCTGTCAGTACATTTTGACTATCATCAGTGGAAATATCTTTTCATAGGTCTGTGTGAGCATGGCACATACAACTGTGGGTTGATATTTACTGCTAAAAATCTAATGCTGCTGAGTCTACCTATAGCTTGTGTGGCTTCCAAGGTCTTCAGTAAAAACCATTCTTAACACAGTATTTATGTCCTTGATATAGTATCATCTGGTATGCTGACATGGGGGGGCCAATGCTCTATCCAATCTGGCACCCATTTGCACAGACCAGATTGGATGTAGGGGAAAAAATAAACAGCCAAACCCTACAACAAACCTGGCAGGCTTCCCAGTTCTATACCAGAAATCTCTCTAAGTGCAGCTAGTTGATGCGCTTATGGTGTGAAGCAGGAGAACCCATGTGAGGTGACTTTCGAAAACGCTCTGTACTAGCCTAACTCTGTTCCTGTTGAAGTCAGTGGTATTATAAAAAAAAAAAAAGGGGGGGGGGAGGGGGGCTGTAGTGCTAGGCCAATGCTGAGCATTTTTGAAATCTCATCTTTTATGTTTTGACCTCCTTTCACATGAATGGATAGTCTTTGGTGGAAAAAAGCACTTTCCTCAGTAATATCCTGCCACTGTGACATCCTAGCTTAGTCATACAGCCGATTAAAGCTTTCCTTTTATTCATTTTAAGTTCATTGCTTGCAAATCAGTTAATTTTGTCTTCTTGTCTGTGAAAGGGCTAAGGGAGTTACTTAGCAGTCCAGCTCCAAGCCATTTATTGTTTTATATACCTCTATCAAATGGCCGCTTACTATGCCCCTTTCAGAAATAAAGGCCTGATCCTACAGTCACATGCACGCATGATGTGCTGACTTTACTCATGCTAGTAATGGCTCTGAAGCACAGGGACTGCTAGCATGAGTCAGGTTTATAAACTTGGTGATATTTGCAGGGTCAGGTCCTCAGCTATCTTAATCTTTTGGTGTCTTTCCTCCTAAGTTCCAAAGAGGCAGCAGTGTTAGTCTAGTTAAGTAAAACAAACAAGGAGTCCTGTGGTGCTTAAAGGCTAACAAATTTATTTATCGCATGAGCTTCTGCAGGAGAAAATCCCACTTTGTTTGAAAACTCATGCAATGAATAAATTTGTAAGTCTTTAAGTGCCACAGGACTCCTTGTTTGTTTTTCCTCCTAAGGAAGCTTTTCCTGCTGGGGCTCCCATTATTGAATGCACTTGGACTGGCAGAACACCCAGTCTATATTTGATCACCTGTGTGCGTCTGCCATTTAGCATCACTGGGGAAAGTGGAAAGGAAAGTGCAGTGACCCTGGACCATACGATGGGAGACCAAGGTTAGGTCCCTGCATGACTGTGGGTGAGGGGAGATTGCAGTGACACTGTAATAATGGGAATGCTTCCCCAGAGCAAGTAGACAGATGTGATCTGCCTGATAAAACAAGCAGCATGGCTGTGGCAGCACCAACAGTGGCTTAGACTAGCTCCTTAGACTAGCCCACGCCACTGTAGCCAGGCTATTTTTAGCACATCAGTCTACCCAACTTAAGGAAGCACCCTCCCAGATGCTGTGCAGAGATGCCCTTAGTCTCTCTGGACCTCAGTTCCCCCACCTATAATATGGGGATAGTAGTGTTGCACATCTCCCAGGCTGTAGTAAGGACTGAGAATGCAAAAGATCATGCAGCACTCAGATATGCTCGTAGTGGTGGCTAGATTAGAACCCACAGCTATAGTAAGTCAGTGCTGATCCTTCAAATGTTTCCAGTAAAGCAAGCTTGCGCTGATAATACGCACAAGGAAATACAGCATTTAACTTCCAAGTTGTTTGCATTGCAAGAAAAACACACTGTCATCAACTGAGCGCATGCTGTCACCATCACCTTTACTAGTAGTGGCTGCTCCATATTTTGTTGCAGCAAGTTGATGCAATGGATAATCTTTCCCTTTGGTGCCAGCAGGTGGCATTGCTTACTCTCTTACTGCTGTGATGTTCTTAGGAAGCAAGACCTCTCAGGCTAGCTAAAGCAGGGGCCTCAAATGCATTTGCTGTGGCAGGCCAGATTTGACTTAAATGTACTTCAGCTGTGGGCTGTACATACCATAAACTGAAATATTACAGCACTCTCATGGCTTCGCAGATGCAGAGTGCTGTGTATGCAAGACTGGAGAGAACGTGGTCTCACAGAGTGCAGGCTTAAATATTCAGTGCTCTTGCAGTGTTGTGAGATCTGACAGTTTTGGGGCATCGCAGAGCACTGGGTATGTGAGATCACCTAATCTCTCTGTTAGGGAGAGTATGGTCCCACACAGCACAGTGACAGGACAGATGGAAGAGGTTCAAGGACTGCATGTGGCCCATTTGACACTCCTGAGCTACAGGGTCTTCCCAACATCACCAGGACTGCAGCTATGTCCAGCTCTCACAGAGTACCTCAGACGCCATGCTGATGAGAGCAGTATAAGACCCTATATGCCAGGGGTCTCAAACTCAAATCACCTCGAGGGCCACATGAGGATTAGTACATTAGCCTGAGGGCTGCACCACTGAAACCTTTCCATACAATGGTATTGCAAATATCAGTAACGATTGTGTCACTGCGGGCCGCAGGAAATAGCGTTAGGGTGCCACATGCAGCCCGCGGGCCATGTGTTTGAGACCCCTGCTATATGCAATAGAGTAGAATAACACCTCTGGCAAACACAATCATAATGTAATGTTGGGCACCTGCATTGGTCTATTGGAGGATATTACATTAGTAAATTGATTACATTATTGGTTACATTATTGCACAGATTATTGCATTGGTCTACTGGAGGACAGGGGCATCGCTGGCTTGGGGAGGGACCCAGGGCATGGGCCCAGGCCCCGCCCCTGGCCTGCAGGCCCCGCTTCCCAGCCAGGGACAGGGCTGGAAGCCGCCAAGCCGCCGTGGGTGGCCAGGCCCCAGATCCTCAGCCAGGGATGGGGCCACCACGGCTGCTGGTGGCTGGGCCCCAGATCTCAGCCCGATTGGGCCAGAGACTGGGAGAGGGGTGGCCTCCTCAGATCCAGGGCACTGGCGCTGGGATTCGGGGCACGTGGCCCGGGTGCCCAGCGCCAGCGATGCCCCTGCTGGAGGATATGACTGCTATGATGGTGCAGTGGTATCCTCCACTGTGGGGTGATAGGGAGCTGCTAAAGGTGTCACAGACTTGAGCTGTCTTTGCAGTTAACCCTTTCACTGCTGTGTGATGTATTGAAGCTAATGTGCATGTAAGACTGTCCCTAGACACAAGAACAGACGTACTGGGCCAGACCAAGGGTCCAGCTAGTCCAGTGGACTGTCATTTGACAGTGGCCAATGCCAGATGCTTAATTAATGTCAGAGGGAATGGACAGAACAGGACAATCATCAAGGGTATGTCTATACTTAGAATTGAATTTGAATTGATGACAAGCAATTTGAATTCAATTAAGTGCATGGCCACACTTGCTTTTCTCAATTCGAACTGAGGAACTCCTTAATTTAAATTGATGAAAGCTGACTTTGAAGTGGTCAAACCTCGTTTGACTTCAAAGTCCTGGTCAATTCAAACCCTATAGATCTAGTGTGGCCATGTCAATTCAAACTCACTGTGAGTTTGAATTGATGTGGGTTGACTTTCCTCCCAGAGTACATGGCACCCTGGAAGTAAGACAAGCCCTCCAGCACCTGGGGCCAGCAGCCCCAAAGGTGCCTCCATCACCTCCTAGCCAGATCGGGCTGGGGGGCAATAGGGACAGGGAGCCCTGCAGATGGCTCCAGCTCCGCTTGCCAGCTGGGGAAGGGATCCACACGGGGCTGGAGCTGCACTTCCTGGGCTGGGGAAGGAACCCCCACCCATGGCTCCAGCCCTGCTGGCCACACAGGTTCATGAACCCCGCACAGCTGCAGCTATGCTCCCCAGTGCAGAGACAGGAACCCCATGCCAGGCTGGAGCCTTGTTGGCCATGCGCAGGGACAGGACCCCTGCGCGCAGTTCCAGCTCCTCATGCCACACACGGGGATGGGACCGCTGCATGCGGTTCCAGCTGTGTGCAGACATCTGGTCCCCGCAAGTGGCAGGTGGAGCTGGAGCCTCGTGCAGGGGTCCCGTCCTTGTGCGCAGCCAGCGTCACCCCAGCCCAGCATGGGGATCCCATCCCCGCAGTAGGTGGAGGTGGAGCTGGAGCTGCACACGGGGATCCCATCCCTGCACATGGCCAGTGGAGCTCCATCCATGTGTGGGGATCCCTTCCCCATGCATGGCCAGTGGGGCTCTATCCGTGCGTGGGGGTCCCTGTCCCCAGCCTGGGGAGTGCGGTTCCAGCCCAGCAGAGGGATTCCTTCCCTGTGCAGGAGCAGCCCTGCTGGAGTGGGCAGGGGGACTCCCTTCTCCCCTTGCCTTGCCAGGGGAAAACTTCCCATGCCAGGCTCTAGCCTTCTGAGGCTGGCATGGGGAAAAGCATCCCTTGCCCAGCTCTAGCCATACCGCAGCTAGAGCTGGGCAGGGGATGCTTTTCCCTGTGCCAGGCTCAGAGTGCTGGAGCCTGGCAAGGGATTGGGTGGTGTCATGGCCCTTTTGGGGGGCCATGTTGCCACACTTCCCATGGTGCCCCTCCTCCAATTCAAATTAGCAAGTCTAGTCCATGGACATGCTGGTTCAAATTGAAGTTTTGAGTGTGGCCATGTCAATTCAAATGGACTGAATTTGAACTAATCATTATTAGTTTGAATTGACTTGTTTGAATTCAGTCAATTCAAATTAACACTCTAAGTATAGACATAGCCTAAGTGATCCATCCCATCATCTACTCTCAGCTGCTGGTATTAAGGGCATTTTGAGTCACTCAGAACATGGGTTGTGTTCTTGACCACGTTGGGTAATAGCCCTTGCTGGACCTATCCTCTGTGAACTCATTTAATTCTTTTATAAACTCCTTTATAGTTTTGGACTTCCTAATATCCCTTGACAACAATTTCCACAGATTGTTTGTGCATTGTATGATGAAATACTTGCTTTCATTTGTTTTAATTTCAGTGGGTGACTCCTGATTCTTGTGTTATATGAAGGAATAAATAACATTTCCTTATTGACTTTCTCCACACCAGTGATGATTTTATAGGCCTCTAACATAGTCCCCCTTAGCTGTCTCTTTTCCAAGCTGAAAAGTCCCAGTTTCAGGAGTTAAAAGTACAATTTGGTCAGCCCTGGAACCCTCCAGCACAGGTGAACCCCCCCAATAGCCATCCCCAGAACCCACCTGCCGCCCCAGTACCCACCCCTAAACAGACATGCACACACACAGTATCCCCAGCGTACACACAGACTCAGACACCCCCAGGTGCATACACGGGCATGCATGCACATGCGCACACACACACACACACAGCCACCCCCAGGCATGCACGTGTGCGTGTGCATGCGCGCGCGCACACACACACACACAACCCCCAGCACCCCCCCCCCCCAAGCCCTTACCTCAGCTGTTTGCAGGCTGCCTCACCAGCCACAAGCTGCTCCACCCTGCAGGGGGTAGATTCACCCCCCCCCTCGCAGCAGCTCTCTGCTAGCTTGGCTTAAGGTGGAGCAGGGCTTAAGGTGGAGCCACTGGAATGCTGTGTTCCAGCTGCTCGTGCTATTTTTAGCTGGGCCCTGGAACGCAGTGTTCTGGTGCATTCCTCTATTTTAGGGCCGCAGAATGCTGCCAGCCTAAAAATAGGGGGCA
Source organism: Podocnemis expansa (assembly GCA_007922195.1). Classification (NCBI taxonomy): domain Eukaryota; kingdom Metazoa; phylum Chordata; order Testudines; family Podocnemididae; genus Podocnemis; species Podocnemis expansa. Next base: position 12,525,597 of record ML681995.1, on the reverse strand, counting down.
CCCAGCACGGTGTTCCGGTGCATTCTCCCTTGCTTTAACCCATGCCCAGTCTTATTAATCTCTCCTCATAAGGAAGGACTTCAACACCATGAAACATTTTTGTTGCCCTTCTCTGAAAATTTTTCAGTTCTAATGGATCTTTTTTGAGATGGGGCAAGCAGAAACACATGCAGTATTCAAGGTGTGGGCATACCACAGATTCGTACAGTGGCAATATGATATTTTCTGTCCCATTATCTATTCCTTTCTGCATGATTCCTAACATTCGGTTAGCTTTTTTGACTGTTGCTGCACTTTGAATGATGGTTTTCATAGAACTCTTCACAATGAAGCTAAGAGCTCTTTCTTGAGTGGTAACAGCTAATTTAGAGCCCATCTTTTTGTATGTACAGTTGAGATTATGTTTTCCAAAGTTCATTATAGGCACTCTGCATTTATGAACTGTGAATTTAATCTGCCATTTTGTTGCCCAGTCACCCAGTCCTGTGAGATTCCCTTGGTAAGTCTTCACAGTCCAATTTGGAATTAACTATCTAAAGTAATTTTGTATCTTCCACAACTTTTGTCACTTCATTGTTTACCCCTTTTTCTAGATCATTTAGGAATATGTGGAACAGCACTGATCTTGGTACATACCTCAGTGGGGCACCATTAGTTATCTTTGTCCATTCTGAAAACCAACTATTTATTCCTACTCTTTGTTTCTTGTCTTATAACTACTTACTGATCCAGGGGAGGACCTTGCCTCTTGTACCATGGCAGCATACTTCTCTTAAGAGCCTTTGGTGAGGGACCTTGTCAAAGGCTGTCTGAAAGTCCTAGTACACTGTATGCCTTGGATCACCCTTGTCCACATGTTTGTTGACCCCCCCTCAAAGAATTCTGGTAGATTGGTGAGGCATGATTTCCCTTTATGTGTCAGATAATTCTGTTCTTACGATAGTTTCCACCAGTTTCCTTGGTACTGAAGCTAGGCTTACTAACCTCCCTTCTGGAGCCTTATTAAAAAATTCGTGTTACATGAACTATCTTCCAGTTATCTAGTACATCAACTGAATTATGTGACAGACTACAAAGCACACGTAGTAGTTCTGCAATTTTGTATCTTAGTTTCTTCAGAAATCTTGGCAGAATACCATCTGGTTCTCCTTCGAGTGATGCTCACATCTACTCCAAATAGGTGTGCGCATGCCTTGTGCACAGCTGTTGGCAGACTTTTTTCCCCTAGCAACCCCTGCGGTCAGACAGAGCCCCCTGGAGTTGCACGCGCATGGCGCTGTCTATAAGGGCTCGCCAACCGCGCCCCTATCAGTTCCTTCTTACCGCCACAGCAGCTAGTCAGTTCTGCAGTCTCTCTGTCCTGAGAGACCTTTCCCTAGTTCTTTGCCCTGGGCTAAGGCCTTTTGTTCTTGTAGTTAGTTTAAATAGCTGTTAGAGTTAAGTACTTGTTAGAATTTCCCTTAGGCATAGTTGCTCTCTTTGTTCCCCGCTTCGGGGGCATGCCTGGCTTCCCAGGCTTTAAATCATGTGATTCGTGTAAGAAACCGATGCCCAAGAGCGATCTGCACTCTACTTGTTTAAAGTGCTTGGGCGAGGCTCACCAAAAGGTAAAGTGCAAGCTCTATAAGAGCTTTTCGCTGCGGACTTTGAAAGACCATTCTCAGAGGCTTAAGATTTTCCTCATGGAGGAAGCCCTGAGACCACCCTCAATGGCCTCAGATCCATCAGTGAGTGTGGTGTCAACAAAAAGTGCCCCCGCACCGAGCACAGATACGGCACAGGAAGACACCTGGTGCTGTAAGCCCTCGCCCACAAGATCGGCACCGTGGCACCGTTCTCAATCTCCAGTGCCTAGGAAAAAGCACAGGAGTGATAGAGGGCACTCTCCTCTCAAGTCCCAGACGAGTGGTGCAGGAGAGGTGAGACCCATGCAGGACCACCAGACTGCGCCATCAGCACCACCTCATTCGGAAGCCTGCCTGAGAGAAATGATGGCACCGAGTCCGGCATGGGGACCTTCTCCTTCTGGTGACTTGGGGGATGAGGTGGAAATCATCAGGTCCACTTCAATGCCAAAAACCTTCGAGGCAGCACATGAACTGATTGAGAGCGCCGAGATGAGCGCAGTTCCTGGGGTGGACACTTCTCCGGTGCCGAGACCTGCGTTATCTACGGGGAAGCCTACTCTGCTCCCCCACTCCCTGCGCTGTCCCTCACTGGTACCGAGATCCATGGCACCACCTTTGTCACCGAGATTAGCATCCCCCTCTGCATACCCCTGCAGGCCTCCTATCTCCTGGGCTCACAGAACTACCTTGCAGACTCACTGAGTTGTTCTATTAGCCCACACGAATGGTCTATAAAGCAGGACATCTTACTTACCATCTTCCAAAGGTGGGGTACTCCCCATCTAGATCTCTTCGTGACCAGCCTGAACACCAAATGCAAAAAGTTCTGCTCCTTTCAAGGGCTGGACGAGGCCTCGATCGGGGATGCGTTCCAGATGTCATGAAGCAGTCAACTTCTGTACACCTTCCTGCCCTTTCCCCTCATGGGGAGGGTCCTGGCAAAAGTAAAGAGAGACAGATCATCAGAAATTCTAATTGCTCCAGCCTGGCCATGACAGCACTGGTTTTCTGCTCTACTAGGTCTCCTAGTGGAGGCTCCCATACCATTCCTGCTAACTCCAGTCCTGCTGACCCAGAACCAGGGCCTTCTGAGATACCCAGATCTACAGTTGCTCCATTTTGCTGCATGGAAGCTTCATGGCTGAACACGCATGAGCTTCAATGCTCCCAATCGGTTAGAGAGATACTGTTGGAGAGCAGGAAACCATCTACCAGATCGACCTACTTGGCTAAATGGAGGCGTTTCTCCTATTGGTGTGCCCAGAACTCTTACTCGCCAGTTTCTTGGACCATTCCAATCGTTTTGGACTATCTGCTGCATTTGAAACATCAGGGCCTATCTGTTTCATTGCTCAAGGTTCATCTGGCTGCACTCTCTGCCTGTCATGAGCACGTCGAGGGCCATCCTATTTTTTCTCCCCCCTCGTAAGCTGTTTTCTTAAAGGTTTGATTAGGAAATTCCCCCCAGTGGTGAACCAGTCCCACAATGGGACATTAATTTGGTCCTTACTGCCCTAACTTGTTTCCCGTTTGAGCCACTTGTTACTTGTTCTGAACTGTACCTGTTGTGGAAGGTGGCTTTTTTAGTCGCCATCACCTCTGTAAGAAGGGTCTCTGAACTGCGTGCCCTCACTATAGACCCACCTTATTTGGTCTTCTTCAAAGACAAGGTCTGGCTTCGGCCACATCCGGCCTTCTTGCCAAACGTGGTTTCACATTTCCATGCAAACCAGGATATTTTTCTTCCTGTTTTCTACCCCAAGCCTCACTCGTTGGCTCGTCAAAGGACCTAGCACTCTCTGGATGTCTGTAGGGCCCTGGTGTTCTACTTGGAAAGAACCAAACCTTTCAGAAAATCTCAGCAACTATTTGTTGCAGTAGCTAATAGGATGAGAGGTCAACCTGTCTCCTCACAGACAATCTCCTCATGGATCACTTTGTGTATTAAAATTTGCTACGCCCTTGCTCGTAGACACTGTCCAGATGTTTCAGCTCACTTGCCAAGAGCGTACGCTGTGTCTGTGGCCTTCAACGCTAGAGTTCCACTTGCAGATATCTGTAAGGCAGTGACGTGGTCCTCCATCCACACTTTCTTGGTCCATTATGCAATCACCCAACAGCTGATAGAGGATGCCTCTGTGGGCAGGGCGGTGGTAGATACAGCTTCGCTTTAGTGTCCAACCCCACCTCTGGTAAGTGCTTGGGAATCACCTATTTGGAGTTGACGTGAGTATCACTCGAAGGAGAAAGACAAGTTACCTACCTTTTCTGTAACTGTTGTTCTTTGGGATGGGTGCTCATATCTACTCCAAAACCTGCCCACCTCCCCTCTGTCGGTTCGTTAAGAAGGAACTGATGGGGGCATGGTCGTCGATCCCTTATACACAGCGCCATGCACTTGCGACTCCAGGGGACTCTGTCTGACTGCAGGGGTTGCTAGGGGAAAAATATCTGCCAGCAGCTGTGCATGAGGCGCAGGAGTAGACGTGAGCACACATCTCAAAGAACAACAGTTACAGAAAAAGTAGGTAACCATCTTTCTGGTGACTTATCACTCTTTCAAGAATGGCTCAGGTATGGGCATCTTCCTCACATCCTTTGCAATGAAGACTGATGCAAAGCATCCATTTAGCTTCTCCACAATGGCTTTAGCTTCTCTGTGTGCTCCTTTAGCACCTTGATTGTCCAGTGGCCTGCCTCTGATGTACTTACAATTTTTTTTGCTGTTTAGTTTTTTTATATGTTTACTATTTGCTCGCAGGGGTTAAAGTTTAGTTTGGGGGGCCCCAGAATGCTCCCATGCTGGTGGGCCTCCTTCCCATGCTAGTAGGCCCCCCTGCTGCACCAGTGGGCCCCCCTGGACCCTCTGTGCCAGCACCCCACCCCCTTCCCCAGAATGAGCCAGCCACCCCAACACTCACTGGCGGCATGGCTGGGGAGGTGGGGGCAGTAGACCTGAAGTCCCAGTGGCACTGTGTCTGGGGCCGATGCTGCAGGCCCCAGGTTGGGGGTGAGGAGTGGAAGGGGGGGGTTTGGGGGCTGAGCTTGAGCCTCCTGTAATGCGCCTAGCCCCTGCCCTCTGCCACCGCTCCTGCCCACCAGAACATGGCAGAACGTTGCTCCAGGGCCTTCTATTTTTAGAGGCCCAGCCTTCAGGCCCCTAAAATAGAACGTGGACTTGGAACGCGGCATTCTGGGGCCTGCTATGTTTCAGTGGTGGGCCCCGGAACACAGCATTCCGGCTCCACATTCTATTTTTAGTGGCCCTGGAATGCTGAGCCCTAAAAATAGTAGGCCCCGGAACGGCGTTCTGGTGCATTCCCCCTTCCTTAAACCCCTGGTTGCTCATCAAAGTCTTTTTTGGCCTGCTGAATTGTACTTTTACACTTGAGATGGAGTGATAGGAGAGATTTCTTTAAAAGACATTGAAAGCTTTTAGTGTTGGCACCTCAAATGCATTTAAATTATCTTGTTCAGCTAGAATTAGTGTGTCCAGAATCTGAACTTGGCATGCTATATGCAATTGCCTTTCACTACTTATCATAGATATTACATTTTTTTATTGATCAATAGCAAAAGTAAATAGCACAAAGGTAAACCACAAATAAATATTTACAACCTTTTTGACTGAAGTGGTCAAACCACAAATTGTGCATAACTAATACAGTTCAGAGCATTCTCAGTGAGACAGAAGGGAAAAGTTTTCTCTAATAGCACTGCTCCTGTGGGGACCATCTGATATACTTATATCGCGCTCATTATCATGCAGTCTGAGCTATGGAGTTTTGCCTCCATTTTACTGGTCTGACTGGTCTCAGGTCATGGAGGAATTCTGTGACTAAGCCAGGAAAACATGTTATTTTTCAGGGACTGGGTCTCTTCAGATTAGCTAATGTGATCCAGAGTTTTTTGCATGTTGCCTCTTGAAAGGAGAGGTGTAGCCAGCACTGATTTTTTTGACTGGGCCTCTGGTTGACACAGGCAGGCACAAAACTTGTGTCACAAGTGAAACAAAGGCTAAAATATAGGTTGAATCATTTATAATTTGATTGGGTGGGTCTGTTTTCAAGGTGGGTGTGCCATGATCCACTCAGGCACACCCATAGCTATACCACAGATTGAGAGGACCCAATGGATAAAAGGCTACTTTTCAATAAGGATGAGCAGTTAACTAACACTCAGCTCAGGCACAGTAGAGGTGAAGCTAATGAGGGCAGACCAGTTCATCACAGAAAGATTAATCTAGTAGTAAGGACTGTTACGTGTTCCTGTGATTCTCTCTCAGTTATCAGGTTTGGCTATAGGTTTAGTCGCTGTACATGCTGCTAGAACAATTCTCTCTCTTATTTGTGGGTATCTGCTGAGGTTTGGTTAAGGTCAAGTTCTGAGAACAATTGCAAAGATCCCTACATCTTAGGATCTCTTTCCTTCTGTCTCCAGACAGTGCCTGCAGAACAGCTCATATGATGGGCTATAAAAATGAATGGAATTTGTGTACTCACCTAGCTTGGTTATGAGAACTTTGCCAAGAGCATGCTGAACTCACCAGACGCCTCCTCATCTTGCTTTTCCTTCAGGGCTTAGTTTCCCCACATGCTCCGGTCCGAATTCTCTCTGTTGCTAAAGGTGACATTCTGCTCCTATGTTACTGGTAGAAGCTACACGAGGAGATTTTAGGAAACATGTTTAGTGTGGACCTAGCTGCCCCTAGGTTCTCACTGACTTCACGGAACACAGAGCTAAGTCAATGCTGAGTGTTTCTGAAAAGACCTCCCCCTTACAGGCCCTTAGCAGGGATAGAAGCTTTACCTGCAGACCCCAAAGTTCATGGATCGCACCTAAATTCATGATACAAAGCTCCGAGCAAGGGGATATTTTTTTCTGAAGTGCTAGCATCTCCAAGACAAAACCTCCCTAGTGGGAGGCTGGGACATTGACAGAGCCTAGGGAAAGAGTGCTGGCTGCTTCTGGAACAAGCACAGTTGTCCTTGGCAGCCTCTCACTTAAAGTATTGAAGAAACGTAGCACTACCTAATTTATAAAATCTGACAAGATTGCAATCCAGGCTTGTTTGGCTGCAGGTGAAATATAATTTCACAATCATGTAATGCCCACAGCCATCTTGACAAAAGAAATATGTTGTTGAAGCATAAACTGCCTTCGATTTAGGCCTAAAACTCATTAAATTTGCAGTAGCAAAATGGGCGTTGAACTTCTCTAATTGCTTTTGATGAAAGAAGACAAAAAGCCAAATTTAGCTATTTGGGATAGACACTATATTTGCAAGATCAAGATTATGGGGGCCATTCAGCATAACAACATATTGGGAACAAATTAACCTGTAGCTACAGTGACAGTCACTCCTGCTTTCTGTGCCCATGTACGGTATCCTAGGTCAGTGGTCTTCAAATCTTTTTTCTCCGGACCCAATTGAAAAAAATCATTTATGCCTCTAACTCAACAATTACATCTTTCAGCAATGCATTCCAGTCTTTTGGCAGCAGCACTAGGGGGTGCTGTGACCCAATGCCTGAGGGTCTGTGATCCGGTGCTGGGTCCTGACCATAAGTTTGAAAACCACTTTTCTAGATGATCCTATCCAAAGGCTGACTCTATTTGCAAGATAGCAAAACTATTGAAAAGTTGAGCAATTAATATGTTCTTAGACCAAAAGGCATTTCCCCTATGTTAGGAAATGAAATGAGGATGCTTTGGGTGTCTCGGCTTCTCTTGATGCAAGGATGTGTAATGAACGATATGCATTAAACCAGCATATTACGTGCTTGTGAATACAGCCATGGCTTGGCATACTTGTCATTCTCCAGTCAGAACGGAGCACACAGTAATGATGGGGGCTGGCGTGCTGCAGTAACTTGAACATGAGGAAAAATAAAAATCAGGCCTCAGAGAATTAGTCTACCATGGAAATGAAGCTCACATGCTCACAATTAACGGAGTCTGGCCATTAGCTGATGCCAGTGATATTCTTTATCTAGTGAAGAATAAATGAATAGTGTGACACAAGTTGAAAGGTGTATAGCATGGGGGTGACGGTCCATGGCCCAGCACATCCTTGGGCTGTGCTGCTGTTGTCCCAGCCAGAAGGCAACCCTTTAAGAGGCTGGGATCGGAGGTGGCCTTAGGCTATCAGGGGTACTAGACACAGGCCCATTGAGGGTCCCCTATAGGCAGGGCCCTAACTATGGTGGGGCGAGCAGGGCTTTGCTCCAGGTGTGCTGGAGCAGCTTCATTGAGCTGCTTGATTAAAGGGTGAGTTCTACGCTGCTAGCTTCAGCCGCTGACCATTTTAAGGGGCATGTTCTGAGTGGAATGCACCCTGGGCGCTGTAAACAGTAGTTACAGCTCTGCCTATAGGCTCCCCGCTGCTGGTCTGGCTGCTGGCCTGGCTCACCCCCGACTCCCCACCGGTGCCCTGGCTTCCCCCATGGCACTGACTTCCCATGGCCAGCCCCTTTCCCATGGCCCTGGTTCCCCACTGGGGGGGCCTGACTCTGCCCACTACCCAGCTACCCACCAGGGGGACCCCCCACGACTGGTCCCCCCTGGTGTCCTACCACCAGCTCTACCCCGCCGTGCCCCTGTGCCTGCCCCTGCCCGACCCCCCATGTTAGTCTGGTCTGGGCATCTGGCTTTTGCAGCCCCAAGCACATATTTGTTTGCTTAGATTTCTCCACCAAACAAAATCCATCCGGCACATGGAGTGCCCCTAACGTATATTTATAAATACAGTAAAGAAGAGCACAGGCAGCTGGGGTCAAGGTTAGAGGCAGAACAACATAGTCACCTGGCAGAACAACACAGTCACAAACAATTTCTCAGCATCAGAGCTAGGATTTAATTTCAATAAAGAAAAAAATTTACACACCAGTTCAGGACTTGAAATTGTATTTAATACTGTACTGGAGACTTTGTGCTAACTTTACACTACAGATGAACAACACAGTTTTGCATCCTGTCTGGTAGCCTTACTTACACGATTACTATTGTTCCTGCCTGAGTTTCCACAAAGGTTTATGCCCAGTGTCTAGCTGCAGCAGGGCTATCAGGTTTCTTCTTTTGTGACCTGCTGTGCTTCACTAGCTGTCACACATCGATGCTGCTACTGCTGTTTATATCAGAGTAACTAAGTCATTTTCACCTTGTAGTGTCACCACTTCTCTGCAATAGCTGCAATTTGCGCCTTACCATAGCACAGAACAGTTGTTCCTAAACTATGGCCTGCTGCTCCTCTCCTGCTGGCTGCAAAAGGTAGCCACTGCCTAATGACGCAGGCAGAGCACGTTGCCGCAGGGCTACAAGACCAGTGCAGGCTCCTTACTGCAGCCAAGGGGATGGAAGATCAGAACACCCTTTCCCCTGGCTGTAGCAGGGAGCAATGCAAATTGCAGGGTCTCTAGGTGCTGGGGTACCCGCTGGAGCCCGAGGGAAGGGAGCACAGATCTCCCACAATGGTGTAATGAGGAGGCAAGGTTCCTGGGTACTGGCCTGTGACTGCGTGTTGGGCCAGCCCTTCATGAGGCACAGGGAACACAGAGGGTGCTGGCTGGCCCCTCCTGCAACCCCTCGTGTCATGAAAGCATGCCCCAAAGGGTGAGACCATGCCTGTCTAAGCGGGCAGCAGGCTGGGGGGTTGGAAAGGGAGAGGTAGGTGCTGTGTGGTGGGTAAGTCCAGAGAGGGGTGCATGGTGGAGTCAAGCCTGCATTTGTGCCCCCCCCCCCAGTAGCTGGGAGTTGTAGCAACAGGATCACTTCTGCCTTGTGTGTGTGTGTGTGGGGGGTGTGCAAAAGCAGACCTGACTCCCAGCTGCTGGAGACCCATGATATACCACTGATTTCCTGTCTCTCTGGTGTCAGAAGGGAGCCACTGCCTAGGGACCCAGGTGGAGCACACAGGGCTACAGAACGTGGGTGGTTTTCTGCTGAAGCCAGGGGATCAGCTCAACTAGGAGGCAGCCTCCTTACTAAACTCCTTCCATCTGGCTGCAGATGGGTGGGCAGGGCTTGCTGGCAGAGACTGGTTTCCATCCAGGCGTACAGAAATGGTACCTGTGGCTCTCAGGCCAGAAAGTTGGTGAACCACTGCCACAGAGCCATAAAGTTAAAAGGGACTGCAAGGGTTATCTAGTCTATCCCCTGCCAAGATGCAGACATTGTCGTGACTGAACCGTTCCAAGATAAATGGCTCTCCAGCCTTCTTTGTATCTCTGGTGGTACACGGTCTTGTGCGGCAAAGCCTTCTTCAGTAGTGATATCAGTCTCAGTCAAAGCAACAGAGGTGGCCTTGGGCAGCCTGCCTCAGGCATGGAATGTTTACAGCAGTTTGTAATTTTAATTCTGTGTACTTAGATCTTGCATAAGCTGGAAATGTAAAACTTGCCATGTAGTTCCAGTGCAGGAGACTGCAGCCAATTCATGCTGAAAGGTAGCTGCCACACTGAGGGGCTCATGACTCAAAGCATGAACCTCCCAGGAGACTGTCAAAAGCAGGGCAGACACCCCAAAATAGTGGTGTGGTCTAGCACTCCATTTCACCATCAGTAACGAATGTGAACTCCTGGATCATTGTAATTGTCTGAGCATGGGGGTCACAGACAGTCCTATCAGACTCTCCAGTCTATCTTGCCACCCTTGCAAACTGGACCTAGTGATAATAAATGGTCTCTTACACCAAAAAAGAAAATATTTATGTTGCTGCCAGTCCCAAGAGACTAATCACATGTCCCAAGTCTAATTGTACCTTAGATCTTATACCAAGGGCAACACCTGTAGCCAATCCTGTAATAAACTAACTAAGAGTTCATTATGTAGGAAAAAAATGAGTGTTGTTCACCAGTTAAAGCAAGCTAGCATATATACACAAATGAGTTGTCACCTGTGCTTCAACAGACAACAGTGCTGTAGTTATCTGTCAGCACTGAATGGTTTTTTAGGGCTTAACCCAGGTTGCCGCTGGGAATCGCGTTTTTAGTTTCTTAGCTCTAGCCTGTGTGTGATTCCAGACAGCAAAGAGATGGAAAAATCTTTTATGTTAGTAATTTTTATTTCCTTTTTGCAGTCTTCAACCTGATGGGATGCGGCCTTCTGAGTGTACTTCCCTAGGGGTGGATGGGGCACTCAACAAAGCTTTTGTCCTACAATGGACCCACCTAATTTTTGATCAGCTTCCTGGAAATGTGGGAGAGCCACATTTCCTGTCTGAGTTCAGACGTTCAGAGCAGATATTTTTATGACTATAAAGCAAACATATTTTACTGGGAGCGTGGGATACAGACATTACAGGTAAGGTGAATGCTTGCAGCAACTTACAAACATTTCACAGTCTAATCACTGAATACTTTTGTATAAGACTGATAGCTAGTATGAACAAAACTAACACAGATGTGAGCTGCTTTGGGCTCCAGCTATGCTTTTAACAGATGTCTTCAGGCATAAGCTTTTGTGGGCTCCAACCCACACCGTCAGATGTATCTGAAGACATGGGTTGGAGCTCACAAAATCTCATGCCTGAAGAAATCCGTTAGTCTTTAAGGTGCCATAGGATTCTCGTTGTTTTTGCTGTACACAGACTAACATGGCTGCCTCTCTGGAAAGCTACAATTCTTAGCTAACACCTAAAGCTTCAGCCAGAGCTGGCAGTTAGTTTACCTATGCCACAGTATCATTGCCAGTTTTTATTGCAGAAGATCAAGGCTTAGTTTTTCCAAGTTGCCTAAGACAGTGTTTCTCAACCTTTTTGATACCAAGGATCGGTTTTCTATACTGCATCGGGACGATCTCAGGCTTCAGAAGTAGGAAGTTCAGGAAGCCATGTGCCAAGCCATTGGCAGAGAAAGCTCTGCAGGTAGCTATGCAGAGCTTGGGTGGGCCTGCTTTCAAAGTGGGAGGGCCCTGGCCCACCCAGGCCCACTTGTAGTTATGCTCCTGCCTATACTATGTCAGGGGGATCTCAGGGATTGCTGCCAGTCCATGGAGCAATCATAGAGAAAGATTAGCCTAAGGGATTTGAATGCTCATTTCCCATTCATCTATGCTTCCAATCTGGCTAGCCTGACTCAGGCAGCAACACTCAGTAGGTAGTCAAAGTGGTAGCAGACCTAATATCATTTCACCTAGCTTGTTTTTCCTCCACACCACTTCATTAGATCCTATTAATTGTCCAGGGAAACAACTGATCTTCCCTCTTACAGTGTTCATTGGAGAGCTATTTCAGAGCTCAGTGCTGCCCTAGAAAGACATGGAGGCTATGCTAATGCTTGCCAAATGTTCCTGGTGTGTGTGGGGAGGTTTTGAGTGGGGGGAATGCATAAAAAGAACCTCCTCTTCTTTCCCTCTGAACACACAGGCTTTTGCAGTGCTGAAGCTTGACGCAATGTTGCTTGTTCTCCAGGGCATCACCTCACTCTGGAAGCTGCAGTGATTACTGAGCACAAAGTCCCTAGGGAGGGAATGGTGCCAGCCGCAAGCACTTGCCTGTCTCTCTCTATGTGGAGAGTGGCTGTAACCTGGATTCATCTATGCCCGTTAAGCTTTAAATTAACAGGATGCAGCAGGCAGGTGCTCTGCTGAACAGCCTGGGACTCAAGCACATGCTAAAGTGAACAGGAAAAAGACAGCCACAGCTGGCCTGCACTCATTCCGTTCCCTGCTTGCAGACTGAGTACGGCCCATCCCAGGACAGCCCAGACCACACGCCTGCCAGGGACTGTGCCACAAACACAAAGTTTATCGGTGTATAATTGGGGCAGCCAGGGGCTCCCAAAATCCTTCAACAATGCCGCGCTGGTGCGTCAGGTGTGGCCCTGAAAGCAGCCCTTTCAAAAGGGCAGAGGAAGTGAGCAAGGCTGGAGCCAACAGATTTGAACCAAAATACACAGCTGAGCTCCAAGAGCACATGTGCAGTGCTTTGAGGAGGGGAGGGCCTGTGACAGGTCCACTCAGCCACAGGTTTAGCTCTATTGACTGTTTACTCTGGGAGCCAGCAAAGCACTTAAGTGCACACTTAACTTTAAGGGTTTGAGGAGTCTCACTGTTTCCAATGTGCCTAGCTACCAGGTAAACACGCCATCCACAGTAAGGGATCATGCACATAGCATGACAAATAGCCAGAAGGGAAAAATGGGGGAGTGGCACATGATATCTTAGGATAACTATGAACACCTTAAGGTAGTCCTACAATTTGTCAGCAGTTATGCCAGCATGGTTAACAGTGTGACAAGAAATACCACTATGAACAATTGGAGTGGGTTGAAATTCACAGTTCTTCGAGCGCTGCTCAGATACATTCAGTGTTAGGTATCTACGTGCTGCAGTGCACAATTGGTCGGAAGCTTTTTGCCCTAGCCTGTCAGAGCATGATAGGTGTCTGGCGCCCCCCTCTGGCCACTCCCATGGCTATATATGCCCCTGACCCTGACTGTCCCCAGTTCCCTTTTCCATCCTCAGCGATGGTTTTGGAACAGCCCATCCTTGTGAACGCAAGTGCCTCTGCACCCTAGCATGCATGACACTGCCAGATCCCAGTGGGAATACCCCACTTCTATTCCGCCAGTGTCAGACATAGAAGCTCACAAGTACCATGTCCCACCAGAAGATTTTTCCTTCCTCACCCGTCACCCAGGGCCGAGTCCATGGGTGACTGAAGCTGCTGTAGGGGGTGGAGTACACTCCCTTCCACTCCTGGATCCCAGGCCAAGATCCAGAGGGGCTAGACAGATGGCAATCCTGGGTAGGAAGATGTACTCAACCGCGGCCTTCCAGCTGTGTACAGCTAACCACCAAGCGCTGGTGGCTAGATACATTGCAGATATCTTGGACTCCTTAAAGTGATTTACAGGCTTCCTTCCCCAGGATCAGAGGGAAGATTTTGAGTCCTTCCTCGAGGAAGGCTCACTGGCATCCTATGATTCACTCCTAGCTGCATTGGAAGCCTCAGACACAGCAAGCTGAGGAGTAGCCACGGCTGTTTTTATGAGGCACATGGCATGGCTCCAGGAGGCAGGCCTACATCAAACCACCCAACAGGCCATCCAGGACCTTCTCTTTGAGGAACAGTCCTTATTTGTGGAAGACTCAGACCTCCTCTTAAGTGGTGCCAGATTTCCCAGGTCAGACCTCTGATTTCTGGGTATGCTCCCTTCTCAAATGCCTACTTGCCCTCACCATCATAGAGAGCACCAGTCATCTCAATTGGATAGAGTATGAGATGAGCCTCTTGGGGACCCTGAACTCTTGTTTCCACAGGGCTCCCCTCCTTAAACTACCAGACCCACCTGAGATAACCGCTCTCTCCTGTGGAAATGTGCTGGAAATTAGCAGAGGGGTCCACAACACATAAAGGAATGGATAAACACTGTCTCTGGTTGTTTCCTCATCCCTATATTACAGCTAGATGTCCAAGCAGGGACCTTTATATCTCTATGGTTATGGGGAGTCTCCATGAGACTCACCAGTCCCACAGCTGACCCCACAACTACTCTAGCCCCCATGGGCACATTGCTCCCTCCACCTCCTGGTTTCTATTATGCCTTCTAGCCCGCCCAAGGGTGTATAGGGGTCAACCTTTCAAGACTTCCCCTTTTTACCATCTTCCTTCTTTTCTCACAATCTAGCACTTCCTGCCTTCGGGAATCTCAGAACTGATTCTCTTCAATCAGAACTCAACACTTGCCACAGCTTAGCTTGGCATGTCTCGAGGAGGCATGATTAAGAATAGAGGCCAAGCTGAGGGCCAGTCCCACAGGGCTTGATCACATGAGCAAGAGGGCCCTCATAGCGTCCTGTAATTTTAGGGTGAGACCCTAAAACCACTTACTTAGAGATTTCCCTAACTCTCGGGAAACAACACTCTTGCCACCATGATTCAGATAGTCCTTAACTCACAGATCCACATGGCCACTGTCCACAGTGTTATTAGGTGAGAACCATGTTTTGTTTCTTGGCGCGGGGCATGCGATATCCGCCCCCCCCACACCTTCTCCTTCCTCCCGTCTCTGGCCCACAACCAGCTCAAGCTAGCGAGGAACAGGGACTGGATTTGGTCATTGACCATTGGGCATCCCAGAGCCATGCCATTCTCCATGCTGGGAACCTCCTCACTCCTCTCTTCCAGCAGGGTCTACTTATGGGCACCTCAGGGTTTCTCTTTTCTGTCTCCATGCAACTAGGTACCATTATGGCTCTCCAATTTTCTATAAGACACCCTCTGGATGAGCACAGCCGTTCCCTTGGACCTCCAGAAGGATTTTTATCCCCAGGGTTCCCTCAGTCAAAAGGCAAACACCAGTGACTTTCTAGCCTGTTTACCTGGACCCATGTCAAGGGGGGCTTGTGGGGAACAGTGCTCCCCTTGACTAGAAACGGAAGGACATCTCTGCTCTTTTACGTTGCCATGGGTAGAGCCCTTCTGGTCTGGTTCAATCTCCCTTAACTTTCTGGTAAGCGCATTTGATCACGGGGTGAGGGGTCATGGCTTTCCCCAGATACTTAAACTCTACACCCCTCCGCTGGGCAACTGCCATGTGGTTACTTCCACTACTGTGGACATACCCCTTGTGATGCTGTCTGGGTCTAGGGGACTGTTTATGATTATTTTTCATACTTATATTTGCAACAATCCATATGTGATATGCCATGTCTGGTATCAATAGACAGGCTGTAATCTGCTAGGAATGATTAATAGCTAGGTATCATATTTGTATTAGAAATTAGGAATCATTTGTTTCATGTGTGTTCCAAGTTGTTTGAGCTGAGTCAATCCCAGACTGTGCGTCTGCAAACTATTGTTGTATTAATGGCCCATCAGGAGGGGCTCCCAGCTGGAAAGGTCCTAAGAAGAAACCTGTTTGACCAGTTACCCAGACTGACCATGTGGCCCAACTCCATTTTGATCTGGCAAGGACTCTGAGATAAAAGGCAGGGGACCCATCTCCATTTTGTCTTTAGTATTCAGTCTGCAACCCACAATCAACACCCTCCTCTGGAACTATCCTTCTGAGACTGAACAAAGGACTAAGACCCACCCAGGCGCTGGGTGCACACTAGAGGAGTTGGATTAACTTGCAAACTACAGATACGTTAAGGACTTGCTTTCTATGGACTCTAAATCATTTGTATGTATGTGATTCACTGTGACCCTTTAACATCTCTCATGTTTAGTTTGTTTTTTTTTACATTAAACCTTTAGTTGTAGTTACTAAAAGATTGGCTGGCCGCATGGTATTTTGGGTAAGATCCAAGCCTACATTGTTCTAGGTGACGTGCCTGGCTCTTTGGGGTCATTAGAACCTATTTCTTAAAGAGACCCAGTGGCTAGAGGGGACCATAGGAACTGACGTACAGTAAGGGGGCTGTTTCTATTTTGTTATGCTTGGTGATGATCAGAGTGGGGAATCAGAAGCATGTTTTGTTACTGACTGGGAGACTGGTTTAAGTACCACCTGTCAGTGAATTAGGAGTTTGGCCCCTGGTTTTTGCAGCTTGCCCTGATTTTGGCACATTCAGAAGGTTATCCCAAGAGTCCCGGGTCACACCCCTCTTTTTCTCTCCTCACTCACCAAAGAGGTTCCTTGATGACTCTCCCACTCTACTCCACTCCTAAGGCTTAGCAGGACATGGTCAACCCGTGCGAACCAGTCGAGGGAGATGGATCCCCAGCCGTCTCTATCTCTCGCTCTAAGGTCCTTCACCTAGGGTGATGCCTGATCCTTCTTCTCCTCCAATCAGGCAAGGGGCCAATGAGAAGTTATTTACACCCCCGCCCCAAAAAACCCACTTCCTGGGACACCCTATATGCTTTGCAGTTGGACTCTACCAAGGTTATGGTATGATGACTTTGTCCTTCAGTTTTATTCCATTCAACCCAGACTACTTGGCATCTTAGCTGACAGCGGTCCCTGCGGATCTCAGGCCCATGTGCTCACACAGAGACCTAAGGAAGCCAGCTCATACCCATATGTACTTGTGCCTTCCTCCCAAAGGAGACAAGGGATCTGGGTGCTTGCAAAGTTCAGCCTCAAGCACATTGCAGGATTTGTGCCTTCTCTTCGGGTCCTCAGCCTTGATACATAGAAACAGGATCTCAATATCCTGGGTTCCATTCATAACCTCCCTTTGCAAAGGGTAGGTGGGGAGACCAAAGCCTCCTCTCCCCCCCCACCTTTTTCCCCGCTTCTGTTGGGCTCCCCTTTTCTCTGGTACCCCTATTTTGATACTCCGAGACCATGTCTGCCCCCTGGTACTATCAACCATTTGCTTTCTCTTGGAATCCCTATGGGCAATGCCCCTTAGATGGTGCGAACTCCCCTTCCTCACCCTCACCTTCACCTCTAAGGCCAGTACAGTCTATGTTGACCCTCCTTTACAGAGGCTGCTAAGGGAGCATCCTTGTCTGGAAGTTTCAGACTGTCACCCATAAAACTCTGGCTCTGAGGTTACTCTATTATCGCCCTGAGACACACCTTCTACCCTCAGGACCACTGCACTTGATTCCTTCATTGGGGGTACTTCTCCACACGGCTAGGCAACATGCAGTGGCCATGGGGCTACCCCTCCCTCCCATCATCAACCCCCTTCTTTTCCATGATGGGTGGGGTAGACCTCTACCCAACCTTATTAATGGGGGTACAGACCAATATCTCGATGAGTTATAGATCACTCATCTTTGCTACTTCCCACTACCTGCAGTTCTGCTGCCATAGCTTGAGATTGAAGGCCTGAGGGCTTCAATTGCATCAGGAATTTACATCCCACTTTCTTTGCAGGTGGCAGACTTTTGCTCTCTCTTTCTCATATAAGTTTTACCGCTAGAACTTCTATGTCTTCTGACTGTTCGTTGAATACAGGCCTAACATAGGCCCCTCTAGAGAGGTGGTTAGGGCCCGATTGTGTGGGGGCAGTCTATTTTCCCTGGTGTACACGGAATAACCCAGACAGCCTCCTTGCCAACTCGCTGCAGAAGTGACTCACTTTCCCTTCCTTGTTACCCTGTGTAGAGTTTTGAGAGGAACGGTCTCTTTGCTTGGGGGTGAGAAAGCCCCTAGCTCATCAAAATTTTCTCAGTTTCTAGGGTTGGGAACTGGCCAGGCTTGCATAGCTGACGCTGTGATCCCAACCCACCATAAGATGATGCATAGTTTCTCTAGGGTCTCTTAACTCAGCTTGTCACGGGACTTCACAGAGGTGTATAATTTCCCCTCCATGTAGGCAATATGCTTACTTCAGGCATCCTCTTGGTTTGGAGCTTGCCTATGGGGATTATCCCATGCTGAAGGCAGAAAACTCCAACTCCGCCCACAGTCCATGGTATGGCTAGTAGTCACCTAATGCTGAATGTATCTGAGGAGCACTCGAAGAAGAATGGTGGGTTGCTTACCAGTAACCGTCCTTCTTCGAGATGGGCTGCTCGCATACATTCAGGGCTGCCATCCCCACCATCCGGAGTTGGCGACTTAAAGGGGACTGGGGAGGGTCAGGGTCAGGGCCGTATATGTAGCCACAGGAGGGGCTGGAGGGGGGCATCGGCCGCTGACCCTACTCTGACAGTCTAGGGCAAAAAGCTTCTGATCAATCATGCACTGCAGTATGTAGAGACCTAACACTGAATGTACACGAGCAGCCCATCTCGAAGAAGGACAGTTATGGGTAAGTAACCCACCATTTCAGCAATAAGTGTTACTGAGATTTTGAACTGAAACAAAAAGGAATGATGTTTTCATGCAAACGCTACCTTCCCTGAGCATCTCTCATAAATGTTTTAATGGCTGACTGCCTTTACATCATGGGGTGTGAGCCTAATTGATCAACATACATTTCTTCAGGTTGTGTCAATTTAACTTCCAGAAATGCCACCATGGCTGGCGTTGGGGCCACAGGAGTGTAGCAATACAGTGAGTAGGACTCTTTCATCTATACCGAGGAACCTTCAGACAGTGATGGCTTTAGGGGTAGGTGAAGCAGGAGGCCGCTGGGGGCCTTGAGCAATAAGGGGCCCCATCTTCAATTTGTTGTACAGAAATGAAAATAGAGAAGACTATAGAAAGTGTTCCCAGCTAACAGAGGGCTGGAAGCCTCAGCACTTTTCAGTCTTGGCTAGGGTTGCCAGATACCAAAGCATGGAAGGGAGGACAGGGAAGTATAAAAAGGAGGATATTGGAGGACACATGGAGAAAATGTAGTATTAATGTAATATTTTTCTGTTTTTAGGGGGCCCTGGAACACTTCCCCCTCAAAATAGGGTGTTCCGGCATTTCAGCATACTTTAACCCCTGTAAGTAAAAAGCCAGACAAAATCATGTTTTTTTAAAATGCCTGCTGGATGGAGGACAAGAAGGTAAAAAGGAGGACACGTTCTCCTTTTGCCTGACATCAGGTAATCCCAGTCTTGGCTCATCAAGGCAAACTATTATTAGGATCTATTCTTCATCTGAATTGCAGATTGCACTATTATCTGCCCATCACCATCACACCGACATGCTAAAAAAGCAGGAGGAAGCTCTTGACACCAATAGACAGAACAATAGTAGGCATTTTTCCAGTGGTCTTGCATAGTTCCTCAGTGTGGCCATTTATTTTAGCATTTTTAATTGCACTTGTGAAATATCGGTAGGTTACTTACCAGTAACTGTCCTTCGAGATGGGCTGCTGGCATACATTAAGTATTAGGTGTCTATGTGCCACAGCTCAAGATTGGCTGGAAACTTTTAGCCCTAGCCTGTCAGCACAGGGTCGGTGGCCAACGCCCCATCTGGTCACTCCCGTGCCTATATATAGATGGCCCTGACCCTGGGCCCCTCAGTCCTTTCTTATCACTAACTCTGAGTAGTGGGGATGGTGGGAGGGGCCTGAATGTATGTGAGCAGCCCATCTCGAATTAGGACAGTTACTGGTAAGTAACACACTGTTCTTCTTTGAGCTCTGCTCGCATACATTCAGTATTAGGTGACTGCTAGCTGTACTGTGGAAGGTGGGTGGAGCCAGATCCTCATCCTCCATCAGCCCAGCTACCCCCATATGGCACCCAACACAATGGTTGGGTGAAGGAGTGGTGGGTCGTCAAATGAATACTGACGAAAACCCCACCAACTGTAGAATCTTTGCAGAGAAAATGCATATATGAGTGGCGAGGGGTCATCTGCCACTCTGTCAGACAACTTGAAACTCCATCAGAGGCAATATTGGTCCACTATTGGAGTTCTCTGCTATACCGTTACAGAAAAGATAGCAAAGGGAATCGTTGTAAATAGCAACGTTCCTCTAGCCTGTAATGGAACTACCATTCCGTCAGTAGAGTGGTCTCCCAGCGAGGGCGATCTTGGCTCTTATTACCAACAGATGGAGAGCAGAGGGATGGGTGCTACCTTTGGGAGCATAATCCCCTAAGGAAAAACAACTGAGGCAAGCCACTACCCAGAGGGGCGAGAAGGACTTTGCCCCTTCCCTCCAAGCAGGGTGGGTTTAACATCCTCCCACTGAATTCTGACTCAAGATGCCATGGGTAGAGTTATGATAAGGAACACCCTAGTCCGGGCAACCCACCCCAGTGTGGAAAGGGGGTAGGGAGAACAACCATGAGGGGAATACAGGGGCTTGCCCCCTTGATCTAATAGTATGGGGAACAAAGGGGAAAAGAGTCCCCTGATTGAGGCCTAAGCATTTAGTAGGCCTATCTATGAAAGACCCAAACCTCCAGAGGCATTCTGCCAATGTGGGTGCCTCTAGTGGAGGAGTGGGTAAGGAGAGGAGAGGACATCTCAGGGACATCTCAGGGAATCCTTTTCAGTGGGGGGTAATCAACCAACCTGACAGAACAGGGGATTGGGAACCTTTACATGATCTCCTTCAGCTTTGGAAGAGGGTCCTCTGGGCCATTTACAAATGACAGAGTGAGGAAACATAAAGTGACTGGGGAAGGAACAGCTGGGAAGTGGGAAAATCTCTCTCGTTTCCAGACCCGTAGGGGGGAAGCGGAAGATGGAGGAAAACGAAGTGTCCATCTTAACATTATGGCAAGGGTTTTGCGCGAATTGTAAGGGTCGATGCGTTCCTCCTGCCCCGCCCTGGTTCAAGGACTTGCGTAAGGAAGATAAAGGGAAGCGAGTGTGGGCTATCCAGTCACCTCTTAAAGGAAGGCCAGATTAATCTCAAGGAGCACGCCCTCTTGTTCCTGGGACCAGAATGGCGGACGGCATGTGACTCGGGAGTGATAATTATTTAGTTACCATCCTGGACATACGTGATAGGGCAGAAAAATTCGCATCATGGCAGTTTGCCTCAAGTTGGGCAGTGAGTTGTAGGTGTTGGTTCCCTGTCTGCGAAGGGCCAATGACATGGTGCCCCACATTGTCCCTGAGAGCAAATGACAACTTTGGTGATACTCGAGATGGATGCATGTGCCCCTCACTCTGTGGGGTGTAGGAGTACTACTGATAAACCTCCCCATGCATTCAAATTAGGGTGAGGTTGGGTAGATCCCAGGTAGGGGACAATAAGAGGGAAAAGCCTGGGGAAGAGAGAAAGAAATGCACAAGGCAGTTCCTGTGAGAGAAAGGTGCAGGAGAAAAGCCACTGTGCCCTCTGGGAAAAACATGAAGATTATTGGGGGACATCGCAGGTGAGCTACTCACAGAACACCAGGCTCTCCAGCCTGCTGTGGGCTGCACAGATCTGCTCGGAGGCTGAGGTTCTCTGAAGGAACTAATCATATGTTAGGACCCTGGGTCCTTAAGTGATCTTGCTCAGGTGTAGCCACTCGAGAAGATACTGATGGTGGCTGCCTTGGGCTGCGAGGAGGGTACAATCATGTGCTATGGCACATAGACACCTAATACTGAATGTATGCGAGCACTGCTTGAAGAAGAATGCCTTTTCCTTTTCTTTTGTACCTGTTCTTCTTTTGCGTTTTCCTTTGCCTTTGCGACAATTTTTTCTTTGTCTTTGGTTAGCTCAGGTAACCAGGTAAGTCCATATAGGCTGCTATACATAAATACAGTGTTGCCCTTAGGCAACCATTACAGCTGTGTGTGATGTCTGTGCTGTATGTCTTTCTTTTGGTAACTAATTTTTTAGCTTCTTTTGTACTTACTATTTAATATTTTTGAGGGAGCCAGTGTTGTATAAACTTGACTACTTCAGGGAATTTCACTGAAATTTGGTGTTTTTCATTTATAGCTACAGACTAGAAACCTTCTTTTCACTTATTTTTATTTATTATAATTATTTGTATTAAACTTCTAGTGCACATATACCCAAGCCTATATGAAAAATTTGTAAGATTTGACTGCCAAAGTTTTAAATATGGTATTTTAGTTATTTTTGAGCCATCATTAATTTTACCACTTTTTATTTGTTAATTCATGCACATACTTTTAAAATTTTTCTAAATGTTCATTTTAACTTTGTAGTTCAGCATTAGCTCATTTATATTAAGTGAAAGATGATCAACTTACAAGCTTCATGATGTAAAGATCTTTAAAAATATCATTCCCAAGAATAATTTACACATTCCAAAGGGATAGTCATGTTAGTCTGGTTCAGCAAAACAAACAAGGAGTCTGGGGGGCAGTGGTTAGGGCTGCAGTGGGGACTGGGGCCATGCGGAGGGTGGCAGGAGGGGTCTATAGGGTGTCCCACAACGGGCTTTCACCTGGGGCCCCCAACTGTTTAAGGCCACCTCTGCCTACAGAGTGGCTTTTGAGCAGCTAGGTTACAGTGCTGTATGCAAGACTGGATTTGTGCCTATGTGCCTTTGTATTTAGTTAATTTAAAGAGCATCATCCTTTGGTACAAACAAATACATGACTTTGTCAATAAAGTTGTTGTTCTGCTCCACGAGTGGTGTCCTGGACTCATCTTTTATTGAGGTTCTACCCAGGGGTGTCGCTTGCACCTGGCACACGGGGCCCGGGCCCCGAATGCTGGCACCAGTGCCCCGGGTCCTGGCGGGGCCCAGCCTCTCCCAGTCTCTGGTTGGATCTGGCCGGAGATCTGGGGCCCAACTGCCCGCAGCAGTGGCGGCCGCTTCCGGCCCCTTCCTGGGCCAGGTGGCCCCACGGCCGCAGCTGCCACTCCAGGCCCTGTCCTGGTTGGGGGCGTGGCCTGCGGGCAGGGGGCAGGACCTGGGCTCATTCCCTGGGGCAGCGATGCCCCTGGTTCTACCTATATAAATTCCACCTCCAGTTTCAGTTGGATACCTTCTCTTTCTTCTAAACAACTAAGGCATGGTGTGTGCTACACCAGAGGTGGTTGCATTTCTCTAGTGGAGAACAATATATTCCTGACCTAATTCACAGCAATGGCTTTTTTGGAGTCTTAAACTGTGATTGCAAAAGACAGCAGAAAACCAGGATTACAGTAGAACAGGCTAATGTAGTAGCATTTCTATAAAACACATTGCTCTTTGAACAAAGCCACAACCATTGTGCTGTGTTTGGAGAAGGAAATGGCATTGCACATGTGAAAACATAGCAACAGTAACTCTGGAGCTCAGAGGCACTTTACATCAAAATATATTGTGACAAAAATTGACTGATTTCAGTCAGGAAGTTTACACTAGTCCTAACTCAGTCCAAAACTACTAGTCCCTTACTTTTATGAGCATTAAAATTCATTAACAGAAAGAGGAAATAGTTTGTGGAAGGAACAGTAAAGTTGGTTCCTTTTGTCTACCTAGCTGGGTGCACAGTGAGTTTTCTTCTATAAGGAAGTTTCTCATTTTTTGCTTCTATGCAAATAAGCCCTTCGCTACAAAATGGGCTTCACTCTACTAGAAGAGGAACCATCTAACAACAGAGCTCATTTTGTCTCAGGGAGCATTGACTCTTCACTACCTGAAGTTACAAGGAGGCATTGTGTGGCAGATGGTTAGAACTGATAGCAAAAAATTGATTGAAATGGTTTTTCCAATGGAAAAGGCTCTTTTGACTTATAAAGAAGAACGTGAACAAACTGCACTGTGGCTGAAATGTATTGTTTTCCGACAGACCTGTGAACACATCTTTTTTTAAAAGAGAGTCTCATTTTTGGTGGGGGAAAAATCTGCCCCTCACTTTTCTGAGTTAAAATAAAAGTGAGTGCAACTGAAACTGAAAGCTTTCAAGGGAAGTTTTTAGCTAAACAAAAACATTGATTTCTTTTGAAAACAGTTGATTCTTGCTAGCTGGTGCAGGGAGGACTCCTCTGGGGTATAAGACTGCAGAATGAGGCCCACTATGAATCAGGGATATGTCTACTAAAGTTCATGAGCCAGATTCAGCAGGGCACACTACTGGTTGGCGCTGCTGCAGCAATGTGCAGCATGTCAGCTTGTCTTCACGAAGCAGTTAAATGTGTTTTCTGGCTGCTTTGTGTTGCTGGGACAGTGCAAACCCAATGAGTTGGGCCCAGGGGATCTACATGGGTCACTTTGGCATAAAATAGTTGCACATGAAAGAAGAATTGTGCCCAGTAACATCTCCGCCAGTGGAAAGCAGATGCAGTAAGACTGATTCGTTCCCTAATGGGAATGGTTATGGTAACTGAAGAATTAATTATGCTTTCATGCCACTGCAGAGAATCTTACAACCATTTAATTAGGTATTAGCCATAATGATTAATGGTCTGGAGGAGGGGGTGGATTGCACTCCCAGCAAGTTTGCAGATGATACTAACTGGAGAGAGTGGCAGACACATTGGGCATAGTGATAGGATACAGAGTGATCAAGACAGATTGGGCCAAAAAACATCTGATGAGGTTGAACAAGGAAGAGTGCAGAGTTCTGCACTTAGGACAGAAGAATCCCATGCACTGCTACAGACTGGGGACTGATTGGCTAGGAAGCAGTTCTGCAAAAAAAGATCTGGGGGTTACAGTGGACAAGAAGCTGAATATGCGTCAACAGTGTGTCCTTATTGCCAAGCAGACTAAGGGCACATTGGGCTGTATTAGTAGGAGCACTGCCAGCAGACGAAGAGAAGGGATTATTCCTGTCTAATGGCTCCCAACATGCTGAGTGGCTGCTGAGTGCCACCTTGCCTGGGTCCAACATTGCATCTGACATCTCTGAGAAAGCTTTGCAGGTGGGAAGGAGGTACAGGCTGTCAAGTTACAGTCTAGGAGATAGACCCATGCCAGTTCCATACAGCCACCTTCCCTGACCAGTCCCACATGTGCTAGCTCCTCTGCCCAGCTACCTGAATTTTGATCCAGCCCTCATCCCATGTTAGGCTCTTTGCATCATTACTTCCTCACATAACTGCTGGATTCCTGGGTTCTGTTCCTGCCCATGCTGTTGACTTGCTTGAACTTGATGCATTCAGCGAAGAGGTTGACAATTGGAGACTACGGACTATGGAAAAGATCATCAACTGTGGTGAGTGTAAAAGTATAATTAAGAAGGTCAAACAAGCATCTGAAGATCAATGAGCCAAAGAATCAAAAACTAACAGTAATTTATTTTTAAGTATATCAAAAGCAGGAAGCTTCCAAATGTTCAGTGGGGCTACGAGACAACCGAGGTGCCAAAAGGCTTGCCAGAAAGCCAGTACCACAGAGGAGAAGCTAAATAAATTTTTTGCATCATTCTTCACTGCAAAAGATTCTCACACCTGAACCATTCTTTTTCGGTGACAAATCTGAGGCACTGTCCCATACTGAGGTGTCAATAAAGGAGGCTTTGGAACAAATCAATAAACTATATGGTAATAAGTCACCAGGACCCAATGGGATTCACCCAAGAGTTCTAAAAGAAGTCAAATACGAAACTGCAAGACTAACTAATTGTGGTACATCACCTATCACTTACCTGTAAATCAGCTTCTGTACCAGATGGCTGGAGGCTAACTAATGTGGCACCAGTTTTAAAAAAAGGCAATCCTGGCAATTATATGCTGGTAAATCTAA
This sequence comes from Podocnemis expansa, assembly GCA_007922195.1. Lineage (NCBI taxonomy): Eukaryota > Metazoa > Chordata > Testudines > Podocnemididae > Podocnemis > Podocnemis expansa. The sequence goes on along the minus strand of ML681995.1, from coordinate 12,500,076 downwards.
CTTCAGCAACAGGTAAATTGTTTGAAACAATGGTAAGGAACAGAATTAGCAGACATTGATAAACTAGATTTGCTGAAGAAGAGGTAACATGGCTTTTGTAAAGGGGAAACATGCCTCATCAATTTTTAGACTTCTCTGAGGGAGTCAACAAACAAATGGACAAAGGTGAGCTAGTGCATATAGTAAACTTTCAGAATGCCTTTGACAAAGTCCCTCACCAAAGGCTCTTAAATGAAATAAGCAGTTATGGGATAAAAGGAAAGAGCCTCTTCTGGAGCAGTAACTGGTTAAAAAACAAGAAACAGAGGGGAGGCATAAAGGGCCAGTTTTCAGAATGGTGAGAGGTATATAGTTGTAAAAAACCAACAAGGAGTTGTGTCTCCCAGGGACTCAGATACTCAGATCGGTGCTCTTCAACATATTGATAAATGAGATGGAAAATGGGGGTGCACAGTTAGCTGACAAAGTTTGCAGATGATAAAAAAATTACTCAAGGTAGTTAAGTCTAAAGTGGACTGTGAAGAGTTATAAAAGATTCAAAACCCTAGGTGATTGGACAACAAAATGGCTGATGATAAATGCAAAGTAATGCACATTGAAAAAAACCTAATACCAGCTATACAGATGAAGTGCTGGGGTCCAAATAAGTTGTTAGCACTTAAGAAAAATATCTTGGAGTCACTGTAAATGATTCCTTGAAAACATCTGCTCAATGTGCAGTAGCAGTCAGAAAAGCTAATAGGAATGCTAGGAACCTTTAGGAAAGGGATAGATAATTAGACAGAAAATATCACACTGCCTTTATATAAATCCATGGGATGCCCAAACTTTGAATACAGAAGTTCTGGTCAGCCCCCCTCAAAAAGACTTATTGGAATTGGAAACAGTACAGAGAAGCAGGGCGATAACTATGGTGGGGCAAATGGGGATTTGCCCCAGCTGCCTCAGAGCAGCTCAGCAGAGCCACTCCATTAAAGGCGAATTTTGTGCTGCCAGCCTAAGCGCTGCTAATTGCAAGGGGTGCATTTCAATTGGAATGCACCCCGGGCACCAAAATAGAGTGTTACGGCTCTGCAGAGAAGGGCAATAAAAATAAATTCAGGTCTGAAACCTCCATATGAGGAGAGATTAAAAACACTGGTACTTTGCAACTTGGAAAAGGGATGAGTAGCGTGGCATATGATAGAGGTCTATAAAATTGTGTGCAGAAAGTGAATGAGGAAATGTTATGTACGTCTTCACTTAACACAGGAACCAGCGCTCACCCAAAAAAATTAATAGGCAGCAGGTTTTAAACAAACCCAAAGAAGTATTTTTTTCACAACAACACATGGCACTCATTGCCAGGGCTGCTCTGAAGGCCAAAACTATAACAGGGTTCAAAAAAGAACTAGCTAAGTTCATGGAAGATAGCTTCATCGATTGGTTTTAGTGAAAACGGTCAGGGATGCAATCTCACAATCTGGATGTCACTGGCCTCCTACTGCCAGAAGCTGGGACTGGTTGACAGGGAACGGATCACTTGAAAATTGCTCTGTCCCGTTCACTCATCCTGAAGTGCCTGGGATTGACCACTGTTAGAATACAGGATACTGGGTGAGATGGGCCATTGGTCTGGCCCATAATGGCTGTTCTTATGTTTTTTCCATGATGGAACAGAGCTAGCAGGCAATGCACAAGGGTTCTCCAAGGTACATTATCTGGGATTTGTCCAGGCTAGAATGAACTATCCAAAGTGATGGGACATACAACTGTCCATGCCCTTGGGGAGATGATTCCCTGGATCTCACTGTCAGGGTGTTAATCAGATAAGACAGCTTCTGTTTTCCCTTCCCTAACATCTTGCCTTGCCAGTTGCTTATGACCCTTCATCCCACCCTAAACGGTCCCTCTCCCTTCATGTTTACATTTACAACCTTCCAATGCCCGGGCTCTTATCCTGTCTCGCATCTCCTGAGGCGCCCCCTTGGTCAAGCTAGACGTGTTTCTTGGAGCACTTTTCATCTGCTCTGATGACTCAGTCCCTTCATTTCTGTTTCCCTTCTCTGGCCAGCCTCCAGTTTGTCCTGGTCTTTTGCTCTGCCTAGCCCTAGGCCCAATAATTCAGGTGCTTTAAACTGAGACTCTTGTAGCCCAAGCCCTGCCTAGCTCAGAGCAAGTTGGTGCTGATTGCCCCTCTTCCCCAGCACTTGAGTGCAGCAGACAGGAGTGCCTTTTAATTAGCAAAGCACCAAGTTGAGGAATTCAATCGTATCGTCTATGTCTACACTAGCAAATTAGTTCAGACTAAGGAACCTTAATTTGAACTAGTTTGAACCCTGTCTACACTAGACTTTGACTAGTTCGAACTGAAAAACTTTTTAGTTCAAACTAAGCAAAGCTTAGTTCAAACTAGTTAGTTTGGCTGGTTAGTTCGAACTAACTGCTTAGTTTGAACTAATTTGCATATTTAGTTCAAACTAGCACAGTGTAGACATGCTAGTTCGAACTAAATAAGTTCCAACTAGCAGTTAGTTTGAACTAAGTGTGTTGTTTTAGTTCAAACTAACTTTTGGTTTGAACTAAGTGAGCTTTTTTAGTTCAAACTAAAAAGTTAGTTCAAACTAAACAAAGTGCAGCTAGTTTGAACTAAAAAATGCACTTAGTTCAAATTAACTTTCGAACTACTTAGTTCAGACTAACCAAGTCCAAACTAAGATTTTAGGTGTGGACATAGCCGTCATGACTGTCCAGTAGACCCCTTTGCTATTAGTTGTCCCAGTAAATTCCTTTTGGGGTGGGAGAGAACTGAAATATTTCAGCAAAAAGCTGAACACTTTTTGGGTTTTGGACATTCTGTTTTTTGACGAAACTGTTCATTCAAAACCCCAGTTTTCCGTTGACAACTAGCTTAGTGGGGGCCTGGCCTTCCTTGATATCAACTGGCCTAAAAGCTGGAGAGGAGTCAGACATTGTGGTCTCACCCCTGCCTGGAGATGGGCACACCTCTCTCCCCACCATACCCCATGCTGAAATGCTCATCCTGTTCTTTTCTCTGCTGAAGATGCTAAAGGATGCTTTTCTTTCTTAGGTTTGGCTGCAGAAGGAGAGTCAGTTGACAGCAACATTCCTTGCATTTTCTCCTGTTTCCTCCTCTCATCTCTACCCCTTGCAATTCTGAAGGTGCTGCCATGGCTGCCTAGAACATAAACTAATGGCTTCTAATGCTGAAAAGCCTTAATGTGGTAGACAGGTGTTGTCAAAAGAAACAGAAAAATATTTGTTTGGTCTTTCTCTCATTTTCACTTCTGTCATTCCTCTCTAATTTCCACTGATGGAACAATTTCATGATTGGATTAGGGATGGCAGCTAAACCATTTGCCTTCCCACTTCTTTTATCGAGAGGTAAGTTACAAAAGACAAGCCATCTTGATAGTTCTTTTCCTGCAAGGAGACAGAACATCTGTTGTAATAACTGGGTTTACAAATCTACCCAAATTGTAAGCTCAACTGTAAAGGTAAGTATAAGTTTATAAAATGTTGCCATAACAATAAATATTAATGGAAAAGGTATAAAAAGAAAGAAACAAACAAAAATGAGCAACAAACAGCATGCAAGAACTGTGTTAAAAATCATGGGGAATAAGGGAACGGTGAGACCAGAAATCAGTGGACCAAAATCAGTGAGGCAAAAATTACCAGCGAATCTAATTGGTGAACCAAATAATATGGCTACCCTATCCTATCCCTTTCTCTCTGGTTCCAGAGTCCTTAAAAGGAAAGACCTTAGGACAAAAATCAGGAGGGAAGTGAACTCAGCTATAGCTAACTGAAAGCAGGAAAGGAAAGAGCTTCCACACCCACTCTCTCCCAGGGCTGTAACTACAGATTTTGGTGCCTGGGGCAAGCATCCCAAAAAGTGCCCTCTCCTGGCCCAGGGCCCAGCTCAGTTACCACCGGAAGGTGGCAAGGAGCCCGATCCATCCTCAGCTGCCTCCTCGTGGTGGCTAGGGATGGATCTGGATCCCTGCAGCTGGATGGATCCAGTTCCCCACTCGTCCTGCCACTGGCTTCCCCCAAGTCCCTAACCCCTTCTCTAGCCCCTTCACTCTGCCGCCAGCTCCCCACGCTCCCCAGGGCTGACCTCCTCTGCTCCCCGTCCATGGCATCTGCCCATACGCAACCCCCCCACCCAGGGCCCCATTATGTGGCCACCAGAGCCCACAGGCTGCGTTCCTCCCCTGAGCATGCTCAGGAGGGGAGTTTTAAAAACTCCTTGCCTGCGGTAGCTCCCTCCCAGCCAAAGGGCTGTGTCTTCCAGCCGGGTAGGGGCCAGGGCTTGGCTGCATGGGTGACTGACAGCCTGTGCAGCCTACAGGGAACTTTGCGCAATGCCCTTTAAAATTCAGTGCCTGGGGCTTTGCCCTGTTTGCCCTGGCCTAGTTACAGCCCTGCTCTCTCCTGTAACACCATTTGGCCGTTGTCATTCTCATCCTGAAAAATGGCCTGAACAAACCAGGCCAAAAAAAAGTATCTGGATGACATTACTACCTCACCTGCTTTGAGCAAATCCCGACTATCACCTGGGACCTAACATTTAGTCATATACCACCGCTGGTGGTTTTTTTTCCCCCTTCCCCTCTCTTTTTCTTCTCTTTCCTTTCCCTCTCCTTTTTCCTTTTGTCTAATTAGATTCTGCCTGAGTGCAACCAAGAATCCAGATTTCACAACACTGCTGTAATTATGAGGCCAGAGAGGCAAAGAAAAAGTCTGATGCTGCTACAAGTTTGTCAGGTCTCACAGTGCTTGATAAGAAGGTGTATCATGCCGGTGCTTTTCCACCACCGAGACTGCAAGTCAAAGTCAGCACCGGACACAAAAGCTGTGCTTTGTATCTTTGTAGTACTCTTTGTTCCCCTCTTCTGTGTATATTGTTCTCTCTTCTAGAACATGGAATCAGACTTTTAACTTCAACAGCCACAAGAATGACGGCTCCAGTCCAACTCAACTATTCTTTTCTTGTCCACAAAAAGGACAGTTATTACCATCTTTAATACGATCTAAAAGACTGTCGATTAGAGGGCTTTGCCTTTGAATTTTTTTTTCCAGCTAAAGAGAAGGGAAGCAAGAGATGTTACATACAAGGCTCACTGAATACTTTACATTTCAAATGCTTTTACTTGTTTTCCTTCATTTCTGCCTCATTAGTAAAAGGCTTTAATGTGTTTGCCATGGAACTAAGCATGTTGAGATGTCTCTGTACCAAACCCCAAACATTACATAAAACCAGTGTTTTTAAAATTTTTTTGCTTAGGACCCAGTTGAAAAGAATCATTTATGCCCATGACGCAACAGTTACATCTTTGAGCAACACATGCCTGTCTTTGGCCATGGCAGCGGGGGGTGATGCAACCCACTACCTTAAAGTCTGTGACCTAGTACTGGGTCCCGACCCTAAGTTTGAAAACCACTGCTTAAAACTTTTTAATGCTGAACAGTTTGGGGGTCATGTTAATACCTTGTTAACATGTGAAGTCTCTTTGAGCCCATTTATGCCATCTAAATTACAATACTCCTTTCAAAGTGTTGCACTGCATTTTCCATTTTTCTGCATACCTTACCCTTTGAAATAGTTTAAGAGCTAGAAGCTTTCTCCATTTTTGTCTGCCTTTATTTTATTTCCTTAAGCTTTTTGGGTCAGAGACCATTGTTTCTGTTATATTCTTGTACAGCTCCTAGCACAACAGGACTTTAGGCCCATTGGTGCTACTGTAATACTTAATAATTAAAATTGCTCCATTGTCTTTATTAAAGTGCATAATCCTGGAAAGACTCAGGGAAGTATTATTTAAAACCATAAGCCTAGATTGACTAAAAAGCAGCTTTTCCCAGAATTCTTATGACGTCAGAACAATTAGTGTCAAACTCATACATCTGTGGTTATCTAACTAGAATTCTTAACATCCCCCCAGGAATAATAGTTTAAAACAAACCACACTATTTGCCTGTTTCCTCAGTCATATTTATGTCACATTTTGGTTAGTTACAATGTTATCAGCCACCACATAAACCAGACTATCCAAATGCAACTATTATCTGACTGCTCACTAAAGTTTGGGCTTCACAGAGTTCTAAGCCTCTTAGAGGTTCTTTGAATGGACTCTTTATGAACACAGACTGTTTATTACCTTGGCCACACTGGATATTAAGTAAACAGGAAGATTTGCAAGAATGGCCATTTTCATTCATTAAACTTCCATCTACGTAGCTTCAGACTCACACATAAACACCAATAACTACCCCCCAGACACGTACACAAAATTCCCATGGAATTTAAGCATGCACTAGGTGCTGTGTACATTAGGAGATGGTAAAGTTGGGCACTATGAGAAAAGCGTCAGACCACAAACACATATGTGAGATGATTGCCAACCCTCAGCTGCAGAAAGAGTTCCTGAGGACTTAAAAAGCAAGTGAAGGTTAACAAAGATTTGGCGACTGCACAGTGATTTCAAAGAAGTCTGAATCTGATCATTTGACCCGTACCAGTAAAGTACAGAGAATACAAGCATATCTCTAATGTCAAATGCTCCTCCTCACAACAGAAACATTTTTGGTACATTCCAACATTTTTTGTGCATTCCTTCTCCATTGTAAGGCTGCATTTAGGATAAGCTGGTTATTGCACACATACCTGCCTCATGGTACAGTCAGAAAAGAATCGGGTCAGTAGAGTTAACTGTAGGAACACATGAGTTCTCCTGTCCTGTGAATTTTGAATTAGGATCACTTTAGCCACCATGTGGTCTTATTACTGAACTTCTTATCCTGCCGCTACCCTTTCCCATGGTCTTTGCATATGCCTAGGGTTGCCAGATATCAAATCATGGAAATGAGGACAGGGAAGTATGAAAAGGAGGACTATGGAGCTAATGTAGTATTAATATAATATTCTTCTGTTTTTAGGGGGCCCTGGAATGCTTCCCCCTAAAAATAGGGTGTTCCGGGGCATTCCAGCCTACTTTAACCCCTGTAAGTAAAAAGCCAGACAAAAGCATGTATTTTTAAAATGCCGCTGGACAGAGAACATGAAGGTAAAAAGGAGGACATGTCCTCCTTTTGCCTGGCAGCTGGGAACCCTACATATGCCTTATTTGTTGTCATGGCTGAATTTAGAAGGAAGTCTCTCTGGGACAAGATTTGAAACTTTCAGTGACCAAAACTAACACCTAATAATATTTGCAATAAAATGGAATAGAAAAAAATTCTCTCAGCAAGGGCAAAACTAGCCTGTGTATCTGATTATAGCTTTCAAACTGCTTGGCTGATTTAATTTAATTGCTACTTGACTCTTAGATCTTAATAAGATTTACACAACAAGGTGGACATTTCTAGCATCATTTGTCTTTTCAGTTGTAAGCTAGACAGAGCTTTAGTTCTAAGTTCTGGGGAAAGGCTGACAAATCGTCATGTCAAGCCAGGTAGTGGTCAGAGAAGGAGTAACCTAATAATAGTAGCTAATGCTAGCCTAATGTTTTTCAACAGTAGATCTCAAAGTGTTTTATTTTACAGATGGGGAAACTGGTGTACGGAGGGAAACTGGCATGCACAAGGACACCTAGTGGGGGAGCCCGGAGTTCTAGAGCAGCAGTTTGCAAATGTCTTTTCTCAGGAACAAGTTGAAAAAAATCATTTAGGCCTGTGGCTCAATGATTACATCTTTGAGCAATGCATGCCAGTCCCTCAGCAGCGGCAGCAGGGGATGCCATGGCCCAGTACTTAAGGGTCTGCAGCCACTAGGGCCTGACCAGTAGTTTGAAAACCGCTGCTCTAGAGTCACTGAACAGTTTACAAAATGCAGCTTAAAGGGTTAATTCTCCCCCTCCACTAATGCTGCGGCTGACTCAGCTCTGCCAGCCAACACTTGGGTGTGGAGCAAGTGTCTGCTCACACCCTACTCTTTTCTCACTGTCTCTCCTTGCCGATCTGTTTGCTAAAGGAGGAGTATTGGACAGTCAGCACTTGCTGTTCTCCTTGCACCTCGACTGGCTGCAGGGAGACCCTCTTATGAACAGCAACATTAGGACAAGTCAACCTATGGCTCTGGATGAGCTCAAAATGTCCACTCAAAGCATGGGGGTGGGGGGAAGGGGCTTTATTTCAACTTTAATAACTCTAAAATAGTTGTGTTAACTTGGCCCAAACGTTTTTAAAAACAAGTCATCTTTGGGCTGAGACCAAGTATAGAAGACGTCAGCCCAAGAGGTATTTTTTCAAGAAAGTCACAGGAAAGCAAGCCCACGGGAGGGGGGGGGGCAAGGAGGGAGTACATTAGGAGTTGGAATTGAGCCTGACCCGTACCATGCACCACTCACCATCTGTTAGAACTGCACTAGCAAATAACGGCTAAGGAGAACACGTGTGAATTTCATCCCCACCTGGAGAGTTCAACGATAAGGGAATGTGGCTCATCTTCCCAGCATGTTTCTTAATAAAGAAATGATAAATACATTTTCCTACACTCAGAGTCACACACACGACTTCAGCTCATCCTACTCGCTCGTTCCTTGGCAAAGCAGAGACTCAGATTGGCAAGCCAGAGCTGGAGCAAACAGGCTCTGTTCCCACTGCTAAAATAATGTGTTTAATAAATGTAGGAAGAAGACAAAAGGCAGTGGGAGCTGCCTAACATCCCTAGCTTGGATCTTGTTGGTGAGACTAAGAAACTTGGACCTGTCCATAACCAAGCCAAAACAATGCTAGGATTAAATTCTATGCTTTAGACAAAGGCCCCTTCCTTCTTTCTTGCATATTTTCATAGCCTTTCACAAGTTTTACATCTTTGACCTACTGCAGCAGTAACTTAGGAATAGCCTGGGACGCTATCAGCAAACCAGCCAATAGGAAAGGCTATTTGGCCTCCACACCCACCACCCACCCCCTCCACAAAGGAGGCCTTCCAGCAATGCCTGTACTTCTGCATATTGCATTGCATTTTGAATGGAGTGTCTGGCTGCATGACTAGATAATTCTGGCAGGCAGTATCTACAGCATGCTTATTAATCACACACAGTTACCGCACCCGCAGTGTAAGCTATTTTAAATCCAAAGTCTGTAGTTTACTGGTGAGAGGGAGAATTTTGCTCTAGTGTCCAATTCTGGTTACTTGAATAACCAAAGAGGATTCTGTTTTGCATTAAAAATAAACAAGAGCAGAGTGAAATGAAACTGTAGCCTCCTAGGTATTTATTGGGGCCAATCACAAAAACAGGCTGTGGGCTGCAAAGGGAGACTACAAAAGAAGCATTACAGCATGGAGCACAGTAGTAATTTGAAAGCGATATAATTGAGTTTTACAGCTGCCATTTACTGAGGATCTGCTTCTACATGCAGGGAAATAAGGTGACAAAAGGATTTGCATTAGTCCTTTGGGTTTGTTCCCCATATTGTGGGGAGCAGCATGAGTATAAGGGGAAAATTGATTCCTGGGCAGCCTTCTGACAGGTGGTCAGAGAGAGACTCTGCCCTTCATCCTGTGCCAGTCACCCCAACTTAGCCAGAATTTACGGGTAAGTAAGTTGTGCTACGAAAAGGGCTGGTGCAGATTACTTTCGCCATGCATAGGGTTACCAGACGTCAGGCAAAAGGAGGACATGTCCTCCTTTTTACCTTCACGTCCTCCATCTGGCAGGCATTTTAAAGTTACATGATTTTGTTTGGCTTTTTACTTACAGGTGTTAAAGTATGCTAGAAGGCTCCAGCACACCTATTTTTAGGGGGAAGCGTTCCAGGGCTCCCTAAAAACAGAATATGACATTAAGACTACATTTTCTCCGTCTGTCCTCCAATGTCCTCCTTTTCCTACTTCCCTGTCCTCCCTTCCATGCACTGGCATCTGGTAACCCTAGCCATGGATCAGGGAGGATGCTAAAGGACCACACTGACTAACACTCTAGGGTTACCAGATACCAAAGTATTGAAAGGACAGGCAAGCACGAAAAGGAGGACACGTGGAGAAAATGTAGTATTAATGTAACATTCTTCTGTTTTTAGGGGGCCCTGGAATGCTTCCCCCTAAAAATAGGGTGTTCTGGGGCATTCCAGCCTACTTTAACCCCTGTAAGTAAAAAGCCAGACAAAAATCATGTATTTTTAAAATGCCTGCCGAACCGTGGTCATGAAGGTGAAAAGGAGGACATGTCCTCCTTTTTCCTGACAACTGGTAACTCTAGCGCTATCTCTCCTTTGCTCCTGGGGCAGTCCAGCAACATGCTGCTCCTTACTCAGGGTAGATCACAAGGGTGCAATCTCTTTTTCCTCCTTAAGCAGGGCCAGATTGCCAGTTAGGCACAGTACACACACCTGACCCAAAGGGTGTTCTAGGAACGCCTAAATACGGGTGGACTACCACATAGGGCACTAGTGCCAGAACTATGGCCCCTCCGCCCTGCTCCTCTTCCCTCTGAGGCCCCATCCCCTGGCAGGCTGGGAACTGGAGTGGGGGTCTGTTTGTGCGTGACATATTTCTCACCACCCAGAGTTGGCTTAGCCAGTCACCCCAGCTCTTCTTTCGCGCCTAATTCCCTGCAGAGCCCCTCTTCCCCCAGCTCATGTGAAAAACATGAAAGTCAGTGGGGGGGGGGGTATGTGTAACATGTAAATCCAGCCCTGCTAGCAAACAGGACTCAGTTGGGCAAGCAGGACCCAAAACCAGAAAGGTCTGCTGTAAGAAAGCTAATGTGCATGATGCTGTTTAAGTATAAAAAATTTGGTAAAGAGCTAGGGACTAGGCTGGTAGAAATCTTATAGCCAAAAAATGTGGTTTCATTTAAAAAACAATTCAGCACAAAAAGGAATACATTTCAACAAATGTTTTATTTTTGAACAAATTTTTAAGTGAGAGTTTCTGAATTTTTAATTGAAATTTTTGTCTTGAAATAGTGAGAAAATTCCACTTTCCATTTTTTTCCTTTAAAATACCTCATGCATCCTTTTTTGGTGGATGTGCAGTTACAAAATGCTGGAGAAAGTGAGAAAAAAACTGCTTGCACTCATTCATGTTTTCTCTTTCGCCAGTCAGAGAACAGTTCTGTTTAAAAGTGAGAGAAAGTCTGTATGAGTGTGGGAAATGACAGGTCACGCTTTCACAATTCTTCCCCTAGAAAAGTGTGAAAATATTAAGAAGCAAGCTTTATTTACTTCAAATTTTTAAACATTACTCTGCTGTTTTGTGTGCTCTTAGGGTTACTGCACTATCAAAATACAAAAGTAAAATTTTGGAATCTGAGTCTGCCTTCCATTGCAGTGCTGTAAATAAGGCATATTCTTGTTGGAGCTAATGTATTTATACCAAGAGCAGTGGATACAGCCTTTTTGTCTTTTGAACCATGATGTTTTGGTTGGTTTGTTTTCGGTGCAATTAACAGCATAATTTTGCAGTTCTGTTGTCTGATGATTTCCATTCTAGTAGTCCATTTTTTCATGTTAGAAATAACAGAGTCTATATTTTGGAGGACTTTATTACCTTCCACCCATTTCTACATGTGCAAGTTCTATAAATCACTTTGCGTTTTATCGATTTAGCTGTGCTTTCCCTCATAACATTTATTTACTTTAGGTGGTTCCAAGATTCAAATCCAGCCATTAGTTGGACTGAGTATAGTTAGCTCTTCACATGCAGATTTTTCTCAATCTGATGACAATTACCTGGAGCCAAAATGCAAACCTGGAATTACTGGGAAGTGGACACAGTGAGAGCAGCACAACTGCAGACCCTTTAGACTTAAGGGAAACATCCATCCTTTGCCATGTCCCACATATCTTATTTTCTGGTAGTTGGCTTGAATAGGATGGAACTGGGCAACTCATTGCTTCAAATTTACAGGCTGGTATTCTTCCCCCTTGAGTTAAAGAGGGCACGGACAGCGTAAAAGAGCGGTTGCTTCCAATGAATGATTTCTTTGTAACACACTTGATTTTATTCAAGTCTGAAGGGCCACGTGCAGCTGGCATTCAGAGGATGTGCAAGAAAGCAAGCACCCAAACCAAAGAGCTTCAGTATTACTGCTAATTCCCTTCTGGAGATTGCTGCTGGCTAGCGGTTGCTGATGGTCTACGATGAGCTGGCTCATTATGTGTTGCTGGTCCCTCCTACTCATTTCTACTTGCTAAATCACATTAAGGGCAGCTGAAATATATTAAACATCTTCCTCTACAACAACAGTAATTGCTGGAGTCCCAGACATGCATGTTCATCAGACAATTCTCTGTCCAATTCAAAGAACAGCCGTACTGGGTTCGACCAGTGGTCCATCTAGCTCAGTATCCTGTTTTCTGGCACTTACCAATGCCTGGTGCTTCAGAGGGAATGACTACAGCAGGTAATCATCATGTGATCCACCTCATTGGCTATTCCCAGCCTCTGACAAACAGCAATCCTGGCCTCTCGTGGCTAACAGCCATTGGTGGACCTATCGTCCATGAACTCGTCTAGTTCTTTTTTGAAACCCACTATAGTCTTCTATAGTACTCTAGTCTTCTTGTTTTATTCTAGGTGGAACTGCCTGCCTGACATTTTCCATTAGAACAGCTTGTTTTAAGTTCCTTATAATTTTGCCAAGCTATAAGCGTTTGGGCTGAAATTTTCTGCGCCAGATGTCTGCCTCAGGGTGATTTTTTTTGCGGGGGGGGGGGGGAAGAGTTGTGTCTAAAACAGTTCAGCTGTTTGCAAGAATTAGATTAGGGACAAATATGCTGTTTTGCCCATATTAAAAGAAAACTGAAATTGCTTTGCTGAGCAGCTCTACCATCATCTTGCTTTCCAGCAGGGACTTGAAATTTGGTGGTCACTCTGGTGCCTGAAATGTGCCTTTCGCTTTTCCTCTTAAATGCCACACTAATTTGGCAGGTTACATAAACTTTTGGAAAATTTCAGTTCACACCTACTTGGTAGAGGCTGGTTGGCGTTTAACAGCTAAATTCTCCTCAATGAGCATGCCCCAGCCAATGACTGCAAGGGTGGAACAGGATTCTCCTGGCTATCACTGCACCAGGCTGCTGTAGTGCCAGATACCAGAACTGGGGACAGGGCTCCTCCTGCCGGCATCCCGGTAATATGAAGGACTTGGAGGATCACCCTAACTCATTGCAGAAGCTGCAAGGAATGGAGGCAAGGAAGAGATGCAGGATTATCCGTAGAAAGGGGGAGCAGCCTAACTGAAATGCAGAGGGCACAAGAACTAGATTAAGAACAGGAGACGATGGAGATAGGAGATTGAGACAAGGAACCTGGAAGGAGGACCAGTACTGAAAGCCAGGAGTGGGGGTGAGATCAGAATGAGGTGTTACTGAAAGCTGGAGGAGATGTGGATAGCAATTTATTAGGCTTCAGGAAAAAGAGTCTGTGTCCATGAGAGATGTCATATTGCCCTCTGGAGCCTGGTCCTCGCAGAGAGTGACAACCTATTACCACAGTAAACCTGTTAGCACACGAGGCACAAGCCTGCTTCCAACCCTGCTGCTGTGCCATGTGGGTATCAAAATGGTCCCCCATAATGGCATTTCTGTTTTCCCATTTGCTTTTTTATAATTACACACAAAAAGCTTACACTCACAATTGCAAAATCATGCACTCAGAAATTCGAAAATGCCCAAACTGGCTGTTGTTCATATGCAGAGCATAGTCCAGCCCGTGCATTGACTGGGGCAGAGATCTTGGGGAAAAATAGTATGCGATCAAGCAGTTGCTGAATAAACATTTCCCAGGCAACCTCAGTTTTGACATTTCCTAACGTGAATATTTGACACTGCAACTTCAGTGATCTTTTCATGCAGGTCTGTCTGAGTGAGGGCTTCAATGCACATGAATTATTCAGGAATAGCTATTTGAAAACGCTTTGGAAGCGGACTAAATTAACTGAAACAGGACACTCTTATTCCAGAATAAGAATGTCCAGCTATGGCATTATTCAGACATTACGAATCCAAATTAACTCAAGTGTAGACAAACCCAACTCTAGAGAGTGGCTCACCCTGCAGCAAGCGCTTTCCATAAGTGCATGCCTGAGATGTTGGATCCCGCTGCGGAGGTTTTTAAAACTAGCCTCCGCAGCTGGCAGAGGATTTGGATTTACAAACCCAGCGGGGCAAGGCGGAGTCACCAGTTACTGCTCCCCTTGCAGGAAACTCTGCCGAAGCAAAGGCTTAAGAAAGTGCAGCTGAAGCCTGGGTCTGCCCCCGCGGCCCGTCTTCTTGCAGGGGAGGGAGGCTGAGCGTGCGGCCCCTCCTCTGTCCTCACTGATGAGTTTACAGCCAATAGGTGGTGAGGGTCATTTGCATATTGCCATTCACATAAGGCGCGTGAAGCGGTGACAGAAAGGGGATTCTCCTGCACCGGGGGACCTGCTGGCACTTGAGTTTTTTGCACTTTGGGGAAACTTTTGCACTGAGGCGCAGGAGCTGCACCCGACCTCCTCCGGGCCCCGGCAAGGCGGACACCCCCAGTGATGGCCCGGGGAGCGCTGCTGGCAGCCCTGGGCCTGGGGATCCTGCACCTCGCCGCGGCCGCCACCACACCAGCCGCTGTCCAGGGTGAGTGAGTCCCGCGGGCCACCAGGCGGGCCGCGGCGCGCGCCTTTCCCGGGGCGCGGGGGGCGGCACGTGCAGGCGGGCGGGGCGGGGGGCGGCCGGCGCGTGGAGGCTGGGGGCGGGGCCTGCGAGGGGCGGGGCCTCTCCGGCCCGCGGGTGGGCGGAGCCAGGCGGGGCCCGGATTGGGGGGGAGGGAATCCCTGGAACGCGGCGCGCGGGGGTGTCCCGGAGGCCCCGCCCCCCCGGGCGCGAGCCGGGTGCTGGGCTCGTGCTGTGCGCCGGCTGCTGCGGCGTCCGGCCGGGTCCTCCGGGCTGGGGTCTCCCGACACCCCTCTGCACCCCCGAATGCCCCAGCGCCCCAATTGTCGGCTAGTGAGCACCCCTGCACCCCTGGATTTCCCGAATGGCCCCCGCTTGTCGGCTAGTAATGGTGTTAGAGCAATTTAGTGAGCACCCCCCTGAATTTCCCCAAATCCCCCCAGCTGTCAGCTAGGAACACTGTTAGAGCAGTTTAGCGAGCACCCCAACACCTCCTGAATTTCCCAACACCCCTCCTAGTAGCCGGCTAGTAACAGTGTTGGGCCAATGTAGTGAGCACCCCTATGCCCCCTGAATTTCCCAAATCCCCAGTTGTCAGCTAATAACAGTGTTAGAGCAATTTAGCGAGCACCCCTACGCCCCCTGAATTTCCCAACACCCCTCCCAGTAGCCAGCTAGTAACAGTGTTGGGCCAATGTAGTGAGCACCCCTACGCCCCCTGAATTTCCAAATGCCCCACAGTTGTCAGCTATCAATGGTGTTAGACCAATTTAGTGAGCCCCCCAACACCCCCCTGAATTTCCCAAATCCCCCCCAGCTATCAGCTAATAACAGTGTTAGACCAGTTTAGCAAGCACCCCAACACCCCAGCCAGTAATAGTGTTAGACCAATTTAGCGAGCACCCCAACACCCC